>CM051006.1:1090031-1132531 GCA_027704905.1 Muraenolepis orangiensis
CCTCCACGTGGCGGTCCGCTCCGGTTCCCCCCGAGGGACACGCCGTACCAACATTCCTGTTTATGGTTTGGGTTTCACGCACATTTCACAAATTTGATCAAGTCTAAATGGCGGTGATGTGTTCCCCGCCGTCAGGTCAGGGAGGGAACAGGACGCACACAGCGCTCAAATAGCACACCTCGAAAAACACAATTTACACCCTCAGCTCTGCGCCGGAATGGGAAAGAAAGATATGAATAATACATCCACGGGACAACTTTGCGCTCCAAAAAAGCGATCTAACACTTTCCGAGTGCAAGTAATATCACAAGACTAACACACACATATCTGTAAAAATAAACCTTTCCTCCTCCCTGTGATTCACCAGGACTCTTATTCCCTTCCACAGCCCGTGTCTCTTATGAACAGCTGTAGTAAATATGGAATGTTAATATTTGTGTTGTTGTACGACTGCGTGTCAACCAGACACACGCCTCCGTGTCACAGGGTGCTGTAGAGCCTTACACTGTCCGCACACGCAATTCCCCTCCCCCTCGTCTCTCCCCCTCGTCTCCCCCCCTGTCTCCCATCTCCCCGGGGGGGCGGGGGTGTGTGTGCGCCGTGAGTATAAAGCGTGCCGCCACGATGATCGCTAGCAGGATGGCGGGTGAGAGGGGGGACGGGAAGGGGGGGGAGGAGGAGGGGGGGGAGGAAGGGTGAGGAAGGAGGGGGAGGGTTAATTTATGATATGAGCAGAAGCGGTTGTTTCCCCCCCACCCTGACAACAACCAACTGACATCTTACTTCTATCTTACTTACACTTTATTTCTCTCCGACACTTTCTCTGTTTCTCTCCATCTCTCTCTCTCTCTACCTCTCTCTCTCTCTCCATGTCTCATTGTCCCTCGTTCTGTCTCTCTTCACCTCTGTCACCCTGTCCCTCTCGCTCTCTTTTCTTTCATCCTATCACTGTCTCTCTCTCTCTCTCTCTCTCTCTCTCTTTCTCTCTCATCTCTATTCCAATCATGCTCTCTCTCTCCATATCATCCTTCCATTATCACTCTCTCTCTCTCAACATCCCATAATACAAGCAGACGCTTGGCTTCCCGCCACGACAAACACCTCCAGCCCTCCTCCTCACCCACGTCTGACCTGGTTCACTCATCAAACCGCTGGCCTGCCGTGACACCAGAGAGAGAGAGAGACACACACACACACACACACACACACACACACACACACACACACACACACACACACACACACACACACACACACACACACACACACACACACACACACACACACACACACACACACACACACACACACACACACCAGCTAAATCCTTGCCAGATATGCAAGTGGCCGAAAACTTGAAAGGGGAATTTTGCATCCTGCAAGACACACAGCATTACTGCAAGGTCTCTATTTGTGTGCGTGTGCGTGTGTGTGTGTGTGTGTGTGTGTGTGAGTGATAGAGAGAGGGTGTGTGCTGGATATAACCACACACTACTACAGAATCACCTCCCTCCCTGAGGACTTGGGTGGTGTGTGTGTGTGTGTGTGTGTGTGTGTGTGTGTGTGTGTGTGTGTGTGTGTGTGTGTGTGTGTGTGTGTGTGTGTGTGTGTGTGTGTGTGTGTGTGTGTGCACTGTGGTAGTCTGTGTTTGTGTGTGCATGCTTGCATGTGGGGGGGTGGTGTGTTTGTGTACTGTGTATTTGATTTGTGTGTGTGTGCGTACTATGCCTGCTCGCATGTGTGTGTGTGTGCGTGCGTGTGTTCAGACGGATTAACCCTGAGCCTCAGATGAGCGCATGCAAACACACGCCACTCTCAACATCTACTGACAATAAACCCCCAACACACCTGACCCCTGCTGGCCCAGCTGTGGCCCAGCCTCCAGGGGTCATGTGACCACTCAGGGACCAATCAGATGATCACAGGGCTCCCTCAGACAGAGGGTGGACCGGGAGGCAAATCAAATGAAGTCATTGAGAGACATGGAACTGTACAGGGGAGGGGGCCTGGATGACTATCCACACACACACACACACACACACACAGTGTGCACATTCTCTCACACACACACACACACACACACACGCACAATGTGCGGAAAGTTGCTGGTTCAAGTCCCAAAACAGCTGAGGTGCCCTTGAGCCAGGCACCATTCAATCCTCCAGATTTAGATTTACACACACACACACACACACACACACACACACACACACACACACACACACACACACACACACACACACACACACACACACACACACACACACACACACACACACACACACACACACACACACACACACACACACACCCAAAATGCACACTCACACACACTCTCTCCCGAGGGCCAGGGTTGAGTTATGCGTGGGAGAGGATGGAGACCATATGATCGTATCTCACATCTCACAAAAGAAACAATAATATCTAAGTTATAATTTGGAGGCGCCCGAAGGCGGGGGAGGGGACACAGAGGGGCTCCTGGTACCACAGACTCCTCATAGAGCCGCTTATTAATGAGGAGGCTCCTTCACGCCCTGAGGAGGGGACCGGACAGATGGGGGAACCTTGTGACATCATCAATAATGGACGGGTCAGAGAGAGGAGGGGCTGAACTCGTCCATGTGTCCTCCTGCAGAGCCTCGGGAGAAAGAGGCTCCACACACACACACACACAGCTGAAATATACGTACCTCTGTGTGCTGTTAGTCTCTTTCTATCTCTCTCTCTCTCTCTCTCACCATCTTTATCCATCATTGTCGCTCTCTCTCTCCCCCTATCTTTCTCCCTTCTCTTTCACCATCATTCTCCCTCTTCACCTCTCTCTCCCATCTTTCTCTATCATGCTCGCTCTCTCTCTCTCTCTCTCCCACTCAACTCTCTCTCTCGTGTCCCATCTGTTTCTTAAACCATCTCGTTCTCCCGCATCATTTCTCTTCCTAATGCCTCCTTCCTCTCTCAGCCTCCTTCCTCTCTCTGTCTCCTTCCTTTCCCTGCCTCTTTCCTCTCCCTGCCTCCTTCCTCTCTCTGCCTCCTTCCTCTCTTCCTTCTTACAGAAAACAAATACATAAAAGCCTCTGAAATGGCCACAATAAAACAACTCTGTTGCCTCAATGACACGCGCTGGAACGCCCTGCCGCGACGCCATACATTATATATATATATATATATTTTTTTTAACTACTTATTTTATCCCGAGGGAAATTACTTCTCTGCATTTTGACCCATCCTAGTGTTAGGAGCAGTGGGCAGCCATTAGTACAGCGCCTGGGGAGCAGCGTAGGGGGTGCCTTGCTCAAGGGCACTTAGGCAGTAACCTGGTGTTTCCGGGTCTTGAACCGGCGACCTTGCGGCTCCCAAGCCAAGTCCTTATCCACTGAGCTACTGCCCCCCCGTATATATATAGATATATATATACATATAGATATATACATATATAGATATATATATACATATACATATATAGATATATATATACATATACATATATAGATATATATATATACATATATACATATATACATATATAGATATATATAACCCATCAAATAATAAAATATAACTTCCTTCCTGATGGGGTTCTGAGCTCCCAACGGCCAGGAAAGAATGAAAGGAATGAAAACAGATTTATATTCAGATTTTCCTTCATTGCGATGTTTATTTGCGCTTATTGTTCTTATGACCAAATTTCCCCCTCTGGGAAGAATAAAGTAGCCGCATAATCTAATCTAATCTTATAAAATTAGATCTAATCTAAACTCAACTCAACAGAACATTAAAAGCTTGGAGGCGGCTAACTGCAGCTAGCCATGTCCTGAGTGACTCTTCAGTTTATCTCTGATCATCATCAATGGGTTTTCCATTGACGTCAATCACATTGATTGGAATCTGATGGACAGATGGCCTCCTCAGGTCCATGTGGAGGCCATCGGCTCCAGGTATGGATTCCTCAGTAGAGACTGAGTGTAGAAAGGGCCAATAGAGGCTAATGGGTGTGTGTGTGTGTGTGAGTGTGTGCGTGTGTGCGGGTTGAGTTCTGCTAGCATAGCATAGCTTAGCTTAGAGTGTCATAGCCGTGTGGTCATGTGACCGTGTGCTGTCCCTGTCCCATGAAACACACACAGTTATCACACACACACACACACACACTGAAGCATATATACACATACACACACTGAATAGTAGAAGGTAGTTTTATAGAATAGAGTTTAGACTCTCTTTACCCATGGCGTCATGGTTCCTGTAAGAGCCACCTAGCTGGAGGTCAGGTGGGGGTCAGGCTGGAGGACATTCGATGCACCAGAGGTCAACTGCAGGGGCCAGGTTCCTCCATGGAAACACACTCTCTCTCTCTCTCTCTCTCCCTCTCTCTCTCTCTCTCTCTCTCTCTCTCTCTCTCTCTCTCTCTCCTCTCCTCTCTCTCCTCACTCTCTCTCCTCTCTCTCCTCTCTCTCCTCTCTCTCTCTCTTAAATGTCCTCCTTTTGGATTTTAACTGCTGACCCGGTCAGAAGGGCAGTGCTCCTTGAATTTAAGTGTGTGTGTGTGTGTGTGGGTGTGTGTGAGACTGTGACTGTGTGTGTGTGTGTGTGTGTGTGTGTGTGTGTGTGTGTGTGTGTGTGTGTGTGTGTGCTGTGTGTGTGTGTGTGACTGTGTGTGTGTGTGTGACTGTGACTGTGTGTGTGTGTGTGTGTGTGTGTGTGTGACTGTGTGTGTGTGTGTGCACGTGTGTGTGTGTGTGACTGTGACTGTGTGTGTGACTGACTGTTGTTTGGTGTGTGTGTGTGTGTGCGTGTGTGCGTGTGCGTGTGTGTGTGTGTGTGTGTGTGTGTGTGGTGTGTGTGTGTGTGTGTGTGGTAGGTTCATCCACGTATCTAATGTACAGTACATGCCTGTACAGCCTTGTTTGCACATAGAAATTATGAATTAATATATTTAATAATAATAATTCAGTGTTCCGTATTGTTGTGCTAACACCTGGCGATTTGGTGGACACCGCTAGCCTCGTTAGTGGACAAGCTGTGTGTCGGTGTTCCGCTGTTTGCTCAACGGCTCCCGGTCAGATGGACGCGCAATGTTGTCCGGCTAGGATTTACAACCGCAAACATCTGCTGCCTTCAGCCTCAGCGCTAGCTCCTCTCTGTCCGCTAACACGCTCAGCGCTAGCTCCTCTCTGTCCGCTAACACGCCCAGCGCCAGCTCCTCTCTGTCCGCTAACACGCCCAGTGCCAGCTCCTCTCTGTCCGCTAACACGCCCAGTGCCAGCTCCTCTCTGTCCACTAAGACGCCCAGTGCCAGCTCCTCTCTGTCCGCTAAGACGCCCAGTGCTAGCTCCTCTCTGTCCGCTAACACGCGACAGAGCGTAGGTCTACCTCCTAGCTGGATGGACCGAGGAGGGATTCAGGAGGGATTCATAAGGAGACAAAGAAAGAAAGAGAGAGAGAGAGAGAGAGAGAGAGAGAGAGAGAGAGAGAGAGAGAGAGAGAGAGAGAGAGAGAGAGAGAGAGAGAGAGAGAGAGAGAGAGAGAGAGAGAAGGAGTGAGAGAGAGACAGGTTGGCAAGCAATGGAGAGAGAGAAGAGAGACAGACTACTGGGAAATTAATGAGAGGGGGCGAGAGAGTTCTTGCACGGGTGAGGCCACTAATAGGAGAGAGAAACATGGACAGAATGTTCAATATCATGAGAGAGAGAGAGAGAGAGAGAGAGAGAGAGAGAGAGAGAGAGAGAGAGAGAGAGAGAGAGAGAGAGAGAGAGACATTAACTCTGTGTCCCCTAGCCGTGGTGGTCCGTTCCTCTGCCACCATAACAAGAGAGAAATGGTGAATTTAAAAGCCGTTCTGAAGTGAACCGGGCGGCTCTAGGACCCCGGGGGGTTCTCTCACCCGGCTCCTTTATGTCCCAGTAAGCTCTCCGCTTAACACAACAGTGTTTAAGTGTCTGCTTCTGTACAACAACAACAAGGCAATGGATTTCTCTCATTATGAATTATTATAATTGGCCACACACACAAATATTATTCCCCCGTAGGGCAGGATGTGGAAGTCACCGCAATAAACACAGACTGAACTACGGCCAAAACACTCAAACCACAGTATGAAACAGGAAGAAGAACCCCTGTTCCCCTACAGAGGACGGACATCCACTGTGTCTACGTGGTGTGTGTGTGTGTGTGTGTGTTTATGGCTATATATGTGTGTTTGTATGTATGTGTGTGTGTGTGTGTATACGTGTGTGTGTATACGTGTGTGTGTGTGTGTGTGTGTGTGTGTGTGTGTGTGTGTGTGTGTGTGTGTCTATGTGTGTGTGTGTGTGTGTGTGTGGGGGGGGGGGGGGGAATGGGGAGTAAGTGTTCCTATGTACTTAGGAAAAACTTACAAATGGCAAATAAAAATCTTGTTGTGTGTGTGTGTGTGTGTTTATGGCTATATATGTGCGTTTGTATGTATGTGTGTGTGTGTGTGTGTGTATACGTGTGTGTGTGTGTGTCCATGTGTGTGTGTATACGTGTGTGTGTGTGTGTCCAAGTCTGTGTGTGTGTCTGTGTGTATCTATGCGAGTTGTCATGTGAGTCTGCAAATGTGTGTGTGTGTGTGTGTGTGTGTGTGTGTGTGTGTGTGTGTGTGTGTGTGTATACGTGTATGTATGTGCGTGTCTGTGTCTTTGTGTGTGTGTGTGTGTGTCTGTATACATGTGTGTGTGTGTCTATGTGTGTGTGTGTGTGTGTGTGTGTGTGTGTGTGTGTGTGTGTGTGTGTGTGTGTCCATGTGTGTGTATATGTGTGTGTGCAAGTGTGTGTTCAAACGTTTGCGTGTATAAACCATTGACTAAGGGTCGAGTGTGTGTCTCTCCTGTGATTGGTTGATTTGATGTGAGAGAGGGAGGGGCTGTCTGCCACACCCTCACCTCTCCATGTTATCTCCTCCTGCACAGGGAGAAGGCCACGCCCCCCGCTCCCATAGGGCAGTCGGATTAGGGGGGGGGGGGCATCGGCCTAATCTCCATCCTAGTCTAAATGTTCGTAAATATCCGTGTCCGAGACATGCACCTCAACATCACACACACAAACCTACCCCCACATGTACTCACACACACATCATCATCCCCAGCCAGACAGAGGTAAAGCCCCCCCCCTGTGGTGACCAAGGCTTATGGAGGACAAAGGCACTAGTCCTCTGTCCCCCTCCGGTCGAGCGAGCGAGCGAGAGAGAGAGAGAGAGAGAGAGAGAGACCCACCAGGACCTGGCCTTCCCAGACGGGCTTAGCGTGACCCGGGACCCGGAGATCTTTCTCCCGCTTCGCAGGCAGCGAGGCGGCTGATCCGTTGGGGCTAACACCCTTATCTCACTTACCAGTGTTCGCCCCGGAGGTCGCCACGGCAACGCTCCAATAGGACTCATAAATACTAATAGAGGAGGGAGGAGGAGGAGGAGGGTGAGAGAGACAGGTGAGAAGATGGAGGTTGGGAGGGAGGGAGGGAAGGGAGGAGAGGAGAGAGATGGATGGAGGGGGAGAGGGGGAGGGATGGAGGAGAGGGAGAGAGGAAGGGAGGGATAAGAGGAACGAGATGGATGGAGGGGGAGGGAGGGATGTAGGAAGGAGAGGAGATAAATGGGTGGAGTGGGAGAAAGGGAGGGAGGAGTGGGAGAAAGGGAGGGAGGAAGGGAGAAGAGGGAGAGATGAGGGGGAGAGAGGGGGGGAAGAAGGAGAGGAGAAGGAGGCAGGGGAGGGAGAGAGGGATGAGAGGGGGAGAGATCAGGGGGAGAGAGGGATGAGGGAGTGAGGGAGAGAGTGAGAGAGTGAGAGAGGGAGGAGAGGGAGGCGGTGGTGTGTTCACCAAGGCGGGGAGAGAGAGAGAGAGAGAGAACAGATAACCTTCGCCCTCTGGGACTGCCTTTTTAGAAAAGCATAAACGGACACCCCTGACGTTTTATCTCCAGCAAGCCCTCTGTGTGTTCCTCACTAAGCCTCACAGGCTTCTGCTCGCTGAGCATTCTGCTGGGCCACAGAGAGACCACACGTCACCACGGGATCGGATCTAACGGGAACTCAACTCATGAAGTTGTATAAAAGCACCTGCCAGTTCTTGTTAATGCTGCAATAGACTTTCTAATGTATATACACTCTTTCTTCATCACGCTTTGATCTAGAGTGACTCAGTGAGTCCATCTACACAGGTAGGGATCAGGGCAGTGGTTCCTAACCTGGGAACCAGGTCTCCATAGACGTCATCCTGTCCCCTCCTGGCTTCCTCATGACTCATAGCCAGGAGGAGACGACTACTAGTCACCTAGTGTGTCGTAGGGCCATGTGGTTTATGTTCACATGATATTAAGTTGGGTCAAATAATTTCAGAGCTACAGAAATGTGGTCACGGACCAAAAAAGCATCAAGGTATCTTCCCACTCGGTCAGGGCATCTGGCTCTAGGATCTCTACAAGTCAGGATGTGAACATCGGGATTCAAACCCTTAACCTTCCGTCTGGGAGGGAAACACCCCAGATAGACTTTCTTGCCCTTCCATGTTCCGAAAATAAGAAAAGCAAAAGGACAAAGAGAGGAAAGGGGAAAATGAGGAAATTGGGAGAGAAAGGTTGAAGATGCTGACAGACAGCTTGCTGACCGCCTCCCCGGGAACTCTCAGACAGAACCACAGGACACGGCCCCAGAGAGACAGCAGAACAAAGCACCTCCATCAGTGTCTCTCACGTTCCTCTTCTGTATATCCACCATTCAGACCCCCGTCTCTCCTCCCAGATCTCCCCCCGCCCCCCCACTCAGCGGTGGTACGGCCCGGATCCAGGGCGTGTGAACCTGTCTACAAGCATGTGCTTTTGTGCACAACGTTTCATCCCCTCCCACAGTATGAATTTCCTACAATGTAACACTTCATACTCTATTATGTCCTTGTACGGATGCTGCGGAACTGGCGACTGGACCACAGGGGGGAGAAGAGATGGAGCCCAGGGTGGTTGAGGTCCTTAGTGATGGAGATGGCCTTCTTCCGATATCTTGTCCTAAAGATCTCCTCAATGCATGGAAGTGCACACCCGATGATCTTGTTCAGTGGTGTTGCCGTACCACACAGTGACGCCACCCGTCAGGACGCTCTCTACGGGGCCACGGTAGAAGTTCACTAGCCACTTCTGGCCTATTCCACTTCTCCTGAGGCACCGCAGAGCATAGAGAGGCTGGTGTGCCTTCTTCAGCATGACCTCCGTGTTGCGGGTCCACGCCAGGTCATCGGAAATCTGTAGTCCAAGGAAACGGAAGCAGCCGACGACTTCCACCGGTGTCCCATCCAGGCTGATGGTGGAGTGGGGGCCCCGGTGGCTCCTGAAGTCCATGATGAGCTCCTTGGTCTTGCTGATATTCAGTGCGAGGCTGTTGTCCTCACACCTTGTGTCCTCGTGTCAGCTGAACTACCTCATCTCTGTACTCTGTAGAAGTGATGAAGACTCCTTTCCCATTCAAGCCGGGTAACGCTCACTACAGCTTGGAGGTTCAGTTTGTGTGCAAACTGCTGTGCTCTAGACTACAGCTGCTACTGTCTCACCGCCTCACCGCCGGACGACCTCAGAACAGATCCCCCCTCCTCCCCTGGGGTTCATCAGGGTTCACCTCCAGTTCGCTCCGCTGTTCAGTTCAGTTTGAACTTTGCGTGAGCGCCTAGTGTCTCGTTCACATTCACACACTGATCATGGGCCACAGTCCTCCCCCCTCATTCACACCATCCTCAGATTGTAGATGAGAGAGAGAGAGAGAGAGAGAGAGAGAGAGAGAGAGAGAGAGAGAGAGAGAGAGAGAGAGAGAGAGAGAGAGAGAGAGAGAGAGAGAGAGAGAGAGAGAGAGAGAGACCATGACAGACAGAGAGACCTTTATGACCTAATCCCACCCAGACAGACACAGACCATCAGCAGATTGCAGATGAGCCATTTCAAAAGTGGTCAAACTAAATCTCTCTGAAAGCAGAATGTCACTCTTCTTCTTCGCTGGTATTCTGCGAGTCAGTAGTTTGCGCTGACATTTAAGATGTCATTCAGGCTCTTGTTTACCCTCATCAGTCTGCCAGCGGAAAAAGCGAGTTATTAAAAGCAACGCTCTCATTTCCTCGCCAAATTAAAAGCGTCCTTTACGAGGTCGTTAGGATGAGCGTTTGGCCTTATTAGTCGGGGACCGGAAGCACCTTACACACACACACACACACAGGTAGCTCTGTGTGTGTAGATAAGGTGTGAACATACACACTCACCAAAACAAGGACCAAGCAAGTCATGCATGACAATCGACATTTACACATAGCTATGTCTCACATTTCACACACACAGAGAGAGAGAGAGAGAGAGAGAGAGAGAGAGAGAGAGAGAGAGAGAGAGAGAGAGAGAGAGAGAGAGAGAGAGAGAGAGGAGAGAGAGAGAGAGAGAGAGAGAGAGAGAGAGAGAGAGAGAGGAGAGAGAGAGAGAGAGAGAGAGAGAGAGAGAGAGAATGTGAGGTAGGAGAGAGGCAGACTGTCACTATTAAATACATTCTTCTACCCAAAGGGGAATGCACGCATACAAGACTCAACATGCTTCAACACGCAGCAACACTGCTACAAGATAACACACACACACACACACACACACACACACCTGGATGAGATCACCGGGTGGGTTAGTTTCATGCAGGAAGACCACCTGCTGGGGGGGCCAACAGGCCACAGAAAGGCTGGGAAGCCAGGATGAGAGAGTGATGACCTCATGGAGTCTTGTGTAGCCTGAGGCTCCTGTCTGTCAGAGGACCTGATACCTCCAGCCCAGACTCCATGACCAAGGCTGATTGTCTCAGCCAATCAGGAGTCTGCTCTGAGTCTCTTCTGGATGGCTGCCTATTGGCAGGTCACAGGCTGATGACTCATCATCTCACAGAGAGAGAGAGAGAGAGAGAGAGAGAGAGAGAGAGAGAGAGAGAGAGAGAGAGAGAGAGAGAGAGAGAGAGAGAGAGAGAGAGAGAGAGAGAGAGAGAGAGAGAGAGAGAGAGAGAGAGAGAGAGAGAGAGAGAGTGTCTCGCCACAAATATGACCGCAAGGATTATCAAAACCAAATGTTTGGTCTGTGAAATGTGTGTCGGCTGTATTGTACTAAATATACTGGAACAGAATCTGAATTACTGTGTCTGCCTATTACCTTATTATTAGAACACGAGTTCATTAGGTGACACATATTTACAGCTATTCCAGCATATTCTAGTATATTGCTGTGTACATGCATCTACTGATGCCTAGTCTGGACACATCATCAGTGATGTTCCTGGAATCATAGGACGTTTCGGGTCTCGCAACATCATACGCCCTCCTCCAGGTGACCCAGCCGGGTCTGATCAGACCCCAGCTTGTGTCCAGATGGCTAGCTAGCTACCATGACTCCATGGCTCCCCTCTTTTCAGCCACAGCCATCTTGAGGCCCTCTCTGCCGCATCGGTGGTACTGCGGATGGCTCTCCTCTTTCTCACTCCCTCGATGCCTAAACTGCTGAAGGCTCTGACCAAGGAACGGGCTGCGAATCCTCTGCATCCAACTTCTACCGGGAAACACCTTGCTCTCCAACCAGCCTGCTGACAGTCGCTGACCAGTCCTGCGTACTTGAGCTTCCTTTCAAGGGCTTCTTCCAAGCGATCTTCCCACGGGACTGTCAGCTCCAGCAGCACAGCTTGCTTGGTGGACTCAGACACAAGAACAATGTCTGGTCGCAGGGTGGTGACTGCAATATGGCTGGGGAACTTCAGCTGATGTTCAAGGTCCACCAGCAACTGCCAGTCTCTGGCAGACGTCAGGATGCCTGCAGAAAATGTTTTTCTGGCAGAAGTTGGCCTGTCCCCAGCTCTGACAAAGGCGATGGTGTCCTTGGAGTGTCGGAACTGCTTTGACCACGCCATTCCTGCGCTGATGGCTTCAGCAATGGTCTTCAGGACTTGGTCATGCCTCCACCTGTACCGTCCATCTCCAAGTGCCTTTGTACAGCAACTGAGGATGTGTTCCAGGGTTCCTCGCTTGGAACACAATGGGCATGCTGGTGTCTCTGCTATGCCCCATGTGTGCAGATTTGACGGGCTTGGAAGCACATCATACACTGTCTTTGAGTAAGATGTTCCGGAGCTTTTCTTCTCCTCCTCGCCGAACCGTTCAGCTGCGATGCTGACAATGATTGTTGTCATAGCTTGTAGCTTCCGGTCGGCCTCTCCCTTCGCCATTGCCTCCAGAATTTGGTCGACATCGTCATCGAACTGCTTCCAGAGTGAGGTCATGCTAGCTGCAGGACATTTGATCCGCATCCTGTCAGACTTGATGCTCGAGGGAGTTGTCTGCAACACTTGGAGGTTCTGGGCACTATGGGGTGACTCCGGGCCTGGCACCTCCTGCGTCTCACCAGGTGTAACACCTGTGCGTTGTAGTATATTCCAGTATTTTACCCTATATTCCAGTATATTCTAGTATATTCTAGTATATTCAGGTATATTCCAGTATTTTACAATACATTATAGTATATATTCCAGTATATTCTATATTCCAGACAATATTTCATAGAATTCCAGTATGTTCTAGTATATTCCAGTATTCCAGTATATAACAATATATTCTAGTATATTCCAGTATATTCTAGTATATAACAATATATTCTAGTATATTTCTGGAATACATTCCAGTATATTCTTGTATATTCCAATATATCATAGTATATTTGTATAGTCGTATATTAGTATAGAGTACTGTACATTCCAGTATGTTGTAGTACATTCTGTATATTCTTTCAGAGCGAGACGTGTTGTTCTGTATTTCATGTAATTGGAACGGTGAGACATTACAGAGCAAACTACAGAGAGGACATCAGACCGAGCAGGAGAAGAGGAAATACATGAAACCACAAGAAGAAGAAGAAGAAGAAGAAGAAGAAGAAGAAGAAATGCCCATTTGGGAAACCGCTGGTACTCTAACCTCATGGGCAAAAAACTCCTTGTACCAGTGACCGTGGGTTCGATTCCCACCTGTACCATGTCCTATGCGACATACCATTCACTTTTTCAACTCACTCTCAGTCTTCACTGTCCTGTCCATAAAGACACACCAAAGCAATTCAGTGTATGAAAAGTACCCCGCATCACATGACTTCTTGAACAGAGACGGCAAACAGAAGCGGGAAAACTATGATGATGATGATGAGAGGTGAAAGAGGAAGAGGAGGACCAGAAAGCTCTCCAATCCTGTGATTGGTGGACGAGAGCCTTAGGTATGAAGGAACACTTTGTCCACAGAGTCTCCCCCGTGATGACAAACATCTGAAACTCTGTGAACCTCCATATGAAGATCAGCGGCGGCGGCTAACGCTAGCACCCCCTCCCCCGCCCCCTTATCTATAGGCGGTTTCATGGTCGTGGTCGTGGGCGTCACCATGGATACGATGTATGCGTGTGCTTCAGAAACACATTTAACACGTTAACACGTCCGTTGATGTGTGCGGTTGATTCCGTGTTCTGACGACTCGCTGCAGTTCCACTTTCTACAGCGACGCTAGAACTTGAACAGTGTTTGAGTGACATGTTGAGCTCTACCATTTCGACAGAAGGAAACATTTCTGAAGACAGACAGAGAGAGACAGAGAGAGACAGAGAGAGACAGAGAGAGAGAGAGACAGAGAGACAGAGAGACAGAGAGACAGAGAGACAGAGAGCGAGAGAGAGCGAGAGAGAGAGAGAGACACAACTCTACAAAGGGAGACAGAAAGAGAGAGAGAGACCGTGGTGTAGTGGGTGTTAAACGGAGGGAGGAGGTGGGAGGAGGGGGGAGAAGCAGGAGGAGCAGGAGGTGGGAGGAGGGGGGAGGAGGAGGGAGGAGGGGGGAGGAGGGGGGAGAAGCAGGAGGAGCAGGAGGTGTTATTTGTGATGATTGTGTCAGTTCAGATGAGCTACCCCGTCACAGAGCTTCAAACACACACTCATCTCTTATTAACGTCCGCTTTGAACACACACACACACACACACACACACACACACACACACACACACACACACACACACACACACACACACACACACACACACACACACACACACACACACACACACACACACACACACACACACACACACACACACACACACTATTTTGTGACAGCCTTGCAGCAGTGTGTGTGTGTGTGTGTGTGTGTGTGTGTGTGTGTGTGTGTGTGTGTGTGTGTGTGTGTGTGTGTGTGTGTGTGTGTGTGTGTGTGTGTGTGTGAATTGGTTGCCCTCTTTTCCTGAGCATCTCCATGTGATGTCTAAGCATGTACACTGGAAGATATAAACTTGCAATAATAAGCGTGCACTGATAGAAGCATGTACTATTAAAAGCGTGCACTAATAGAAAAATGCACTAATAGAAACATGCATCAATAGAAACATGCATCAATAGAAACATGCACCAATAGAAACATGCACTAATAGAAACATGCACCAATAGAAACATGCACCAATAGAAACATGCACTAATAGAAACATGCACCAATAGAAACATGCACTAATAGAAACATGCACCAATAGAAACATGCACCAATAGAAACATGCACTAATAGAAACATGCACCAATAGAAACATGCACCAATAGAAACATGCACCAATAGAAACATGCACCAATAGAAACATGCACTATAAAAGGTGTTCACAACAAGAAGCGTGCACTAGTTCAAACGTATTGAACCATATAAGGCGTGCCGTAGTAAGAGAGTTCTGCACTAATAGAACACATCTTGTAGTCGTCTCTTGCATCTCGTGAGGCCAACCAACCAGCGGGAGGAGAGGCGGTCCTCGCCCGTCTGGAGGGCAGAGAGACGGAGCTGCTGGGTCTGATGATGTCACACCCAGACTGACAGAGAGGATCATGGGACTGAGGGGTTAACCTTCTGGGACTCCCATGTTGAACACACACACACACACACTTCAAATCACACCTCCTTCATGGCACATGTCACCGTGGCAACCCTGCTTTTATGATGACTTCCGTCAGAGTTCACCCAATGAGCCGAGGGGTTTGAAAGGTGTTCAGCCAATGAGAGAGGTCGTTACATGGCAGTCTGGGACTCCATAGGATGTGTTACCTGGCTGCTAAGAGGAGGATAGAGATGAGTCAGAGAGAAATAGAACAATAGAGAGAGAGAGAGAGAGAGAGAGAGATACAGATGTTGTGGGTTGAAGTGCAACATTCCCGATGGTTTGGAGGTCGCTAACTAAACAGGATGTGGATCCGAGAACAGACCCAAGTGTGTGAGAGAGAGAGAGAGAGAGAGAGAGAGAGAGAGAGAGAGAGAGAGAGAGAGAGAGAGAGAGAGAGAGAGAGAGAGAGAGAGAGAGAGAGAGAGAGAGAGAGAGAGAGAGAGAGAGAGAGAGAGAGAGAGAGAGGAGTCATAGTCTGGGGACTCGCCGGTGAATCAACTCATGGAGACAGAAAACAAGCGCACCCTTCTGTGTAGGACGGCTCTGGGACACGGAGACCAGAGAAAGTGGAGAGATGATGACTTCACATGCAGACCATCCTCACTGCTAGCTTACTCACTACTCCATCTGAGAGGGACTAACAGGTGCCACTGGGAGCAAGTCAAGCTCGCTTCAAAAGACAATTCTGCACATTTTGATCAACTAAAGAAATGTACAGATGGCAGATGAAGGAGTCAGAAACAAGAAGTTCATAGAATGTCATTTAGAATGTAATCGTATTGTCTGTGAGGTATGCACTATTCATTTGATTGATGCGCTTATTGTAAGCGGTAGAAGTGGTGGGTGTTTGTACACTCCTTTTCTTACTTGTGGGTGAATCCAGTCGGAGAAAACCTCTCTGCTGACAGCCACCACACACACACACACACACACACACACACACACACACACACACACACACACACACACACACACACACACACACACACACACACACACACACACACACACACACACACACACACACACACACACACACACACACACACACACACACACACACACACACACACACACACGAAGCTCTGCATCCCCCTGAAAGCACACTGTACAACACTGTACACTAAATACAGCAGTGAGGTGTATGGATGTCCTCGCAATCCATTCCACAGAGGAATCAATACTGCCGCTGTATGTAATATTAATAATATAATAGTGCATGGCGCTTCAAATGTGTAGCAAGCGCTTTATGCGCGGTCGATGGCGTCCACGTGGACGTAAAGCCTTCGCCATGGCGACGAAAACCAATGGAGACGACATCACCGGCAGGCTGTCTCCATTCATATAAAACACCTCACATAGGAGATCATGTATCCCGTCCTATCACCCTATCCCCCATCCCCCATCACCATCACCCATCCCCTATCCCTATCACCCATCACCCATCACCAATCACCCCTCACCCATCACCCCTCACCCATCCCCTATCCCCATCACCCATCACCATCCCCCATCCCCTATCCCCTATCACCATCCCCCATCCCTATCACCATATCACCCCTCACCCATCACCCATCCCCCATCCCCCATCACCATCCCCCATCCCCCCTCACCCATCACCCATCACCCATCCCCCCTCACCCATCACCCATCACCCACCACCCATCCCCTATCACCATCACCCCTCACCCACCACCCATCACGCATCACCTATACTCTATGCTATAAACTATAAACAACACTATACTATAACAATAATGGACAGAATAAACAATACTATAAATATGACTTTAGGAATCTCTAAACAATAAAAGAACAATAAAGTGTAATTTGGGTAGAAGGAGAAGCTCCTCCAGAACCCTGACTGAACGGGTCACCGTCCCCCGATCAATCAACCTGTGGTCCGATGGCTCTGAGTTGATCAGTATTCTGGGAGCCCCGCTGGCTCGGACCGGGCCCCCCCTCCGGGTCGAGAGGCCCCCCCTCCGGGTCGAGGGGCCCCCCCTCCGGGTCGAGAGGCCCCCCCTCCGGGTCGAGGGGCCCCCCCCTCCGGGCCGAGAGGCCCCCGTCGGCTGCTCCTGGCGGGCGGGAGTTACCTGCCAGGAGCCTCAAGCCGCTAATGAAAAACAAACAGGGCTTTTTAAGCTCAGGAGACGGCGGGACCACAGGGCGTCTGAATAGAGCGAAATTGAGGTCGTGCGAGGTAAGGAAGCGTGGCCGAGTGTCGAGAGAGAGAGAGAGAGAGAGAGAGAGAGAGAGAGAGAGAGAGAGAGAGAGAGAGAGAGAGAGAGAGATCACACCCTGGTGTGGTTTCAGTAATTGTTGCAAGGCAGGGAGAGTGAAGGGGAGTGAAAAGAGGGAGGGGGCAGGGGTAGCAGATGCCCCGCCCCATGGCCAAATGTGATTGGCCACCCCCGAGTGTAACAAAATCTGTGGATCTGAACTTGTCAATCTAAATCTAGGCCAGAGAACACATTGAACGCTAAACCAAATGTTATGATTCACACATTCTCTCTACACCTTTCTGCTAAGGTGTTTAGTGCATTACTCTACAGTGGGGTGAGTTAGAACCCCTTGAAGACACACCACAATAATCTGTGGTGTAAGGAGACCACACCCCTCTGTTACAGCCAATTCATCCTTAGTTTTATTTGATTGAAATTTCCTCCCCCTGCTGGCACTTTTACTTTGACTCAGAACTCTTAAATAGGTAGACAGGAAGTGAGGCCGGGAGGTGAGCGTCTTTGTATGGAAACGCTAGCCACAGTCGGGAGCGAAATAGTTTTTTGACCACACACACACACACACACACACACACACACACACACATACACATAATTAGAACGAAGTAGAACTAGATAAAACGCGAGAGCAAGAACAGATTAAGTTAGATGCCCTTTTCGTTTACATTTACATTGGAACACGGATACACCTTTTTTGTTGTACTATTTAGAAGGACAGGAGATCCTATTTTCTTTGTAATTAGTTTAAGTTTACTGAACGTGCGTCGGAAATCCCCCTGGCCTGGCTTGCGCGGCGGCTTGAAGAAAGGTGAGACAAGTTGCTGAAACAAAGTCAAAAAACTCCGTCAAGGATTACGAGAGTAAAAACATCTTCAAGGATTACGAAAGAAATCCGTATTGGATTACTATCACCGGAGGATAAACCACACGGATTCTACATTGCTATCAGGACACCTGCTGCATCTGAAAAACTGTCATCGGGTCGTGAGTAACGCGAACTCTGACTGTTTTATTTGGACAAGAACGTTGACTTTTGAGTGCTTGATAAACGTCAAGAAAAGTTTGATACAGCTTAGTGTGCTTTGCTTTGAAACGTTTGAACTTTGGACTTGTGCTCAAACGTTATTTGTTATTTTGTAACCTCAACGGTGAAGTGTTTGGCTGTAGCGCTGATATATTGCATAAAGCTCGCGCATCCGAGCGTTTAGGAAACAAACCTGTTTTATGAATGAAAGCCTACGGTTTATTAACGGAATCGTTGGCGTAGTGGAACGTTTGATTGGTTTACTTGTTTGAATTGCGTGAATCAGGTTTATTAAAACAGTGTGCTTCAAGCCTATAATTATTAACGGCCATTATGGATGGTGCTAAATCTGATGATCTTATGGATGAGCATATTAAGGAGCTAAGGAAGGTCCGAAAATGCAAATTAGCAACATGCACACGCAAAATGAACGAACTTAAAAAAGAAATGCAGAAAAAGATTTTGATGCAGTGAAACAACATCTTGTTACTTTTCAATCACTTTGTGAAGACTTTAAGAATGCCCATGATGCGGTGCAAAATGAATTACCAGAAGAGGACAAGATAAAAGACAAAATGGAATGGTATGAACCTAGGATGGAACCATTTCAAGATTTCCTAGTGGAAGAACAGAAATGGGAGGAATTAATGGCACTGCAAGGGGAATTACAGGAACAAGATTTGCCTGCAGAAGAGTCTGTTGAACCAGTGGCTGAATCAGAGCAGCAAGAGGCTGCATTAGATCCAACTGAGTCAACAGATCCACAAGATTTGATCCTTCCAAAAGATAGTATTTCTAATGTTAGTAAATCTAAGTCATCTTCGGTGTCATCAGCACATAGAAAAGCTCTTGCTGAGCAAGCTGCACTGGTGGCACGTAGGGAAGCAATTAATGTTAAGCATGCGCTTGAGCAAGAGAGGTTGATCTTAGACTCAAAGATAGAAAACAGCCAACTTGATGCAGACATTGCAGCATCAGAAGCCAAGATAAAGGTCCTGGAAAGCTTCGATGTGCAGTCAGGAAGGTCTGAAGATGGCATGAACTCCTACCTGGAAAGCCATAGACCATTTTCACAGGCTTCAAGACTACAGCAGTCACCTGTAGAGTTTGCTAGGATATCTACAGTTCCTAAAACACCACTGCAAACAATTCTGCAACTGCCTAGACCTGCCAGAGTTGTTACAATTACAAAGCGACCGCAAGTTATCCCAATGCATCCAGTCTCAACCCCAAAGCAGTCTGTCACAATGGCAAAAACGCCAATCTCTTTAAAGCTCAAGAAGGAGGACATCCCTCCAAGGGAAAGTGGTCAAAAGCCCATTATAACTGAACCAAGGCCAGACTATGACTGTTTGTCTTCTGTCATGCAAAGACAGAATGACATTGTTGATTTACTTGTACTGCAACATAAGCAAACGCTATTACCTGTTAGAGAGATACAAGCCTTTCATGGTGATCCATTACGTTTTAAAACATTCATGCGTGCCTTTGAATACAGCATTGAAGACAAAACCACAAACAGTCAAGATCGCCTGTATTATCTCGAGCAGTATACATCAGGCCAACCCAGAGAACTCGTCCAAAGCTGCTTCCATATGGACCCTTCAAGAGGGTATCAAGAGGCTAAAAGACTCCTACAGGAGAACTTTGGAGACGAATTGAAAATCACAATTGCATACATGGATAAGGCCCTGAAGTGGACAAATATCAAACCTGATGATGGCAAAGAACTAAAGAGCTATGCACTGTATCTTAGAGGCTGCTGCAATACAATGCAAGACCTAAAGATCATGGAAGAGCTAGATTTACCCTCTAACATGAAACTGATCATTACTAAATTGCCCTACAAGCTGAAAGAGAAGTGGAGAACCACTGCATGTGATATCTTGGAAAGAACAGGTCACAGAGCCCGTTTCCATAACCTTGTAGCCTTTATGGAAAAGCAGGCCAAGATTCTCCTGGACCCTCTGTTTGGTGACATTCAGGACTACAACAAGACCAAGACTGCAGCCATTTCCAAACAGCCAGACTCACTAAGGAGCAAGGGCAGTAGCTTTGCTACAACGGTAGCAGTGTTGACCGATGATTGTAACATTAGAACATGTTCGAAAGATCCTGTATTTAAATATCCAAACATATCTGACTCCTGTGTCATCTGTGCATTCTGTGAAGGCAAACATCACCTGAAGGATTGCCAGAAGTTGAAGACACAACCACATGTCGCCACAGTAGAGTTCCTTAAAACCAAAGGCTTCTGTTTTGGATGTCTTTTGAGAGGACACATGAGCAAAGATTGCAAGAGGAGGATGACCTGTGAGAAATGTCAAGGTAAACACCCCACCATCTTGCATTTAGACAAAGTAAGGCTGATTGAACCAGTAAAACAGAAGGAGGCCTCCATCAACAGTGGTCATGTAACCCTCAAAGCTGGTGGAGTAACCGGGGCCGGCAAAGACTGTGCTCTGTCAATTGTGCCGGTGCAAGTAAAAGCCACAAAGGGAAGCAAGGCCGTGCTGACCTATGCCTTTCTGGATCCAGGCAGTTCAGGGACGTTCTGTACGGAGAGACTGAGAAGACAGTTGAACGCTAGAGGCCGTAAGACTGAGATTCTCCTACGGACGATGGGGCAGATCAAGACTGTCTCAAGTTATGAGCTTTCTGGACTGGAAGTAGGCAACCTGGAAGGGAACACCTTCATAGAACTCCCTAAGGTCTACACACAAGATGCCATCCCAGTGACCCACGAGAACGTTGCAACTCAGAAGGACATCTCAAACTGGCCATACTTGAAAGAAGTCAAGCTGAATAAGATTGACGCGGACATTGACCTTCTTATAGGAGCGAATGCCCCTAGAGCCCTTGAACCATGGCAGATTATCAATGCCGAAGACGGCGGACCTTATGCAGTCAAGACAGTGTTAGGATGGGTGATCAACGGACCACTCAACTCTTGCACTGCTGAGGAGTCCTCAAGATTGCCGACATTAACTGCAAACCACATCTCTGTGACAGAGTTGAAGGATCTACTGGTACAGCAGTACAATCATGATTTTCCTGAGAGGAAATTTGACGAAAAGAAAGAGATGTCTGCTGAAGATCACATGTTCATGCAGAGTGCCAAAAGCTCAGTAGTGCTCAAGAACGGACATTACTATATGTCACTTCCACTGCGTGACCGAGACGTGATGATGCCGAACAACCGTGACGTTGCCAAGCAACGAGCCCTGAACCTGATCAGAAAGTTCAAATCCGATCCAACTTATGCCTTGGAATACAGGAACTTTATGACTGACGTCATCCAGAAAGGCTATGCTGAGACGGTGCCACAGGACAGGCTTCAGAGGCAAGATGGAAAAGTGTGGTACATCCCACATCATGCAGTGTATCACAAAAGGAAGAAAACCCTAAGAGTGGTATTTGATTGTTCATCGACATTCCAACAAGAATCCCTCAATGACAAACTACTTCAAGGACCTGACCTGACGAATCCTCTCCTCGCCGTTCTGCTAAGGTTCCGCCAAGAACCCATTGCTATGATGGCAGACATAGAAGGGATGTTTCACCAAGTCCGTGTCCATGAGGATGACCGAGACCTGTTGAGATTGCTGTGGTGGCCAGACGGAGACACGTCGAAGAATCTCGAGGAGTACCGGATGACAGTCCACCTATTCGGAGCAGTATCCTCTCCATCATGTGCCAACTTAGCACTGCGCAAGACTGCAGATGACCATGGTCACGGCTATGCTGAAGAGGTGAGCAGGACCATCAAATGCAACTTTTACGTAGATGATTGTCTTAAATCTGTAGCAACAGAGGACCAGGCCATTACCCTCTGCAAAGACCTCAGAGACCTCTGCTCTCAGGGTGGATTCAAGCTCACAAAGTGGATTTGCAACAGCCGCTCTGTGCTCTCTTCCATTCCCGATGAGTACAAGGCAAAGCAGATCAAAGAACTGGACCTGGACAGAGAGAAGCTGCCACTAGAGAGAGCTCTAGGAATTCAATGGAACATTGAAAAGGACACCTTCGTATTCCGTGTCGCTCTCCAGGACAGACCCCTGACGCGTCGGGGGATCCTATCAGTCGTCAGCTCTATTTATGATCCCTTAGGATTCCTGGCACCATTCATCCTAAAAGCAAAGCAGATCCTCCAAGACCTCTGCAAACTGAAGTGTGGATGGGATGACTGCATATCAGAGACTTACCTCACACCTTGGAAGAAGTGGCTTGCTGAACTGGAACAACTGTCCAAAGTTAACATTGACAGATGCATTAAGCCCAAGAACTTTGGCCAAGTTGAAAAGGCACAGATGCATCACTTTTGTGATGCGAGCGAACATGGCTATGGCAGTGTCAGCTACCTCAGACTGACCAACAGAACGGGTGAAATCCACGTAACGCTTGTTCTGGGGAAATCCAGAGTGACACCGCTGAAGCAAATAACTATCCCTAGATTAGAGTTAGCATCAGCAACACTTGCAGCCAAGATGGATCGACTGCTGAGGACAGAACTGGAGTTGGAGTTGGAGCCCTCAGCCTTTTGGACAGACAGTGAATCTGTGCTGAAATACATAAAGAATGAGAACAGAAGATTCAAAACCTACGTGGCCAACAGGATTTCAGACATCCGTGAGCTTTCAGACAAAGACCAGTGGCGGCACATCAGGTCGAAGGAAAATCCAGCTGATGACGTTTCACGTGGTCTGAGTATTGAGGCTTTCCTGAAGTCCAAAAGATGGTTCCAAGGACCAGAGTTTCTTGCTAAACCAGACACTGAATGGCCAAATGTGCTAAAAGATTTTCCACCCATCGAGTCAAATGATCCCGAGGTGAAAAAAGAAACACTTGTGAACAGTTTGATTGTAGAAGCAAAGAGCCCGCTAAGCAAACTTATTGAGTATTACTCAAACTGGAACAGACTCAAAAGAGCTGTAGCTTGGATGCTGAAGTTTCAGGCACTTCTGCTAAAACGGAGACTATGTAGAGTCACTAGAAACACTCAGACTGACTTAAAGAACAAAGCAAAAATAGGACTTAATGTAGAAGACCTGCAGGAGGCGGAAATGTGCATTATTCACTATGAACAAAGAAAAGCCTTCCAGCAGGAAATCGACTCACTCAAGCGAGGACAGCCATGTGCCAAAACCAGCACTCTCCGCAAGCTGGACCCAATCCTGGACCAGGGTATCTTGAGAGTAGGAGGTAGGCTCAACAAAATGGCCTTACCAAGTGAATTAAAGAACCCAGTAATTCTTCCAAAGAACTCGCACACCTCTAGACTGATCCTACAGCAAATCCATCTGCAAGTGGGTCACTCAGGACGAGGTCACATGCTATCCAAGCTGCGAGAAAGATTCTGGCTACCTTGTGCTAATGCCATGGCTAGGAAAACCATCAAAATGTGCATCTTCTGCCGAAGATATCAAGCCAAGGTGGAACAGCAGAAGATGGCAGATTTGCCACAGGACCGCATAACCCCAGATGAACCTCCATTCACCCATGTGGGGGTAGATTACTTTGGGCCTATCGAGGTAAAGCGGGGCCGGTCACAGGTAAAACGCTATGGAGTTATCTTTACTTGTCTTGTTTGCCGAGCAGTGCACCTTGAAGTAGCGAGTTACCTGAACACTGACTCGTGCATCAATGCTTTACGCAGATTCATTTGCCGCAGAGGACCAGTGTCAAGCATCAGATCAGATTGCGGCACCAACTTCATTGGTGCAAACCGTGAGTTACAAGAGGCCTTGAAGGAAATTGATAACTCTAAAATCCAACATGCACTACTCAAGAAAGGAGTGAAGTGGACTTTCAATCCACCTTCTGGAGCACATCATGGAGGAGTGTGGGAAAGGTTAATACGTCTCGTCAAGAAGATTCTTTTTTCTGTTCTGAAAGAACAACTCTTGGATGACGAGGCTCTCCAAACAGCATTGTGTGAAGTTGAGGCCATCATGAATGACCGACCCATCACCACAGTGACTAGTGACCCAAACGACTTGGAACCTCTTACCCCGAACCATCTTCTCCAGCTGAAATCGAAACCAGTCATGCCACCAGGACTCTTCCAGAAAGGAGACTTGTACTCCCAGCGACGATGGAGACAAGTGCAATACATATCAGACCTTTTCTGGCGGAGATGGATTAAGGAATACTTACCGCTCATGCAGGAAAGAATCAAATGGAACAGACCCAGGAGAAACCTAACCACAGGAGACCTGGTTGTGATCGTGGACGAAACTGCCCCTAGGAGCTCCTGGCAGCTGGGCAGAGTGGTCAAACCTCTGCCTGGATCAAAAGGTCTTGTGCGAAGTGTCTTAGTGAAGACCAAAGCGAACATTCTTGAACGGCCAGTGAGCAAACTATGCCTACTTATGGAGGCAGAAGATGGAAGCGGAAGATCACAGATAACATGAGTAGTGAATGAAAATATTTACTTAGATTTACACTTTGACTAATGTATTTGGACATTAGATTTAGAACTTTAATTGGCTCCTTTTTGGTAATTGTTCTCCAAGATGGCTAACAATTAGGGGCCGGTTTGTTACAGCCAATTCATCCTTAGTTTTATTTGATTGAAATTTCCTCCCCCTGCTGGCACTTTTACTTTGACTCAGAACTCTTAAATAGGTAGACAGGAAGTGAGGCCGGGAGGTGAGCGTCTTTGTATGGAAACGCTAGCCACAGTCGGGAGCGAAATAGTTTTTTGACACACACACATACACATAATTAGAACGAAGTAGAACTAGATAAAACGCGAGAGCAAGAACAGATTAAGTTAGATGCCCTTTTCGTTTACATTTACATTGGAACACGGATACACCTTTTTGTTGTACTATTTAGAAGGACAGGAGATCCTATTTTCTTTGTAATTAGTTTAAGTTTACTGAACGTGCGTCGGAAATCCCCCTGGCCTGGCTTGCGCGGCGGCTTGAAGAAAGGTGAGACAAGTTGCTGAAACACCCTCTGTAGGAGGCCACACCCCTCTGTAGGGAACCCCCTTATAAGAGACCACACCCCTCTGTAGGAGACCACACCCCTCTGTAGGAGACCACACCTCTCTGTAGGGAACCCCCTTATAAGAGACCACACCCCTCTCTCTGAAGCGTCTCTGGTGTATGGATAGCATGCGTGAGTGCGTGTCTCTCTCTCTCATTCTGAGACTTTCTCCCACTCTTCCCCTCCCTCTATTCATCTGTATCTTTCCATCCATCATTCATTCTCTCCCTCTTGTCCTCTTTCTCTCACTCCATTCCTCTCTTTTGATCTCTCCATCCCTCTCGAATACATACACACACGGAAAGACAAAGGAGAGAGAGAGAGAGAGAGAGAGAGAGAGAGAGAGAGAGAGGAGAGAGAGAGAGAGAGAGAGAGAGGAGAGAGAGAGAGAGAGAGAGAGAGGAGAGAGAGAGAGAGAGAGAGAGAGAGAGAGAGAGAGAGAGAGAGAGATACAGGGTGACACATGGTAGCGTCAGACCACAGACAGTCCAGTGTCTCAGCTGGGGCAGACAGAGCTTCATTATACTGATCTGATCTCTGACACACACACACACACACACACACACACACACACACACACACACACGAGGGAGTCACAGAGAGGAGGAGGAGGAGGAGGATGGGGAGGAGAAGAAGAGGAAGACGAGGAGCTTGAGGAGGAGGAGGAGAAGTAGGAAGAGCACCAAGAAGAGAAGGAGGAGAGGAAGGGAGGGTGGTGGGAGGAGGAACTCCCTCGTGGCGTCCCAACTGGCGTGTAACTCTGGACCCAAGACCGCATAAAAAGGATGAATGGGCTTTTACAGACGGTACCATCGGCACCATGGGCACCATCGGTACCATCGGCACCATGGGCACCATCGGTACCATCGATACCATGGGTACCATCGGTACCCAGCGGCACCACACTGACATAAACACAATGAATGTGGCATTGTTCACAGTCCAACAACTCTAGGGTATGCAGTACACACACACACACACACACACACACACACACACACACACACACACACACACACACACAGTGTTTGCAGACAAACACCCAAAGGTACAATAAATACATATATCACTCTTATACACACTCTTGGCACACACACAGTAAAGCCCCCCCCCCCCCACACACACACACACACACACATAGCACACACACACACACACACACACACTTTGTTGGTGACGGTAATATCGTATAATATATTAATAGCGGGTTATATGAATGTTGCTGTGATCCAAAACAAATTAAACTGAGCCGTTGGTAAAAGCAGCTAAGCGGGTGAAGGTAAGGAGCTGCTGGTCTGACTCACAGCAGGCGTGTTAGAACACACCCTGCTACCACCTTCACAAGCTGGGAGGGAACCCGTCCAGACCTCCTCCTCCACCACGGGACGACCTACTAGTCACTCTGTCAGCTTCAATAAAAACATAACATTGGCAGTTGTGAAGCCTTTCTAAAATAAAAGGCTTTATAGCAACAGGTGCTGAAGCGATGTTTTAGGAGAGGAAAATATGACCTGAAGAGATGGTTTCTATGCAGCCTTTGATACGGTCTTTCTATGCAGGCTTTCAGCTCTCTCTGGAACCTCAACACTCGGACTTTCAGCTCTCTGGAACCTTCAGCTCTCTGGAACCTTCAGCTCTCTGGAACCTTCCGGTCTCTGGAACCTCCACACTGGAACCTTCAGGTCTCTGGAACCGTCAGCTCTCTGGAACCTCAACACTGGAACCTTCAGGTCTCTGGAACCTTCAGGTCTCTGGGACCTCCACACTGGAACCTTCAGGTCTCTGGGAGCTTCAGGTCTCTGGGACCTCCACACTGGAACCTTCAGGTCTCTGGGAGCTTCAGGTCTCTGGGACCTCCACACTGGAACCTTCAGGTCTCTGGGAGCTTCAGGTCTCTGGGAGCTTCAGGTCTCTGGAACCTCAACATGGGACCCTATAGCTCTCTGAATGTATTATTCACACATCCATGTAAAAATAGACCATCAACCCTCTGACCATGACCTGTTATATGATATGTTATCACGTTGTCTAGCATGTATGCTATATGTCACTTTGACCAGGATGTCCTCGCTAACACTAACACAAGCCTGGTGAGGGAGGGGGGGGGGGGGGGGGGACGACATTCTAGACTGTGTTGTTGTCACGGCGATGGCAGTTGGCTCAGGACCAGTCAGTTGGGTTCTTGTTTTTATCTTTTGAATTGAAATGCTTTATTGCATGATTTAAAAAAATATATATTGCCAAAGCATATTAAAACACAGGCCAACAAACAGCTGTTTTAACTGGCAGTAAAGTAGTGAATAAAAGAAAAAGGAATTTTCTATTCCTCCGTCGTGAAGCCAGGAAATAAAACTAAATAAATGAAGAGCTCCCAGCAGAGCGGGAAAACATTATGCTAGCATTAGCGTAGCGGCGGCTCTAATGGCGTTCCATGACTTGACAGAAACGCGAGCGGCAGAAAGCCTAGCGCTGTAGCGCTCCGTGTTCCTCCCTCCCCCCTGACCCCCCCCGGAGAGGCTGTTAGCTCCATTAAGACGTCAGCTAACAGACGACCGGACGGCTCACAATCCTCTCCGCCGTCATCGCCATCTCCGCCTCTCGGTCACCGTGAGCTTGGATGAGAAGCGGTTTTATTCCCACCTAAAAATAGCGCAAGGCTTTATCTCCTTGCGGTGTGAAGTGCAGCGTTCGCACAGCCCGGGGAGGTCACGGAGAGGTCATTTAGAGGTCACGGGAAGCACAACCAGACACTGTTTTAAAACTCTTCCCTCTCACTGCGGTGAGATAGACAACATGTTGCTTGCAGTGTTTATTCCAATGCTCTATTTTTAGCATGTGTGTGTGTGTGTCTGCGCATGTGTGTGTGTGTGTGTGCGCATGTGTGTGTGGCATGTGTGTGCGTGCATGTGTGTGTGTGTGGCTGTGTGCGCATGTGTGTGTGCGTGCGATGTGTGTGCGTGTGCGTGTGTGTGTGTGTCTTGGATGCATGATTTAGTGACCAGAGTGGTTTAGAGTCATGAGCTCCATGAGTCCTTTCCTCTCTCCTTCTGTCTCATCTGGCCTCCATCCTGCTCTCCCACTGTCCTCCCTAACCTAATCTGAGACACACACACACACACACACACACACACACACACACACACACACACACACACACACACACACACACACCACACACACACACACACACACACACACACACACACACACACACACACACACACACACACACACACACACACACACACACACACACACACACACACCTGTGTCTGTACGTCCATCAAGGCTGTTTCCACCGGATGCTTCATGATAACAACAGGAACAACATGGAGGCTGAGAGCAACATCTCACACCTCCAGCTCAGCACCTCGGAGGAGACAGGCAGCCTGTGTGTGTGTGTGTGTGTGTGTGTGTGTGTGTGTGTGTGTGTGTGTGTGTGTGTGTGTGTGTGTGTGTGTGTGTGTGTGTGTGTGTGTGTGTGTGTGTGTGTGTGTGTGTGTGTGTGTGTTCCCATTGTAAATGTACACATAGAAACCCTAGAGGGCCCTCAGTAGAGCATTCCTCTGGATCCGGATCGGTGCCAAAATCTTACCAACTGTTCCTCGGCCGTTAAGGAATCAAGACAACGTTTTGTACAATTCCTTGCAAAAGATTTGAGTCATACTGCTAACAGACAGACAGACAAACAGAACCTCCTACCTAACCTTACTACCAAATAATCACACACACACACACACACACACACACAGGAACCAGAATTCGGTCAGGATTTCAAAGCACAAACCAAATTCCAAAGGGAATCAGGGCACCAGCAGATCCAGGAGACAGAGACACACTGGAGCTGAAGAAGTGTGTGCGTGTGCATGTGCGTGTGTGTGCGTGTGTAACCATAACCCGAGCAGACAACCGAACATCCCGGCCTCGCCCACCAGAACGAGTCGTGTGGTGAACCATCTGTCCACCGCTCCCTCGGAGCTCTCTTCAAAGCCTCCCAAACTACATTAGCCATTTGCTCTTCATGTCCAAACTAATATGAGAAAAATAAATAAACCTCTTTCTCCATCACTGCCAGAGTCACGTCTGAAGGTCAGGCATCTCTTCTTCTTACTCCAACCATAACTGCTGTCAAGCGCTCGGACTACGTTACCCAGGAGGCCCTTTGGCCTACAGAGCGGAGCTGCCAGAGGGCACGGCCATGACATGACTTTGACATGGTCCCATAAATAATGAAGGGAACAAAGGATTGTAGTTCTTTAGTACTATAGCTGTGGACTGTTGTGTAGTTGTGTACTGTAACGTGTTCTTAAGTGTTGCTCGGGGTCTTGACTTATATATCAGTATATATATATACCGTATTGACCCGAATATAAGACGGGTTTTTTTTCCAAGAAAAAAATCTGAAAAAGAGGGGTCGTCTTATAATCGGGGTTTAGACTTTTCGATGTACCGTAATTGCACATGTAATTGCGCAACAACAGATCGCGCCAAACGACTGTTCCGAGACACCGCGCGACACTTAAAGTAACTCAAAGTCTTAAAGTAACAGTACATAAAAACAGTTACCTGGAGAGATAGAAATGGAGAGACACCGCGACCAACTTGAAAAAAGTGGCTCAAAAGTAGGGCAAGTTAATAAACAGGAGAGACGAAGTTACGATGCCAATTTTAAGACAATGGTGATAAACGAAGCAGAGACATCAGACACCTGTCATTGCGACACAGGACAAGCCCAGCGCCTGCCCTTAGTGGACACTTGACTGAGCCAGTCAAAACCTAGTGACCTAGTGATCATACCGGGCGGAATGACAAGCCAGCTGCAGGTGTTGGATGTGGTCGTTAACAAACCATTCAAGGTTCATCTGCACAAGAGATCCACAGAGTGGCTCCTGGCTGCTAATCACGCACTGACACCGTCTGGAAAAATCCAAAAGCCTGCAGTACGTTTGCTCTGTGAATGGATCTTGCAAGCATGGGCTTACGTTTCCCCAGAAAGCATTAATGGGTTTAAGAAATGTTGCGTATCAAATGCCATGGATGGCAGCGAGGATGACGTGATGTGGGAGGAGACGGGGAGCAGACACCGTGAGTGACGATAGCGGGAGTGAGAGGAACAACCAGCGACGTAGAAGACGAGCTGAATGAGAAGACGTGATGTGACCAATAGACTGATGTTCTGTTTCATTGCTCTACTATTTGATTGCACTACTGTTTTATTGCACTACTGTTTCATTGCAATCTATCTAGCCTGTTTTGTTTTTGTTTGCCAAGTTAGGCAAATTTGAACACAATGTGTGATGTGCGTTATCATTATTTTCCCAAAAAAATATTTTCTTTATAAAAAAAATATTTGGTCTTCAAAAAAAAAAAAGATATTTTTTTCCAAAAAAGAGTCTTGAAAAAGAGGGGTCGTCTTATAATCGGGGTCGTCTTATATTCGGGTCAATACGGTATATGATATATATTATATATCAGTAAGGTTGAAGGACATCCGGAAAAATGTGTGAAAAAGTATAAAAACATGAAATTGCGGAGGTCAAATTAAATGAATAGATTCCAAAATGTTTTGTAAGAGTGTCTGAATCCTGCATGAGTCGGTTCTACCACAGAGTGTTCAGACGCATTTAGAAAACAAACATTTGCATCCATTCCCCCTTCCCAGGTTTCTTCTTCTTCTTCTTTATCGGGAAATCTCACATTTATTCTCCCAGCTCTTCTTCTCCCATCAGTAAGAAACGCAAACAAGCAACATGCAGTCGTGTGTGTGTGTGTGTGTGGTGTGTGTTAGGTGTGTGGACCTGTGTTATTGAACCAGCCTCTCCACCTCCACCTCCACCCTCACACAACTCGGCCAACACAATTGATTTACCCTTTTTGGAAATATGCCAACCTGCTGTTTTGGGGCCTTTACATTAGACCAAAGAAAGGTTGTTTGTTTACCGGCTTTTCCCTGACAGGAACACGCCCGCAGCGAGCCGGGAAGCAGAGAACAGCCATTAGCTTAATGGTGTGTGGGGTGTGTGGTGTGTGTGTGGTGTGTGTGTGTGGTGTGTGTGTGTGGTGTTCCCCCCCGGAGAAGACAGACACACCAACACAAACCGAAAGGCTTTTGCACGCGGTGAGGATTTAACCTGCGGCTTCCAGACACCTGGAGGTCAGGTGAACATACGGTGGTCCGGATTAAACCCCCCATATGGAGGAGATCTGGAGCTCAGACAGAGGTGTGTGTGTGTGTGTGTGTGTGTGTGTGTGTGTGTGTGTGTGTGTGTGTGTGTGTGCTTATGTATTGGTTTCTATTCTTCTCCCTGAGAAGGTGTGGTTTTGGGGGTCGTGACCTCTGTGTCTCAGCTACTTATAGCCTGCCGACAGACACACTGACAGGGACAATGCTGCTTCAATCTCTTAGGAGAATCCCCCGGCCGTATCACAAAGGACAGGGGAGGGGGTGATGGAGGGGGTGGTGGTGGTGGTGGTAGAGGTGGTGGTGTTGGTGGTTGTAGTGGTGGTGGTAGAGGAGGAGGAGGAGGAGGAGGAGGAGGAGGAGGAGGAGGAGGAGGAGGAGGAGGAGGAGGTGGTGGTGGTGGAGGTGGTGGTGGGGTGGTGGAGGGGGGTGGTGAGGGGAGGTGGGGTAGTAGAGGAGGAGTGGTGGAGGTGTGGTAGTGGAGGAGGAGGAGGAGGAGGAGGAGGAGGAGGAGGAGGAGGAGGTGGTGGTGGTGGTGGTGGAGGTGCTGATGCTGGAGGTGGAGCTGGAGGCGGGGGTGGTGGTGTCAGCGGTATTAGGAAGAGTGCACGGGGATACTAAAGTAATATTATAAAGTGTTTTTAGGTCTGGGGGCGAGGAGACGTTTCCATTACTTTTATTTCTCTCTCTTTTCCAATTTCCTTTTGTCCCTTAATCTGTCTTTGTGTCCTCCATCCCCAGGTGGTCGTCTTGTACATCCCTCCCTATATATAAATATGTATATATAGATATAGATATCTATATATATATACCAATATCTCTATCTATCTGTGTATATATCTATATATATCTATATATAGATATATATATATAGATATATATATAGATATATATCACTCTAGATATATATATCTATATAGATCTCTATATATATATATATATAGAGTGATATATATCTATATCTTATTCTATTGTATCGTATAAGTCAGGTTTCAGTGTATCTATGTCAAGATAAAATACTCTGATCGATCAGAAGTCATCACTACCGGTATATAAGACACTTTATTGATCGCAGATGAGAACTCTAGAAGCAAAATTAACATTTTTTTCTGGCTGCAACTTCGGAACTTTTTCAGTTTTTGTGTCTTTTTCTCGGTGACATTTGGACTCGGTACCCAGACCCAGCGGACCCCCCCACCCTGAGGAGGGTTGAGGGTTTAACACCCAGACGTGGGCTCTTTATAGCGGTGCTGAAGGGTTCTGGAGGATGTGCTGATCTGGAGAGCAATAAGAGAACCACATAAAGACAACAGCCTCACCACCACAGAGAGCCCTAGAAGGCAGGCTTATAGGGCCACTTTTATATCACCAAAATACACACACACACAGGCCTGAACGCAGAGAGGCACACACAGATGTGTTACCATGGCTACTGAGAACACGCCTCAGTTTCTCCATATGTTGTAGAACAAAAATAACTGAAGAGAATAAAACTCTCCCTCTCCCTCTCCCTCTATCCCTCTCTCTCTCCCTCTATCCCTCTCTCTCTCCCTCTATCCCTCTCTCTCTCTCTCTCATCGACTGTAAGGTCTCTCGCCCTCACCCCATCACCCAGTCAGTGTGCAGTGCATTATGATGCTCTCTCGACCTGCCTCGTGTTTCCTGGTGAGACCAGTGGTGGTTCACTAAATGCACCAATAACTCTGAACCAGTACCGAACCAGGTCCCAAGGGAAGGACCGGGGGTTGAGGTTCATGTGTTCTGCTTTGAAATATATTTTACTATTATATTATTATCATATTATTTTCTCTTATTATGATAAATATAATTCTGATTATTCTGATTATTATATATTATATTATTTGATATGATTAATATTATGATTATTATAACGGTGTCTCTATGAGAAACTAATGACTCATTTATTTACATTTTCATGCGACGTAAGTAACACAAATCTTATTGTTGGACTACAAAAAAACTGAAGACATACCCAAACCATCATCATTATGAGGAACGATGTAAGCGATGACTCTGCCTTTTGTAAACCACCCCCGGCCACATCTGAGCACTTAAAACACGCCACAAGCGCTGGATATTAAGTCATAAAATAACTTTTATGGAAGCCCAGAGACACTTCTTTCTATCCGGGCTTTCTGGTGTTTTTGTGCAGTGGAAGAGATGGGGAGCCGTGTGTTAAACTAATGACCTGGGGAACCACTGATCATAAACCAGAAGACTACACCAGCTTCACGGAGAGAGGGAGGGAGAGGAGGGAGGGAGGGAGGGAGGAGGGAGGGAGAGAGAGAGAGAGAGAGAGAGACAGAGACAGAGACGAGAGAGAGAGAGAGAGAGAGCGAGAGCGAGAGAGAGAGAGAGCGAGAGCGAGAGCGAGAGAGCGAAGTTTTAGCATATACGGTATGTTTAGTTTCTGCATGATATATTTGAGCTAGTGTAATAACGTTAAGATAAGCTTGTAAGTTGTCCCCTCTTTTTCTCTAAATGAATCAGTCACTGAACTGAAGGAGCAGCATGGTCCCCCTCAGACCCTCAGGCTGAACCAGAGAACAGACTAGACCCCACAGGGTCTGAAGGACTAGTGATGGAGAGGAGAGAGGCAGGAGAGACTCTCTGCTGGGGTCCAGAGGGCATCATAACAGAGGAGAGGAGTGTGTGTGTGTGTGTGTGTGTGTGTGTGTGTGTGTGTGTGTGTGTGTGTGTGTGTGTGTGTGTGTGTGTGTGTGTGTGTGTGTGTGTGTGTGTGTGTGTGTGTGTGTGTGTGTGTGTGTGTGTGTGTGCGAGCGTATGTGGGTGTGTGTGTGTATGTGTGCTTGTGCTGTGTGTGTGTGCCCGTAACCTCCATCTATGTCGTCATAGCGACGCGGTCCTCCTCTGGATTGCCAGGCTCAAAACTCCCCCATGAGGCCGGGAGGATCAATAAAACGTCTGACCAGAGCACTGGAACTTTGATCAGGAGTCATTACAACTGGCTTCCGTTTACCAGCTTAGCGTTCAAGAGCCGTCTTCACAGTAATACACACAATAATAATAATTATTGAATAATAATACATTTTACGCCATATTTACTTCTCGTTTTGTACGTATAACAAAGAAAGATCTTCCTCTCCCCCGGGACCCTCTCTGGAACACTCTCCCCTGGGGAGGAAGCTCTCACTTCACTGAGCCAGAAGGTCACTAGCGAGCATAACACCTGTCTGTCTGTCTGTCTGCTTGTCTGTCTGTCTGCTGGTCAATGCTGCCTGCACAGCGAGGTGTGGAAACAGTAGAAGAAACACAAACACACCACTTTCAGTTCTCTGACCCCCAGCACCGCTGTGGGAGACTGCTAAACAGCCAGTAAGAGGCCTGTGTGTGTGTGTGTGTGTGTGTGGAGGTGTGTGGGGAGTGGTGGTGTGGTGTGGTGTGGTGGGTGTGTGTGTGGTGGAGGGTAGGGTGTGTGTGTGGAGTGGGGTGTGGGTGGGTGGTGTGTCTGAGTGTGAGTGTGTGAGTGTGTGTGGTGGTGTGGTGGTGTGTTGTGTGGAGTCCAGGGGGAGGGTTCCCCCATTAAAAATAAATTAAAAGTATACAGAGAGATACCCCTGTGTGGAGAGGGGAAAGCTTCCCAGGGAAACAGAGAGAGAGAGATTCTGTTTGAACAAATCAAAGCCATCAAACAGACCGGGACCCAGGAGACCAGGACCAGGAGACGAGGACCAGGAGACGGGGAGGACCGGGTCACGGGGAGAACCATCCCTGACACTCCTTATCCTCCCGTGTCAACAGGATGTGTTGGCGTGACGACAGCTCTGTGTTGAATCAGACCGCCTGTTGCAACACAGAGTGAGCCGGCTCTCCTCCTTCAGCCCACCCGGTTCATCACCAGTGAGCCGGCTCTCCTCCTTCAGCCCACCCGGTTCATCACCAGTGAGCCGGCTCTCCTCCTTCAGCCCACCCGGTTCATCACCAGTGAGCCGGCTCTCCTCCTTCAGCCCATCCGGTTCATCACCAGTGAGCCGGCTCTCCTCCTTCAGCCCACCCGGTTCATCACCAGTGAGCCGGCTCTCCTCCTTCAGCCCACCCGGTTCATCACCAGTGAGCGGAGGTCTCCGATGGGCGGCTCTGAACCGGGCAGTGAGGTCCAATACTAACGGGTTTAAAATGATTCACTGAAGGACGGCCGTGTCAAAGCCCTGTTAAATGGATGGATGGTAACCTGCCGTGAAGTGACATGAATGCGTGTACATGTGCAGTGTGAACGTGTGAATGCTACGTTCCCTCGATTCATTCCCTGTAGTTCCTCATGGATTCACAGACAGACTGAGACAGAACCACTGGACGGTAAACTGTACACGCCTTCATATTCAGATCATTTATTCATGGGAGATTTCACGGCACACTCTGGAAGAATTGGCAACAGAATGAAAGGACGTCTCCATTTTAATCCAATGCCATCCAACGTGCCAAAGTTCCATTGGCCGGAGAACACTTGAGGTTACACTACAGACGTTAAGCATTTACTGAAGAACTCTCCACCAAGATGGGTTCAATCTCCTTAAGTATTCTTTATTCTCCTTCAAACTGATCCTGAGACAGGAGAGACAGAGGGAGATCAACATGCTTCACCACCTCTCTAACCCCACCTCCCTAACCCCACCTCCCTAACACCTCCCTAACCAGGAGGGTCAGATAACTCCCACATTGGGAACTTGACCGGCCAGTTTGTTCTTGGAAGAGGATATCATTCCACAAGCAATTTGTTCGAGGATTCATGAAATACTGAAACCCTCTCCTCCTCCTCCTCCTCCTCCTCCTCCTCTTCCTCTTCTCAGCAGGGGACGGAGGGGGAGGAGGGGGGAGGATGGGCGAGGAGGAGGGGGAGGAGGAGGAGGGGGGAGAAACTAAAGGAAGAGTCAGCCGTCTCCCTCTGGGCCCTGAGCCCCGGGGAGCAGCTGTGTTAGAGAGGGGATTGGATGCCGGGAAATAAAAAGGAATAAAGAATAGAAAAATCACATTTTCTGTGAAAGTATTAAGAGTTCTGATTGAGTGGAATATTGGAAAGGAAACGAACAGCGTTCCAACACAGCATGTCGCTCACACCGGCATCAGACCTGCGGGTACAACCGAGAACCGTATAAATCCAATATATATAATATATATAATATATATATAATATATATATATGCTGAGGCCAGTGACAGTATATCCTGCCTCACTTTGAACCAACACTGAAGTTAGACTCCGAGGACCAGCCCACCAGAGAGAGAGACCTCACTCACACTAATACTCACATATACATACATATCTGTCTCTCTCTCTCCCTCTCTCTCTCTACATGTCTCACTCTCTCCCCCCCTCTCTCTCTCTCCCTCTCTCTCTCTACATGTCTCACTCTCTCCCCCCCCCACTCTCTCTCTCTCCTCTCTCTCTCTACATGTCTCACTCTCTCCCCCCCCCTCTCTCTCTCTCCCTCTCTCTCTCTACATGTCTCACTCTCTCCCCCCCCCTCTCTCTCTCTCCCTCTCTCTCTCTACATGTCTCACTCTCTCCCCCCCCTCTCTCTCTCCCTCTCTCTCTCTACATGTCTCACTCTCTCCCCCCCTCTCTCTCTCCCTCTCTCTCTCTACATGTCTCACTGTCTCTCTACAGCTATCGCTCTCCCTCTCTCTCTCTCTCCATATCCCTCTCTCTCCCCCCCCCTCTCTCTCTCTCTCTCCATATCCCTCTCTCTCCCCCCCCCCCTCTCTCCCTCTCTCCATATCCCTCTCTCTCCCCCCCCCCTCTCTCCCTCTCTCTCTCTCTCCATATCCCTCTCTCTCCCCCCCCCTCTCTCCCTCTCTCCCCCCCCGCTCTCTCTCTCTCTCCATATCCCTCTCTCTCCCCCCCCCCCTCTCTCCCTCTCTCTCTCTCTCTCCATATCCCTCTCTCCCCCCCCCGCTCTCTCTCTCTCTCTCTCCCTCTCTCTCTCTACATGTCTCACTCTGTCTCTCTACAGCTATCGCTCTCCCCCCCCCCCCCTCTCTCTCTCTCTCTCTCTCTCTCTCTCTCTCTCTCTCTCTCTCTCTCTCTCCATATCTCTCTCCCCCCCCCTCTCTCTCTCTCTCTCTCTCCATATCTCTCTCCCCCCCCCTCTCTCTCTCCATATCTCTCTCCCCCCCCATCTCATTAAACATTTAATCTTCACAGCAGACTCAAACAAACCCTCCCTCTCTCTAACCAACCTAAGTTATTTGTATATGTGTATTTATATTTGTATATATTTGTATATATTTATAAATATTTATATTCGTGATTATTTTATTTAGTTCCTCCTCATTAGGAGCTGTTGGTTCATCTCTATGTCAATATGAAGTAATAATTCATAAACACAGGCAGCGGGGAGCTAATAAGTCCTTCATTATTTAGAGATGGATAGCATCCGTAGCTAGCTAGCGCATGCCGAACAGCGTCTCAATTATAGCCACTGCCGCGCGGCGCCTGATAAGCTAATCTCTCTCCAGTGCTCCAACACACACACACACACACACACACACACACACACACACACACACACACACACACACACACACACACACACACACACACACACACACACACACACACACACACACACACACACACACACACACACACACACACACACACACACACACACACACACACACAAGCAGGAGGCAGTGCTACCTGGAGAGGGAGGAGTAAGGGGGGGGCAAGCTGAAAGATACAAGATAAACTAACTAAATCTAACGAGAGATACAATACAAGCTAATTGAATCTAGTGGAGAGATACAGTACAAGCTAATTGAATCTGGTGAAGAGATACAGTACAAGCTAACTGAATCTAGTGGAGATACAGTACAAGCTAAGTGAATCTAGTGGAGATACAGTACAAGCTAATTTAATCTAGTGGAGATACAGTACAAGCTAACTGAATCTAGTGGAGATACAGTACAAGCTAACTGATCTAGTGGAGATACAGTACAAGCTAACTGAATCTAGTGGAGATACAGTACAAGCTAACTGAATCTAGTGGAGATGCAGTACAAGCTAATTTAATCTAGTGGAGATACAGTACAAGCTAACTGAATCTAGTGGAGATACAGTACAAGCTAACTGAATCTAGTGGAGATACAGTACAAGCTAACTGAATCTAGTGGAGATACAGTACAAGCTAGCTGATCTAGTGGAGATACAGTACAAGCTAACTGATCTAGTGAAGAGATACAGTACAAGCTAACTGAATCTAGTGGAGATACAGTACAAGCTAGACTGAATCTAGTGGAGATACAGTACAAGCTAACTGATCTAGTGGAGATACAGTACAAGCTAGCTGATCTAGTGGAGATACAGTACAAGCTAACTGATCTAGTGGAGATACAGTACAAGCTAACTGATCTAGTGAAGAGATACAGTACAAGCTAACTGAATCTAGTGGAGATACAGTACAAGCTAACTGATCTAGTGGAGATACAGTACAAGCTAACTGATCTAGTGGAGATACAGTACAAGCTAACTGATCTAGTGGAGATACAGTACAAGCTCACTGATCTAGTGGAGATACAGTACAAGCTAACTGATCTAGTGAAGAGATACAGTACAAGCTAACTGATCTAGTGGAGATACAGTACAAGCTAATTGAATCTAGTGGAGATACAGTACAAGCTAACTGAATCTAGTGGAGATACAGTACAAGCTAACTGATCTAGTGGAGATACAGTACAAGCTAACTGATCTAGTGGAGATACAGTACATAAGTTTACTGCATTAATAGTGAGCAGTCATTATTAAGCAGACCCTTATCCTCCTAGTTCCCCGCTGGCCCCTCTGCTTGGTCCCTGCTGAGGGCCTCCACCCGTCACCACCTCCACACGTCACCACCTCCACCCGTCACCACCTCCACCCGTCACCACACGTGTCTCTCACACACACACACACACACACACACACACACACACACACACACACACACACACACACACACACACACACACACACACACACACACACACACACACACACACACACACACACACACACACACACACACACACACACACACACACACACACACACACACACACACGGGTGGTGGCTTCTCAGAGACCAGGGAAAGGTGATCTCAGCAGAAACATGCTTTAATCATCAAACCCCGGACAGGATCAGGTCATGGTACCACGGAACACTCTTAGGCTCCACAGGGCAGGATACCAATTCAACATTTATTCATCCAATTAATATCACAATAACATCTGATTGGACGAGGACGGAGCTCCTGGTCCTGATGCGTCCTCAGGACTTTGCGGTCGGGTTTTTAAAAGCTGTGGTCAGAAACCAGGAAGTGACCTCAGAGGAGAAAGAATCGAAAACGTCCTTCAGCTCCCGCCGCCGCTGGGTTAGCAAGCTTTTAAAAATGTTAGCTGTAACGTAAGCGCTAAGCACTATAACGTGATTAAAATAAGGCAAACATATGTTAAGTGTTTACGCCGTCATGCCTCGCAAAACAAGTGGTAAACATCCAACGTGTCCGACTGTGACCAGAGCTGGGAAGAATATTCTGGAAGCCGATTAAATGTATAGCTTATATAGTGTATAGCTAGATGATAGCATATAGCTAGATGATAGCGTATAGCTAGATGATAGCATATAGCTAGATGATAGCGTATAGCTAGATGATAGCGTATAGCTAGATGATAGCGTATAGCTAGATGATAGCGTATAGCTAGATGATAGCGTATAGCTAGATGATAGCATATAGCTAATATAGCAAATCATGAAGTGCCACTGCTTACATCTCAATTGTTGGACTCATCCATGACATAAATAACTCATCTTTATTCAACTATTGAATAAAACCACACACTTGGCATTTGGTTATAAGCGGTAGTTAGGATTATATTTTTATTATTATTATTATTATTAAAAGAGTTTCACACTCACTAAAGATAGTGACACAACGTTTAACCAACATCTCTTTAGTGTCTGAATTTGACTAAAGTTTAAAGTTTAAAAGCCAACAGACAACAGAACAAAGAGGTGAAATATGACGCAATATTACCAAAACCACTTTTGATATGATTCCAAGTGTTAACCATAACGCGCATATTTAGTGTTAATAATACAGTAATGTGATAACTGTGGTTCTTTGAAGCGACAGAAGGTGAAAAAACTACTTTAATAATATATAGGACACTCGACAGACACGTCAACACCGCCGCTTTGGAGTATTAAACTATTCTCATAACTCTTGGGACTGTAACTGGGATAACAGAAAAGAGCTTTATGACCGTTATAATACTAATATGTCACCATCACTCACACACACATGGACATGGATAAAGTCAACACACCACTCACACACACACACGGATAGAGTCAACACACCACTCACACACACCAGGGAGACTGTGGACAGTTGGTGGAAACAGACGGGATGTATTCCTCTCCCCCTCTCTCTCTCTCTCTCCCTCCCTCTCTCTCTCTTCATTCGGGGACAGATTCATCTCTCTCTCTCTCTCTCCCTCTCCCTCTCCCTCTCTCTCTCTCATATCCTCTTTCTCTCTCCCCCCCTCTCTCTCTCACCCTCCCTCTCTCTCTCCTGCTCATATCTCCTCTCTCAGAACTCTATGATTCACTCTCTTCTCCCTCCATGTCCAGAGAGCCGCTGCTTCCCGAGGAGATTCCAGACAGGAGAATTACAAACGGACGTTTTCTTGTGTAGAATAAATTCCATATTCAGACTTATCTCATCCCCGGCTACCCGTCCATCACAGAGAGAGAGAGAGAGAGAGAGAGAGAGAGAGAGAGAGAGAGAGAGAGAGAGAGAGAGAGAGAGAGAGAGAGAGAGAGAGGAGAGAGAGAGAGAGAGAGAGAGAGAGAGAGAGAGAGAGAGAGAAACAGGAAAGGCATTTTCGGAGGCGGTATAGAGTGTGTCGGTCAGGCATAGATAAAGATGTCTAGGGTTTTTCTTCGTCGCCTCTGGGAGAGAGAGAGAGAGAGAGAGAGAGAGAGAGAGAGAGAGAGAGAGAGAGAGAGAGAGAGAGAGAGAGAGAGAGGGGATTAAGAGCGAGGAAAGATGGCATGGAAAGGGATGAGACAGGATAGAGAGACTGTGGAGAGAGAGAGAGAGAGAGAGAGAGAGAGAGAGAGAGAGAGAGAGAGAGAGAGAGAGAGTCAGAGAGAGAGAGAGAGGGCTGTGGTTTACCAGCCTGCTAACTCAATAACAAACCACGTCCGCCGCTCGCCTCGTTGTATGCTAATACCGTTAACATTAGCATAGCATTGCTATCGCGCCGACGCGCAGAGTCGGCGGCGTGTCGGGGAGAGAATCTATACCGCCGCCCGCTGCCATAGCAACAGCTGAATGTTTAGGATCCCCTCGGCGATACGTTTTAAAAACATTTAAAAACCTTTTTCTGTGAGACACAATTAGCCGAGAGCTAACGGGAAGACGCTTCCTCCCAAATGGAGTTTTAACTGAGACTCTCCGCCGAGAGCCGAGTGATGAACGACCTGGAGACAGACTCACAGATTAGAGCTCAGTGGTGCCAAGTGTGTGTGCATGCGTGTGTGTGTGTGTGTGTGTGTGTGTGTGTGTGTGTGTGTGTGTGTGTGTGTGTGTGTGTGTGTGTGTGTGTGTGTGTGTGTGTGTGTGTGTACGTGTGTGTGTGTGTGTGTGTGTGTGTACGTGTGTGTGTGTGTGTGCGTGTGCGTCAGTGCGTGTGGCTGTGCTGATGCCTTTGTGCGTAGGCCTGTGTGTCTGCAGTATGTGCATATATGCGTCTCTGCATGCAAGCGTGTATGTGTGCGTGGCGTGCGTGCGTGTGCTTGTGTGTGCGGGCGTGTGTGTGTGTGTGTCTCTAACCATATCTCTAACCCCCCCTACAGACGGTCTCCCGCCCCAGCCAGACCAGCCAAGGTCTGGGCAAGTCAGCCTGCTGATCTGGTCATCCATCCAGACAGACTTTCATTACATTATACTATGAACTGTCATCAAACAGCAACAACCTCCGTCAAACACACACTCACACAGACCGAAAGGCTGAAAATATCCTACATGAACTCGACCAGGAGGCCAGAGAACATGCGTGTAAACCACGACGAGAGGGCCGGAAGTAGAGCCAGAC
>CM051006.1:1137531-1170031 GCA_027704905.1 Muraenolepis orangiensis
GCACTGTAGTACTGTAGTGCTGTAGTACTGTAGTGCTGTAGCACTGTAGTGCTGTAGCACTGTAGTACTGTAGTGCTGTAGTGCTGTAGTACTGTAGTGCTGTAGCACTGTAGTGCTGTAGTACTGTAGTACTGTAGCACTGTAGTACTGTAGTGCTGTAGTGCTGTAGTACTGTAGTGCTGTAGCACTGTAGTACTGTAGTACTGTAGTGCTGTAGTACTGTAGCACTGTAGTACTGTAGCACTGTAGTACTGTAGTGCTGTAGCACTGTAGTACTGTAGCACTGTAGTACTGTAGTGCTGTAGTGCTGTAGTACTGTAGTGCTGTAGCACTGTAGTACTGTAGTACTGTAGTGCTGTAGTGCTGTAGTACTGTAGTACTGTAGTACTGTAGTACTGTAGTACTGTAGTGCTGTAGTACTGTAGTGCTGCCGAGATACTCAAGTCTACACATTGGTTGTTTTCCTCTGTATGTTGAAAGCATGTTTAATTCACATCATCCATGTTAAAGGGCCCCTATGTTCACCACCAGGTGTGAGGGTGATCAGTTAATTACAAGCCGTCTCTAAATAACCTTTAAAAAGTTATTTCAGTGTAAATAAAAATGTCCATCGAATAATTATAATTAATAATTCCCTCCAATAGTGAATCGTATCCTTTATCTGACGGAATATTCACCATATGGTTCACCCATATCTGCTCTGTTATGCTCTCTCTCTCTCTCTCTCTCTCTCTCTCTCTCTCTCTCTCTCTCTCTCTCTCTCATCTCTCTCTCTCTCTCTCTCTCTCTCTCTCTCTCGCTCTCTCTCTCTCTCTCTCTCTCTCTCTCTCTCTCTCTCTCTCTCTCTCTCTCTCTCTCTCTCTCTCTCTCTCTCTCTCTCTCTCTCTCTCTCTCTCTCTCTCTCTCTCATTGTCCCATGCGGAATCAGCTATTTGGGATTTTTACAAAGCAGAGAAGGAGGAGGAGGAGGAGGAGGAGGACGGAAGTTGAGGGAAGAGGCCTAGGAGGAAAGGAGGGGTAGGAGGAGGGTAAGAGGAGGCGGAGGAGGGAGAGGGGGAGGGAGAGGGAGAGGGGGAGGAGGAGGGAGAGGGAGAGGGAGAGGAGGGGGAGGAGGGGGAGGGAGAGGGAGAGGGGGAGGAGGGAGAGGAGCGGGGGAGGAGGGAGAGGAGGGAGAGGGAGAGGGGGAGGAGGGAGAGGAGCGGGGGAGGAGGGAGAGGAGGGAGAGGGAGAGGGAGAGGAGGGGGAGGAGGGGGAGGGAGAGGGAGAGGGGGAGGAGGGAGAGGAGCGGGGGAGGAGGGAGAGGAGGGAGAGGAGCGGGGGAGGAGGGAGAGGAGGGAGAGGAGGGAGAGGGAGAGGGAGAGGGGGAGGAGGAGGGAGAGGGAGAGGGAGAGGAGGGAGAGGGAGAGGGAGAGGGGGAGGAGGAGGGAGAGGGAGAGGGAGAGGAGGGGGAGGGAGAGGGAGAGGGAGAGGGGGAGGAGGAGGGAGAGGGAGAGGGAGAGGAGGGAGAGGGAGAGGGAGAGGGGGAGGAGGGAGAGGAGCGGGGGAGGAGGGAGAGGAGGGAGAGGAGGGAGAGGGAGAGGGGGAGGAGGGAGAGGAGCGGGGGGGGAGGGGGAATCGATCAGCAGAGAGCACAGACAGTGAAGTCTAGCCAAAGCTCTGACTGCTGTCTAATTAGAGAAGCACTCAACAGATCACACACACACACACACACACACACACAGCGTTCTCAAACTAACTCAAAAGTAAATAGTATTTTACTAAAAGTAAAATAAACATGCATTCTCACTAACATAGTTTACACATGCATGAAGAAAACACACAAACATACACACACGCAAGAATGTGCACACACACACACACACACACACACACACACACACACACACACACACACACACACACACACACACACACACACACACACACACACACACACACACACACACACACACAACACACACACACACACACACACACACACACACACACACACACCCAAGGGCTGACAGACAGTGAAGAGGCGTCCGTGGGTAGGGAGAAAAAAGTGGATTAAGTACATGTATATACGGTATATATACACATATCTATATATATACACCCACACATGCTGCTGTACTGCTGTGTGTGAGTGAGTGTGTGGGCGTGCGTGTGCGTCTATGTGTGTGTGTGCGTGCGTGTGTCCTCCGTCTCCATGACCTAAACATGCGTTCCAACATCCTCCCCACAGCTCTCCACCAAGGTCACCTCCCCCCTCTCCTCTCCTCTCATCCAATCAGAGCGGCCGGTGAGGTCCCAGGTGACTATCAACACAGCGCAGCGGGCCGCGGGTCAATCCCCATCATCCAGAGCTGAGAGACAATCCACTCTCCTCTCTGAACCCCCCCCCCCCCCCCCATCTCTGCTGTGGACCCAGGAGGGACGGGGACTATAGAGTCACGCTATAAAGACTACTCACCCCCCCCACGGAGACTATCTCCACAGACATATGGCTCTTTTTGAGGGACGGGTTTTAATAATATTTCTATACAGTTTATCTCTCTCGCCGTTCCACCGCCTCACTCCTCTCTCTTTGTCTCAAAGATATTCTCTCTGAGTTATTTTATCACGCTAAGCTTTCACAAATGGTCCATTTCTGATGCTTTAAGCTACTGTGAAATCCCACACTATCAGGAGTATTTAATAAAGTAAAGCAGCGTCATTAATATCCCTGAATATATGCTGGTCAACAATAAGAACAGACCATAATATGTAGTTACATCAAAGGCGGGTGGGTTGGTTCGTCTCCCTCAAACCACACAACATCCATGAGTGTTGGAACAGATATTCTATCTATTACACATATTTAGATTTAACATTAGCGGTTAGAGGTCATTAAGGAGCAGGTAGGGGTTAGGGGTCATTAAGGAGCAGGTAGGGGTTGGAGGTCATTAAGGAGCAGGTAGGGGTTAGAGGTCATTAAGGAGCAGGTAGGGGTTAGAGGTCATTAAGGAGCAGGTAGGGGTTAGAGGTCATTAAGGAGCAGGTAGGGGTTGGAGGTCATTAAGGAGCAGGTAGGGTTAGAGGTCATTAAGGAGCAGGTAGGGGTCAGAGGTCATTAAGGAGCAGGTAGGGGTTAGAGGTCATTAAGGAGCAGGTAGGGGTTAGAGGTCATTAAGGAGCAGGTAGGGGTTAGGGGTCATTAAGGAGCAGGTAGGGGTTGGAGGTCATTAAGGAGCAGGTAGGGGTTAGAGGTCATTAAGGAGCAGGTAGGGGTTAGAGGTCATTAAGGAGCAGGTAGTGGTTGGAGGTCATTAAGGAGCAGGTAGGGGTTAGAGGTCATTAAGGAGCAGGTAGGGGTTAGAGGTCATTAAGGAGCAGGTAGGGGTTAGAGGTCATTAAGGAGCAGGTAGGGGTTGGAGGTCATTAAGGAGCAGGTAGGGGTTAGAGGTCATTGTGAGACAGCAGGGATGCTACTGGTCAGGTTGAATGTATTTATTGGTTGAATAATTCCTTATGTTTGTTTGTGTGGTTATCTTGTGTTGTCGCTGGCAACGTGAACTCATTTCATTGATGGGTTGTTGTTGTGTTGACGGCGTTCCACCTGAGACGCTTCCTGGCTGTTAGGATAAGAACGTTGTGCTTCAGTGCAGGCAGGGAGGGACATGTGTGCAGAAAAGACGTTATGTTTGACTGTATTTCGAATGTAAATAAAGTATATATATATATATATATAAGTTACAAGAGCATGTTCCGTGTGCAGGTGGACAGTTGATGTTGTTTAACAACAGAGATGCTTTTTTCCTTTTCTATCTTTTATATATATTTCATTATAAGAGAAATGTCATCAGATGTTTCATTGTTTATATTTTCTTAAAGACCTGACCTGCTAATATGACCAATGTAAGAAAATACATCTTCGTTAAAACCTAAAGATTGATTTACGGTTCTCTGTGGTCATCAAAGGCTCTCTGTTAATTATATTAATTATTATATTTTTCCCCCTCCCCATTGTGTCAGCTGTACTCTTGTCAGACGGTCTGCTTGAAGCATGTAAAATAAAATTATTATTATTTAAGAAAATGATATATATAAATATATATATATACTGTATATATATATATTTACACACACACACACACACACACACACACACACACACACACACACACACACACACACACACACACACACACACACACACACACACACACACACACACACACACACACACACACACACACACACACACACACACACACACACACACGTCAGCAGGAGCAGATGGTGTGTGTGGGAGAGACCTCAGCAGGGGGGCTCATCCTAGAACACTAAAGTGTGACGTCTGAGAGACGTGTTGACAGGAGGAGCGCTTTACTCCACAGGTGAGGACTGGTTAGAGAGAGAGAGAGAGAGAGAGAGAGAGAGAGAGAGAGAGAGAGAGAGAGAGAGAGAGAGAGAGAGAGAGAGAGAGAGAGAGAGAGAGAGAGAGAGAGAAACAGGCAGCTGTAGAGGGACAACGATCGTGAAGAAGAGAGAACGGAAGGACGGAAGAAAAAGAGAGGAGATGAGAGAAGGGAAGAGAGCGAGAGCGAGAGAGCGAGAGCGAGAGAAATCAGACTGAAGGAGTTAAGGAGAGAGATATAAAAGGATAGAGAGAGGTTGTAGAAGTGACAGAGATAGGGAGAGAGAGCAGTCAACCATCTTGGTATCTCTGACATGGTCTCTCTAGGGGGAGTTTGGTATTCGGGAGGATGTGGTCCCAGAGGGGTGGGGGGGGGGGGGGGGGGGTATCCAGTCAAGAGTCCATATGTTGAGGAGGGGGGAGGGGTTCATCACATGGGACTCCATCTCCTCTTAGAACAGACACGGCACACAACACACACACCTAACACACCCAACACACACCTAACACACACCTAACACACACCTAATACGCCACGCCGAGCTTCTGTTGGGTTCCTAACAGAACGTGCTAATTCAGCTGCTCATAGATCAGCCTCACCTTGTGGAGCTTGGGTGATAAACGGGTGTTTGTGACCTTCAGACAATACATTACACCACATAACACGACCACCACCACCTCCACCACCTCCACCACCACCACCACCACCACATACAAATAGGCTTAGAGACAGCTTCCACAGTCAGGCCATCAGGCTGCTGAACAAGGGCGTATAGCATATAACAATGTATCATTTATTACATTGATTTATTCATACATATTGCTCTTTTCTGTGCCGATATTTTGCATTTTATAAATTGCATTTTTATTTTTTAACTTTATTCTATTTTTATTCTATTTTTATCTTATTTTTATAACTGCTGTCTGTCGTCGGGTTTTGCACATAAGATTTTCACACCACTGCTTTATACTAGTGTAAACTGTGAAGTGACAATAAACTTGACTTGACTACTACCACTATTACTACTACTATTACTACAACCACTACTACTACTACTACTACTACTACTACTACTACTACTACCACTACTACTACTACCACTACTACTACTACTACTACTACTACTACTACTACTACTACTACTACTACTACTACCACTACTACCACTACTACTACCACTACACTACTACTACTACTACTACTACTACTACACTACTACTACTACTACTACTACTACCATACTACTACTACTACTACTACTACTACCACTACTACTACTACTACCACTACTACTACTACTACTACTACTACCACTACTACTACTACTACTACTACCACTACTACTACTACTACTACTACTACTACCACTACTACTACTACTACTACTACTACTACTACCACTACTACTACTACTACCACCACTACCACTACCACTACTACTACTACTACCACTACTACTACTACTACTACTACTACCACTACTACTACACTACTACTACTACTACTACCACTACTACACTACTACTACTACCACTACTACTACTACTACTACCACTACTACTACCACTACTACTACTACACTACTACTACTACTACTACCACCACTACTACTACTACTACTACACTACTACTACTACTACTACTACCACTACTACTACTACTACTACTACTACCACTACTACTACCACTACTACTACTACCACTACTACTACTACTACTACTACTACTACTACCACTACCACTACTACTACTACTACTACCACTACTACTACTACCACTACTACTACTACTACTACTACTACTACCACTACTACTACTACCACTACTACTACCACTACTACCACTACTACTACTACCACTACTACTACCACTACTACTACTACTACTACTACTACCACTACTACTACTACTACTACTACTACTACACTACTACTACTACTACTACTACTACTACTACCACTACTACTACCACTACTACTACTACCACTACTACTACTACCACTACCACTACTACCACTACTACTACTACTACTACACTACTACTACTACTACTACTACTACTACTACTACTACTACTACCACTACTACTACTACTACTACTACTACTACTACTACTACTACCACACTACTACCACTACTACTACTACCACTACTACCACTACTACTACTACTACTACTACCACTACTACCACCACTACTACTACCACTACCTACTACTACTACTACTACTACTACTACTACTACTACTACTACTACTACTACTCACTACTACACTACTACATCTACTACTACTACTACTACTACTACTACTACTACCACTACCACTACCACTACTACCACTACTACTACCACTACTACCACTACCACTACTACTACTACCACTACTACTACTACCACTACTACCACTACTACTACTACCACTACTATTACTACTACTACTACCACCACTACTACTACCACTACTACATCTACTACTACTACCACTACTACTACTACTACCACTACCACTACTACTACTACTACAACCACTACCACTACTACTACTACCACTACTACTACTACTACCACTACTACTACTACTACTACCACTACTATACTACTACTACTACCACCACTACTACTACCACTACTACTACTACTACCACTACCACTACTATTACTACAACCACTACTACTACTACTACCACTACCACTACCACTACCACTACTACTACTACTACTACAACCACTACTACTACTACTACTACTACTACTACACCACTACTACTACTACCACACTACTACTACCACTACTATTACTACTACTACTACCACCACTACTACTACCACTACTACTACTACTACTACTATTACTACAACCACTACTACTACTACTACCACTACTACTACTACTATTACTACTACCACTACTACTACTACTACTACTACTACTACTACTACTACTACCACTACTACCACACTACTACTACTACTACTACTACTATTACTACTATATACCACTAATTATCCACCCCACAAGTTGTGCATCATTCATCTTAAGCCAATTATCCTGCTAATTAAACTACCCACGATTAAATGTCAGAGCGGCTAGTCGTCTGGTGGTCTAATTAAACAGGAATATAACATGTATATTGATTAAGGCGTTACGTGAGGGCGGTTCACTTTAATCTCATCGCCTCACGAGGGCGTGAACAACCTCATTTCATGGGAGGCCCCGCGGGGAATGGAACCCTGGAAACACTGCCAGGGTTGGGGGTTCTATTCCAAGATGACACCTTATATACATACATCTTATATACAAGATTTTAAATGTGCCATTTGCAACAAGTACAATGGAATGCTTACTCACTATTCCCTCTCGCAGTATGGATTTATAAAACACAATACTTAAAAAATACTATACACAATAAAAATGAACATAAAAACAACAATAAAGTGACTGATAGATGATTTGTTCATGTGTTGAATTGTGCAAAAAGCATTAAAAGCATTTAAAGTGCCAGTAGTGCAGCAGCATCATGAATACAGTACAGTACAGTGAAGTAACTGTGATGAGTCAAGAGTCCAGCTCAGAATGACAGAGTAATGTTAATGACATGTTATGATAGTGTAATGTTAATGACATGTTATGATAGTGTAATGTTAATGACATGTTATGACAGTGTAATGTTAATGACATGTTATGATAGTGTAATGTTAATGACATGTTATGATAGTGTAATGTTAATGACATGTTATGATAGTGTAATGTTAATGACATGTTATGATAGTGTAATGTTAATGACATGTTATGATAGTGTTATGTTAATGACATGTTATGATAGTGTAATGTTAATGACAATGTTATGATAGTGTAATGTTAATGACATGTTATGATAGTGTTATTATAGTGTAATGTTAATGACATGTTATGATAGTGTTATTACAGTGTAATGTTAACGACATGTTATGATAGTGTAATGTTAATGACATGTTATAATAGTGTTATTACAGTGTAATGTTAATGACATGTTATGATAGTGTCATGTTAATGACATGTTATGATAGTGTTATGATCGTGTAATGTTAATGACATGTTATGATAGTGTTATTACAGTGTAATGTTAATGACATGTTATGATAGTGTAATGTTAATGACATGTTATGATAGTGTTATTACAGTGTAATGTTAATGACATGTTATGATAGTGTAATGTTAATGACATGTTATGATAGTGTCATGTTAATGACATGTTATGATAGTGTAATGTTAATGACATGTTATGATCGTGGCAGCACTCCTAGCAGGTCATAGGTCACTGCCTGTGGATCATTAAACCTTCTCATCCTTCCCCTGGTCGAGCTACAGACACCAGACCCTAATGAGCTGCTGGGGAACCAGCAAGGCGTATGAAGGACATGAATCAGTCAAAAGACTACATCCCCCACCCACCCCCAAGCCCCGCCCCCCCTAAGACTACATCCCCCACCCACCCCCAAGCCCCGCCCCCCCTAAGACTACATCCCCCACCCACCCCCAAGCCCCGCCCCCCCCTAAGACTACATCCCCACACCCCAGCCCCCCCCAAGACTCACCCCAAGCCCCGCCCCCCCTAAGACTACATCCCCCACCCACCCCCAAGCCCCGCCCCCCCGGGGACCCAAGACTGGCGGGAAAATAAATAACATTCATTGAGCAGACGCTTGCATCCAAAGCCAAGAACCCTCAAAGCTTCTAGAAACTCAACGGATTCCAATCGGTTCCCAACCGCTCCGTGGACCACGGAACGGAGAGAAAGAGAAGATGTAGAAGAAGAATAAATAGGAAGAAGAAGAAAGAGAAATAGGAAGAAGAAGAAGTACAGAAGAGAAGAAGAAGAAGGAGAAAGAAAAATAAGAAAGAGAAAGAAGGAGGTAGAGGAGGAGGAGGAAGAGGAAGAGAAAGAGGAGGAGGAGGAGAAGAGAAGAAGAAGCAGCAGAAATAGAGAGGAGGAGGAGGAGGAGGAGGTAGAAGAGAGGAGGAGGAGGAGGAGGAGGAGGAGGAGGAGGGTAGTGAATAGGTGTTTATGTACACTGAGGGTGTTATTGGCCATTAGCAGAACATGTAGCAGCTAGTTCACGGTGTGCCACACAGCGCAGGGTGAGCCGACTCCTGTCTCTCTGGAGCTCTGCCAGCACACCACTTAAGACCACAGGGCTGGAGCACTGGAAACGTGTGTGTGTGTGTGTGTGTGTGTGTGTGTGTGTGTGTGTGTGTGTGTGTGTGTGTGTGTGTGTGTGTGTGTGTGTGTGTGTGTGTGTGTGTGTGTGTGTGTGTGTGTGTGTGTGTGTGTGTGTGTGTGTAAACAAAAGCAGTCTTGGTCATATATTGGTCTTTCATCTCCATCACCTTTCAAAAACACATAGTTTTGGACATTTGGTGCCAAGGTTTACGAAAATAATATCAGTACATACTTTCAACCCAGTCTTTAGTGTGTGTGTGTGGGTTTGTACGCGCGCGTGTGTGTGTGTGCGTGCGTGTGCGTGTGTGTTTGTGTATGTGTATGGGTGTGTCTGTGTGTATGTATGGGCTTGTATATGTGTGTGTGTGTATGGGCTTGGATGTGTGTGTGATGAGATGAGATGTTGCGATGCTACGTTAGCTCTGGCGCTACATTTAACTGATGTCCCGGAGCACGTCCTCTACCCAGCGTGTCCTCTCCCCTCTCCTCCCCTCCCCTCACCCTCCTCACTCTCTCTCCTCTCCTCTCCTCTCCTCTCCTCTCTCTCACCTCTCCTCTCCCTCTCCTCTCCTCCTCTCTCCTCTCCTCCCTCCTCCCCCTCTCTCCTCCTCTCTCCTCCCCCTCCTCTCCTCTCCCTCCTCCTCTCCCTCCTCTCCTCCTCCTCCTCCTCCCCCTCCTCCCTCCTCCCCTCCTCCCCCTCCTCCTCTCCTCTCCTCTCCTCTCCCTCCTCTCCTCCTCCCTCTCCTCTCCTCTCCTCCTCTCCTCTCCTCCTCCTCTCGGCGGCGGTCCATTAGGTCTCATGGTGTCTCACATTATGTGTTGCGTTATGGTCTCTCGTGGAGGCGGTGGAGCTTGGTCCCATCAAACCCTTCCTCTGTAACGGGTCGCTCTGAGGACCTCAGACACGGCTCCAAGCATAACCACCTTTATGTTTATTAGGCCGGCTGGACGCAACGTTAAATGGTTAAATAGTCTTTACCGCTTTCCCCTTGGAACAAAGTCGTGATCTTAAGATCTAACGATGGGCTGGACGATATTCATCCTCCGGGTATTCAACCCCCCCCTAGCTGAAAGGTTGTGGGTTCGATTCCCATTGTTCCACAGTCATTACCCTGTCGGCATCCCAGAGCACGATGCTCTCCGACTCCCAACGGCTCGTTGAGAACATAGTTTTGGGATAAAAAGTCAAAAGTGTGTACTTACTATAGACTATGCAGTCAGAGAGTAGTAGTAAGTCTAGAGTAAGAACTGGTGCCTCGGGGGTCTCAGAGCAGAGGAATCCAGCTACCAGAGAACGTCAACACAGACACACACACCCCCCCCGTGGTGTCTGAACCCATGACCGCTGCAACTGTACAACTGCTCAACGCACACATAAGCATGTACACACCCATAGATGACGAACAACAAAAACACGTCAAAAATACAATCCTCACCATATTTCACACACACAATGAAAACCCCCACCCTTGGGGAAAGTGGAAGCACCACAAAAACATGCATTTTGGGTAAAATAAAAATAAAAAGAAAGTGTGAAGAGAGGAGAACCCCCGTGTCCTCATGGCCTCAGCCTCCACTCCGCCAGACTTCAATCAGACGCTCCCTCCGCATTCAGCCGGGGGTTTGGCAGCCGAAGCAGAATAGTTTTGTAAGATGTCTGGGAGATGATGTGTATTCTGTGAGGGGAGGGGGTGAGGGTGGGGAGGAGGAGGGGTGAGGAGGAGGGGGTGAGGAGGAGGGGGAGGGTTTGAACGACAGGCAGAGTTTTGCGTTTGGTGTTTTTAGCGCTGGGGGAATATCAAGAAGAGCCGGTTTGTTTCGGGGGAGGGGGGGGGGAGCTGGCGTGTTTATTCACTCGTAAACAACAAGAAACACGGCGTGCTATCAGTGCCAGCATCAGGACCGAGGGGGGGGGAGGGGGGGAGGGGGGGAGAGTGGGGGAAGTGGGGAGGGGGGGGGGGGAACCAGCTCGTCCCCTCACTCGGGAGAAGAACAACAGCTTTTCTAAAACTACGGAATAGACAAAACAAGATTACATATGCCATTTTAATCCCGGATGGTAAAATAGGGCAGGCATGCAGGCTGGAGACCCTGGGTGGACAGCACATATAATAATAGATGAGGGAGGGAGAAATGTACATTATGTTGCACCAGTTTCTTCCTTCTTTGGTCTTAACCTAATGAATAGTGATGATACCACCATCGTACTATCATCATCATTATCACGGTTATTATTATTCTTATTATAAAGATTCCCTGGCGGTAGAAAACATGATGATGTGTGCGTCTCTCCATGGTGTTATGAATATCAGCCTGTATGTGTGTCTCTGTGATGTTAGCGCCCACGGCCACGCCCGTCTGCTGAGGCCACGCCCGTCTGCTGAGAGCCGCCACGCCCGTCCGTGCTGAGTGTCTTCAGAGATGTCAACATGTCTACTGCTCCGTTGACCTCTCTCTCTCTCTCTCTCTCTCTCTCTCTCTCTCTCTCTCTCTCTCTCTCTCTCTCTCTCTCTCTCTCTCTCTCTATCTCTCTCTCTCCTCTCTCTCTCTCTCTCTCTCTCTCTCTCTCTCTCTCTCTCTCTCTCTCTCTCTCTCTCTCTCTCCTCTCTCTCTCTCTCTCTCTCTCTCCTCCCCCCCCCATCCCTTTCTCAGTCTATCTCTCCTTCTCTCCTCCCATCTATCTCTCTCAATACCTCTCTCTCTCTTTCCTCATCTTTCCCTTTACACAAATGATATGTATCTGCATGCAAAACACACGTCTACATAACTGTTCTCTTTCTCTACATCCCTCTACCTCTCTCTTGCTCTCTCCCTCTAGCCCTGTGTGGTGTGTGGTGTGTGTGTGTGTGTGTGGTGTGTGGTGTGTGTGTGTGTGTGTGTGTGTGTCTCTCTCTCCCTCTCTCTCTCTCTTTCTCCCTGGTCTCATGTTAACGATGAGGGAGGAATCCTCCTCAGTCAGGAGGATGGAGGGAGAGAGAGAGAGAGAGGAGAGGGAGGGAGGGAGGGAGGGAGGGAGGGAGAGCGTGTCTTGTTTTGACTGATGACATTCTCCTCGTCCTCAAACCTCACACTCTTTCGCTTTGATTCCAAAGATCAGAAAAATAAAAAGACCAAGACAAGACATCATTCTTAATGCCCTTCCCCGCAGGCCAAGGGAGGGGGGAGGGAGGGGGGAGGGGGGGGAGGAACAAGAGAGATGAAACGGCCATCCGGTTAATGGGACGCGGGGTGGCAATGAGATGCTGGAATACGGGGAGAGCAGACGGGCGGGCCCTCGGGCGGTGATCTGTTCATCAGGTAGTCTCTCAGGGAGGGAGGGACGTCTCTCAGGTAGGGAGGGAGGGACGTCTCTCATAGAGGGAGGGAGGGACGTCTCTCAGGTAGGGAGGGAGGGACGTCTCTCAAAGAGGGAGGGAGGGATGTCTCTCAGGAAGGGAGAGAGGGAGGTCTCTCAGGTAGGGAGGGAGGGACGTCTCTCAGGTAGGGAGGGAGGGACGTCTCTCAAAGAGGGAGGGAGGGACGTCTCTCAGGTAGGGAGGGAGGGACGTCTCTCAAAGAGGGAGGGAGGGACGTCTCTCAAAGAGGGAGGGAGGGACGTCTCTCAGGTAGGGAGGGAGGGACGTCTCTCATAGAGGGAGGGACGGACGTCTCTCAGGTAGGGAGGGAGGGACGTCTCTCAAAGAGGGAGGGAGGGAGGGAGGGAGGGAGGGAGGGAGGGAGGGAGGGAGGGAGGGAGGGATGTCTCTCAGGAAGGGAGAGAGGGAGGTCTCTCAGGTAGGGAGGGAGGGAGGGACGTCTCTCAGGTAGGGAGGGAGGGAGGGACGTCTCTCAGGTAGGGAGGGAGGGACGTCTCTCAGGTAGGGAGGGAGGGACGTCTCTCAGGTAGGGAGGGACGTCTCTCAGGTAGGAAGGGAGGTACGTCTCTCGGGTAGGGAGGGAGTGACGTCTCTCAGGTAGGGAGGGAGGGAGGTCTCTCAGGTAGGGAGGGACGTCTCTCCGGTAGGGAGGGTGGGACGTCTCTCAGGGAGGGAGGGACGTCTCTCAGGTAGGGAGGGAGGGACGTCTCTCAGGGAGGGAGGGACGTCTCTCAGGTAGGGAGGGAGGGACGTCTCTCAGGTAGCGAGGGAGGGACGTCTCTCTCTCCCGCCCGGCCGTTTGGAGAGAGATGGTTCCTAACTGCCATCATCGCCCGGGAAGGGGGAGGGGGGATGCGAGTCAAGCTCTAAAGGAAGGGGATGGGATGATTGATCCATAATAGATCAAACCCTCAGACCCCGAGGAGAGGAGGACACTCAGGAGGAAGACAGAGAAAGAGAGAGAGATACAGAAACAGAGAGCGAGAGACAGAGACTGAGACTCCAACCTGATTTGCCCACTGCACCGCCCCATGACAAGAGATGAGGGGTTACACGGAGCAGAACTATCCTCACATGACGTACAGGCTCCAAAATGAACTTTTAGAATGGTGTCTTTTCACCTGTCGGAGAGGAGAGATCTACCGGCCAAGCACCCCCCAACCTCTAACCCCTACCTGCTCCTTAATGACCTTTAAGGCCTACCTGCTCCTTAATGACCCATAACTACTCCTTAATGACCCCTTACTGCTCCTCAATGACCCCTAACCCCTACCTGCTCCTTAATGACCCCTAACTGCTCCTTAATGACCTCTAACCCCTACCTGCTCTTTAATGACCTCTAACTCCTACCTGCTCCTTAATGACCTCTAACCCCTACCTGCTCCTTAATGACCTCTAACCCCTACCTGCTGTTTAATGACCTCTAACTCCTACCTGCTCCTTAATGACCTCTAACTCCTACCTGCTCCTTAATGACCTCTAGCCCCTACCTGCTCCTTAATGACCTCTAACCCCTACCTGCTCCTTAATGACCCCTAACCCCTACCTGCTCATTAATGACCTCTAACCCCTACCTGCTCCTTAATGACCCATAACTACTCCTTAATGACCCCTTACTGCTCCTTAATGACCCCTAACTGCTCCTTAATGACCTCTAACCCCTACCTGCTCCTTAATGACCCCTAACCCCTACCTGCTCATTAATGACCTCTAACCCCTACCTGCTCCTTAATGACCTCTAACCCCTACCTGCTCCTTAATGACCCCTACCTTCTCCTTAATGACCTCTAACCCCTACCTGCGGATGTGATTTTCCACAATGGGCGTAACCAGCCGTCCTGGTAATGAATGGAACGCAACCAGAGATGTTATTACCGCAGGCCTAGGAAGCGGCCATTGTGGTGCGTGAGACGTGCTAATGCATGGTGTTCCCGTGACAACAAGACTTCCTTCCCGTTTCCCTCTCAAGGGTGTGGTTTAAAAACACATGGAGCTGATCCTGAGGGGAATGACTGACATGCAGTTTGACCAATGTTTGCGTGCAGGGACTTAAGTTGCAGCCTAACATGACCGACCAATGGGGGCATAGGAGAAGGCGGGACTTCAGGAGACATAAGGGGAAACATCAAAGTGACAGGAGGAAGCTAAAGACGAGTCCCGGACACGGTCGGGGAGTTAGATGAAGAGGGAGGGGCCTCTTCTCCCACACAGGGAATAGAAGACAATAGAGAAAGACTTTATTGTCCAGCTCGGGGGACTGTGGAGGAAAGGGTCCTTTTGGTCCGTCCTCAGAAGCGTTTAAAACTAGAGGGTAAAGGTTCTGATGGCAGCAGTTCATCCGGTCTCGGAAGACGGACGACCGAGCTTCAAACCACTGAAACGAGGACGTCTTCCGAGCCAACAAAGCCTTTTAAATATTGAATCTCTCGAGTGAGTTCAAACTGAAGGAGAGAGAGAGAGAGAGAGAGAGAGAGAGAGAGAGAGAGAGAGAGAGAGAGAGAGAGAGAGAGAGAGAGAGAGAGAGAGAGAGAGAGAGAGAGAGAGAGAGAGAGAGAGAGAGAAAGTAAAGCAGTGAGAGCGGGGGGTTGATGGCTTTGGGAAAGGCTTTTAACGAGACCCATTGAGACGCAGCAGGCTAGCTCCTACTTTTAGCGACCGAGCGCTAATGACTGCTAGCGTGGCGGCTAGCACACCTCCACAGGCCGGGCGCCATTGACTGCCTCGCTGATAACCGCCAATGTGCTTCTAATTTCACTGCGTGTTAGAATGGCACATCACTCACACATCCCGTCATTCACACTAGTCTGGATTTATTTAGGTTTCGGTTCAGTTTATGCGTCGTTAGAAAAGCTCTTTAAGCTAATGGTGGCTACAGAGACGATAACCCAAGGTGGAGAAGGGAAGCTCATGGTTGGTACAAACAGCCAGTAAACAAACAGCCAGTAGGTGAGATTACAGAGAGAACTGATTCAGTTTGTTCCTCCAGATAGACTGAGGCACCACCTCTCTCTCTCCTCTCTCTCTCTCTCTCTCTCTTCTCTCTCTCTCTCTCTCTCTCTCCTCTCTCTCTCTCTCTCTCTCTCTCTCTCTCTCTCTCTCTCTCTCTCTCTCTCTCTCTCTCTCTCTCTCTCTCTCTCTCTCTCTCTCTCTCTCTCTCTCTCATCCCCAGTTTCTCTCTCCCTCTCTCTGTCTCCCCCGCTCTCTCAACAACAAGACACAACAGGAAGTGACAGCCCCCCCCTCTCCTGATTGGACGTGACCTGTCCCAACATGACAGGTGGAGTCACAACAAGAGGAAGTGATGTCACTTGCCCTGGAACTAACTTTTCTTTCAGTAACATTCAGACAAACAAAGGCTTGTAATGGCGTCCACAGGTAATATCATAGCTTATAGCATAGCTAACACTACAGCTAATACCACAGTTGATACCATAGCTTATACCAAAGTTAATACCCTAGTTAACAGCATAGCTAATAGCATAGCTCAGAGTAATGGATGCTTTTATATAGCGCTTTTATCCAAAGCGCTTTACAAGTCATGAATCACATCACCCATTCATCCACCGAGTGAGGAGTCAGCCATCAAGGAGACAGCCAGCAGGCAGGAGCAGTTAGGGTTAGGGGGTCTTGCTCAAGGACACCTCAACAGTTTTTGCTAGGAGGAGCCGGGGGATTGAACCAGCGACCTTTCGGTTGTGAGGCGACCGCTCTACCTCCTGAGCTATACTGCCGCCAGGTGGTTTTGTAAACATGTGTCCCATGTGTGTAAGACTGACATCAGGATGCTGATGAAGAAACTAAGTAATTCAAGATTCTACCAGCTACAGAACAGCCTCGTCTGGTCTGGTTTGGTTTTCTTTAGCTTATTCTTTCCCAACAAGGGTGAAATGAGACCTGATGTCATGTTATCAAGAAACAACACAGCCATCAGCTCATCACCCACACACACCCCCACACACACCCCCACACACACACCCCCACACACACACACACAAACACACACACACGCACATGCCAGACACACACACGTGCAAGCCAGACACACACACACACACGCACACACACACGTACATACACACACACACATACGCCAGACACACACACGCCAGACACACACACACACGTACAAGCCAGACACACACACACACACACAAACACAAAACACACGTTATTCTGTGTCTTTTGAGTGTCGGCTGCTCACCAAAGCAAGGAAAAAAAACAAGAAGAAGAAAAAGTGGCCTAATTAATTAATAGATTTGTTTAGAGTAGTATTATAATGGGAATTAAATACAGAACACATTACACTTTTAACAAGCCACTTTCCCCCACATTATCATTAAAGCTGCACCATAAGCACCCCGCCCCTTTGATTATTGTGCGGGGGCCTCTGGCCAATCGGCTGGCTCCATAAAGGGTCCGCCTCCCTCCCTTAAGAGCGCTTGTTTAGCACCATGCATAATTCATTAGCGCCGGCGCTAATGTCAACGCTAACGTCGATGCTTCTTCCTGTGAGATCATATCCCGTCCTAGCCAATCACCGTCCGCGCCTCTTCTCAGCCGGTGGAACCGTGTTCTGAGTGGCTTTACACTGTGTGTGTGTGTGTGTGTGTGTGTGTGTGTGTGTGTGGTACTAATTGTGTGTGCGCTGCTGTTAAGTAAACACACCAGAGCCTGCCCTCTGCTCCCATCATTAACCCCATGGAATTAAGACGACCAATTACTGAGCATTACACAAACTGCAGGGTGCCTAGCACCACGCCTAGTGGTAGAGCCCCATAGAGAGAGAGAGAGAGAGAGAGAGAGAGAGAGAGAGATAGAGAGGAGAGAGAGAGAGAGAGAGAGAGAGAGATAAAGAGACATGTAAAGATACAGATAAAGGGATAAAGAGAGAGAGTGGGACCGTCCCATTAGCTTAGCCGAGCGTGAAATCCCATATTGGACTTTAGGTTACGTGGCTGAAGCCAGATAGCGTCAGCCTGTAGGGTCGCTGCTCTCTGGATCCGTCTTGAGACTCTGATAACAACCAAGAGGGATATTAGCATACGACATTAGCGGGATATCTGCACCAGTAATAACAACACCGCAGTAATGAAAGTGTGTGAATGTAAATGTAATCTGTGTGTGTGTGTGTGTGTGTGTGTGTGTGTGTGAGACAGACCAGGCTGGACACACCAGACATAATGAAGTGTGTAGAGCTCCGAAATCAAATCTGACCAGACTGCCGTGGACATATGCATATATATAGAGGCACACACACACACACACTCGCATCTGGCCCTGGGTGTAATCAGACACACAGGAGTGTGTGTGTGTGTGTGTGTGTGTGTGTGTGTGTGTGTGTGTGTGTGTGTGTGTGTGTGTGTGTGTGTGTGTGTGTGTGTGTGTGTGTGTGTGTGTGTGTGTGTTAGAGGGAAAGGGGGATTAAAGGGGGGGGGGGGGGGGGGCTTTCATGGTGACCACAACCCTCTTCATTAAATCACCACTTCCAGGAATATAGAGTGATCAGGTGTGCGTGTGCGCGCGTGTGTGTGTGTGTGTGTGTGTGTGTGTGTCTCGGGGGAGCGGCAGCCATGATGAATAATGAGTCACATGACAGCTGTGGCCAGGTGAGATATGACTACACACAAATAATACACAGAGGTTAACGTATTAAATACACAGGGTACCCAGTATAAACACAGTGTATTCATGTTCTACTAGGGTACACACAGGGGTATACATGTTGTACTGGAATATATAGGTTACATGTCAAGGTATAAGCTGGAGAACAGGTTATAAAGTGATGTTTTGGTGACACAGCGATTTATAGAGACTCTTAAACCTTCTCCATTCTGGCACCTCAATTATTATGAGTCTGTTCTGCCGTCTGTGTGCAGCTGTTCACCTGTGTGTGTGTGCATCTGTGTGTGTGTTTATCTATGTGTGTGTGTGCAGCTGTGTGTGTGTTTATCTATGTGTGTGTGTGTGTGTGTGCATCTGGTGTGTGCATCTGTGTGTGTTTATCTATGTGTGTGTGTGTGTGTGTGTGTGTGTGTGTGTGGTGTGTGTGTGTGTGTGTGGTGTGTGTGTGGTGTGTGTGCACGTGCGTGCCTGCGTGCCCGTGTGCCTGTTTTGCATGGCGGGGTGTGTCAGCCCGTCTGTCAGCCGCTGATAAATGATTCAGTGTTTAAGATCTCCATTAAATCAGCCTTTATCTGGAGCCACTATTAGCTTTAGCAATTTCCAGGCCGCCCCCCCCCCCCCCCCCAAGGACCCAGCCCCCCCCCCCCCGAGGACCCGGGCCCCCCCCCCCCCCAGCCAGAGGAGCTGGGCAGCGGGGCGAGGCGGAGCGCACCGTAATGAGTCTGATGATTGCTTCAGCGCCCAGCAGCCTCAGTCTCCCGGCCTCTCTGTCCCGCCGCTCCGGGGTCCACCCGACGACGACGACGTGCGCAACGCGCCGAGCGCTCTAAGCTAACGCTCAGCGGCCGCGCGGTGAGGCTACGAAGAGGCTACGAAGAGGCTGCTGGTTCTGCCTCAGACTCCCGGAGACTTTGACTTGAGGATACTTTAGGTTTTGATCTTCTCGGTGCAGTAAACTACATTTGACTAAATAGAACCAATAGAAAAGGAAACTGTACATCCACTAAATAAATGTATATGAATATAAAAAGATCAATATATAGAAGACTTATAGAAACACACGCGTTGAGGAGACCAACGAACAACAAACCTTTTTACTAAACGCAACACGATAAATAAAGCGGCTTTGGGGAAATCAGGAGATCACGGCTCACTGAGCCGTCGCTCCGCTCTGAGAGGAGCTGGTCTCAGCACTTCATGGGTTCACCAGCCGGAAGGAATTCATATTCTGAACACACCACTGAACACACCATGCTGCTGCCGTGTACAGATCCCAGACCTGCACGCACGCACGTGTGTGCGTGTGTGTGTGTGTGTGCGTGTGTGCATTGGATCGTTGGATGTGTGTATTGTTTACAACACAGTTTTAAGAAATCTACAATTCTCTTTTTTCTGTGTCCTCCCTCTCTCCCTCCTCCTATCTCTCTCTCTCCCTCCCCCTATCTCTCCCCCTACCTCCCCCTCCCCCTATCTCTCTCTCCCTCCCCCTCCCCATATCTCTCTCTCTCTCTCTCTCTCTCTCCCCCTCCCCATATCTCTCTCTCTCTCTCTCCCCCTCCCCTTATCTCTCTCTCTCTCTCCCCCTCCCCTATCTCTCTCTCTACCTCCCCCTCCCCATATCTCTCTCTCTCTCTCTCCCCCTCCCCATATCTCTCTCTCTCCCCCTCCCCATATCTCTCTCTCTACCTCCCCCTCCCCATATCTCTCTCCCTCTCTCTCCCCCTCCCCATATCTCTCTCTCTCTCCCCCTCCCCATATCTCTCTCTCTCTCCCCCTTCCCATATCTCTCTCTCTACCTCCCCCTCCCCATATCTCTCTCTCCCTCCCCCTTCCCATATCTCTCTCTCTACCTCTCCCCTCCCCATATCTCTCTCTCCTCTCCCTCTCCTCTCTCCCTCTCCCTCCCCATATCTCTCTCTCCCCCCTCCCATATCTCTCTCTCCCTCCCTCCCCTCTCCCATATCTCTCTCTCTCTCCCCTCCCCAATCTCTCTCTCTCTCCCTCCTCCCATATCTCTCTCTCCCTCCCCCTTCCCATATCTCTCTCCTCCCCCCCATATCTCTCTCACTCTCTCCTCCCCTCCCCATATCTCTCTCTCCCTCCCTCCCCCTTCCCTTCCCATATCTCTCTCTCTCCCTCCCCATATCTCTCTCTCTCCCTCCCCCTTCCCATATCTCTCTCTCTCTCCCTCTCCCTTCCCATATCTCTCTCTCTCCCTCCCCATATCTCTCTCTCTCCCTCCCTCCCCCTCCCCATATTCCTCTCCCTCTCCCCGTCTTGTCACTCCATCTCTCCATCCCTCTCCCTGAGGGTGGTGTGAGGGGAGAGAGAACATGGGGAGGGAGGGGAAGGGATCAACCCTGATCTCCCTCTCCTTCTCCCCCACCTCCCCCCAAAGCACGAGAGACTGATCCCACAACACAGGAGCTAGAGGTACGAGAGAGACAGACAGACAGACAGACAGACAGATAATGGAATGAGAGAAATGTAACCACAGGGTCACATGGTTAGGATGAGGGTCTGTGATTGGTCAACAGATGGAGAGCTATCTTTTGCAGGGGCCATTCTCCCCGCCTCTCTCGGGAGGAAGTGGGAGGCACAAAGATAAACATCCTGTTTAGCCAGAGTTACTTCCTGCCACTGACAGGAAACATGGAGCGAAGAGGAAGTCAATCACAAACAGGGATGTTCACATCTGATACAAAACCACAAAACTTCTGGAGTCTATTTTGGCTTCTACCTTATCTCAAGGGTGGGTCTAGATGACCAAGGACCCACAGGTGAGCCTGTGAGTAGACACCAACCACACACACTGCTCAATGTAAGTGTATAAATATATACTGTATATATAAATATAATTGTTTAACATATGCAGATAGGAGACAGGTCTGGAATAACCATAGGCCATCTTCATGTAAACCGAGTGTTGAGCGGTCCGGTTCCCACTGGATTCACATTAAGCTGCTGGATATCTGGATCCAAGTCAGTTGGTTTCTAAATGCGAGTCACTATTACATGTTCTAATGTAACGCATTTGAGTCTATGTGTGTTTTATGAGTGCGTATGTATGTATGAATGTGTGTATGTGTGTATGTACAGTGTGTGTGTATATGTATGTAACTATGTATGCATCTGTGTGTGTGTGTGTGTGTGTATGCGTGTGTGTGTGTGTGTGTGTGTGTGTGTGAGAGCCCTTTCAGGTCTATTTCAGTGTGTGCCCTGGGGGAGGCATTGTGTGTGTGTGTGTGTGTGTGTGTGTGTGTGTGTGTGGTGTGTGTGTGTGTGTGTGTGTGTGTGTGTGCGTGTGTGTGTGTGATGTGTGTGTGTGTGTGTGTGTGTGTGTGTGTGTGCGTGTGTGTGTGTATGCGTGTGTGTGTGTGTGTGTGTGTGTGTGTGAGAGCCCTTTCAGGTCTATTTCAGTGTGTGCCCTGGGGGAGGCATTGTGTGTCTTTCTCTCCCCCAGTCTGATCCACTACTGGCTGACCCCAAGACCCCCCCCCCCTCCTCTATTCATACCACACACACACACACACACACACACACACACACACACACACACACACACACACCACACACACACACACACACACACACACACACACACACACACACACACACACACACACACACACACACACACACACACACACACACACGGAAAACTACAAACATGGCCGCCTCCCAGGTGCCTTGTTGGTGTCTTGGGTCAACAAGTGAACAAGATGAGTCAATGATCAGCGTATGGAATGAAGGCTTTATCACAGATAGTCAATTTAACTTGGGTTCCCCCGGTCCACAGAAGGAGTTATGGGACTTTTATTTTGAAAGAGCTGTTGTTGAGTCAGCATGGAAGTGGGCGTCGCCCAACACTGTAGCTAAAGAACAGGAGAGAACGCTAGAGAGCAGTTAAGGGAGCAAGGGAGGGTGGGGGGGGGTGGGGGCACCCTATGGCCTGACACCCACCCACACACACACACACACCCCCCACACACACACCCCCACACAACCCCCCCCCACACACACCCACACACATACCAACCCACAGTGTTTCCAGTGTGATGACTGCAGACTGCAGGCATCCGATTGTCTTTCGCCGGCGAGCAGCACAACAGACGCTCTGTTCCCCGTCGCCGTGGAAACATGCATCAGAAAACACGCTACAACGAGCTCGCAGTTAACAGTCCCCCTGTGTGTGTGTGTGTGTGTGTGTGTGTGTGTGTGTGTGTGTGAACGAGCGAGAGTTACAGTTGAATGATTACATGAATGAGAGTGAAGAGGCAGAAGAAGAGCTTTCTTGTGGCTTCTCAGCAGTTCTTCTCAGCTCGTATTCAAGCTATTCATCGTTGATGCATCGCCATTCAAAAGGTTCCACGGTCCAAAATTGTGTGTGTGTGTGTGTGTGTGCTTCTGTGTGTGTATTGGTGTGTGTGTGTGTGTGTGTGTGTGTGTGTGTATGTGTGTGTGTGTGTGTGTATGTTTGTGTGTGAGAGTGAGTGTGTGGATTTGGCATTCCAGTCCTACACTGACTTAACGTTAGTCTATCTGTGACTCACACACTCACTGCAACCTGTGGGAGTGCTCACACACACAGGTCCAGATCCTGGATGAACAGCATAGCGAGGGGCGATCGACTACCAGAGAGAGAGAGAGAGAGAGAGAGAGAGAAAGAGAAAGAGAAAGAGAAAGAGAAAGGAGAGAGAGAGAGAGAGAGAGAGAGCTATTAATAATTCAATAACTCCTTGTATCCCAAATGTTCTTTTAATGAGTTCTGAGGCGCCAAACGGACACGACTTTAGCTTGAGGAACAGGAGGCCAATCGCCACCTCATCCCCCATCCTGTCTCACCCTCATCCCCACCCTGTCTCACCCTCATCCCCCACCCTGTCTCACCCTCATCTCCACACCCCGTCTCACTCTCATCCCCCACCCTGTCTCACCCTCATCCCCCACCCTGTCTCACCCTCATCCCCCATCCTGTCTCACTCTCATCCCCCACCCTGTCTCACCCTCATCCCCACACCCCGTCTCACTCTCATCCCCCACCCTGTCTCACCCTCATCCCCCATCCTGTCTCACCCTCATCCCCACACCCCGTCTCACTCTCATCCCCCACCCTGTCTCACCCTCATCCCCCATCCTGTCTCACCCTCATCCCCACACCCCGTCTCACTCTCATCCCCCACCCTGTCTCACCCTCATCCCCCGCCCCGTCTCACTCTCATCCCCACCCTGTCTCACTCTCATCCCCCACCCTGTCTCACTCTCATCCCCACACCCCGTCTCACCCTCATCCCCCACCCTGTCTCACCCTCATCCCCACCCTGTCTCACTCTCATCCCCACACCCCGTCTCACTCTCATCCCCACCCTGTCTCACCCTCATCCCCCATCCTGTCTCACTCTCATCACCCACCCTGTCTCACCCTCATCCCCACACCCCGTCTCACTCTCATCCCCCACCCTGTCTCACCCTCATCCCCCATCCTGTCTCACTCTCATCCCCCACCCTGTCTCACCCTCATCCCCCACCCTGTCTCACCCTCATCCCCCGCCCCGTCTCACTCTCATCCCCCACCCTGTCTCACTCTCATCCCCCACCCTGTCTCACTCTCATCCCCACACCCCGTCTCACCCTCATCCCCCACCCTGTCTCACCCTCATCCCCACCCTGTCTCACTCTCATCCCCACACCCCGTCTCACTCTCATCCCCCACCCTGTCTCACCCTCATCCCCCACCCTGTCTCACCCTCATCCCCCGCCCCGTCTCACTCTCATCCCCCACCCTGTCTCACTCTCATCCCCCGCCCTGTCTCACCCTCATCCCCCGCCCCGTCTCACTCTCATCCCCCACCCCGTCTCACTCTCATCCCTGCCCCTGTCTCACTCTCATCCCCCGCCCTGTCTCACTCTCATCCCCCACCCTGTCTCACTCTCATCCCCCACCCTGTCTCACCCTCATCCCCCGCCCCGTCTCACTCTCATCCCCCACCCTGTCTCACTCTCATCCCCACACCCCGTCTCACTCTCATCCCCCACCCTGTCTCACTCTCATCCCTGCCCCTGTCTCACTCTCATCCCCCACCCTGTCTCACTCTCATCCCCCACCCTGTCTCACTCTCATCCCCCACCCCGTCTCACTCTCATCCCTGCCCCTGTCTCACTCTCATCCCCCACCCTGTCTCACTCTCATCCCCGCCCGTCTCACCCTCATCCCCGCCCCGTCTCACTCTCATCCCCCACCCTGTCTCACCCTCATCCCCACACCCCGTCTCACTCTCATCCCCACACCCCGTCTCACCCTCATCCCCCACCCTGTCTCACTCTCATCCCCCACCCTGTCTCACCCTCATCCCCCACCCTGTCTCACCCTCATCCCCACCCTGTCTCACCCTCATCCCCACACCCCGTCTCACTCTCATCCCCCACCCTGTCTCACCCTCATCCCACCCTGTCTCACCCTCTGAGCCCTGGCTCCTGTGCTCTCCTGGTGTTTATTGCCATCGCTTGTTTTGCAAAAAACTGTAATCAGCAGGTGAGAGTCTGGAGGCCTCCAGCACAGCCTCGGAATGATGGAACACTGCAATGAAAAACTAAACCACAAGTCTCTCTCTCTCTCTCTCTCTCTCTCTCTCTTCCCCCCCCCCCCCCCCCTCCCGGGTCATTACTACCTGGAGCGCCAGAAATGAACCGGGGGGTGAGGGGGGGGTCTCCATAACACCTGTGAAGGAATCCAAGGAGGACTCGGCAATTAGAGGCCCAGCTGCTGGACTCCCCGCGGGGGGTCGTTACGGGGGCGGAGTGCATCACCCCACCGGGCCGTAGCCCCACCCCCATCCTCCAGCCCCGCCCCCATGGCGGAGACTTAAGGTTCACCCCCAGGTGAGGAGCAATGCTCTACTGGCCTGAGGGTGTGTGTGTGTGTAGAGAGTTAGACCCAGGTGAGGGGGCAGAGATTACAAACCATGGGAGGGGAAGACCACAGAGAGAGAGAGAGGGAGGGAAAAAAGAGGAACGAGAGAGAGAGCGAGAGGTAGAGAGAGCGAGAGGTAGAGGTAGAGGTAGAGAGAGAGAGAGAGAGAGAGAGAGAGAGAGAGAGAGAGAGAGAGAGAGAGAGAGAGAGAGAGAGAGAGAGAGAGGTATTAGAAGCAATAGAAGCATCATAGTGATGGATATTGAGGAGGCATGGTGCCAGTACAGCTCTACTCCATGGATGTTACGGTCATGAGGCCGTTAGTCAAGTTAAAGCGTTATGGGCTCAGCGTAGCGCTTTCTCTACGCCGCGACCCGTCTGCTGAGTCAAGAGACTCAACATCAGGAAGTCAATCACCTGTCATATCAACACATCATCATTTATTTACCACCACTTCATCACTTAGCAGATGCTTTCATCCAAAGACACCGGCTAGTGAATTCAGATATGGCATTAAGGAGCAGGTAGGGGTCAGAGGTCATTAAGGAGCAGGTAGGTGGTTAGAGGTCATTAAAGAGCAGGTAGGAGTTAGAGGTCATTAAGGAGCAGGTAGGGGTTAGAGGTCATTAAAGAGCAGGTAGGAGTTAGAGGTCATTAAGGAGCAGGTAGGGGTTAGAGGTCATTAAGGAGCAGGTAGGGGTCAGAGGTCATTAAGGAGCAGGTAGGGGTTAGGGGTCATTAAGGAGCAGGTAGGGGTTAGGTCATTAAGGAGCAGGTAGGGGTCAGAGGTCATTAAGGAGCAGGTAGGGGTTAGGGGTCATTAAGGAGCAGGTAGGGGTTAGAGGTCATTAAGGAGCAGGTAGGGGTTAGAGGTCATTAAGGAGCAGGTAAGGGTCAGGGGGGCATCTGCTCTAAGGTCATCCACAGGTGAGGTTGTGGACACCGTCGGGATCAAACCCCGTACCTTGGAGACTGTGGAGAGAGACAGGAGAGAGGAGAGAGACAGGAGAGAGGAGAGAGACAGGAGAGCAGAGAGAGACAGGAGAGAAGAGAGAGACAGGAGAGCAGAGAGAGACAGGAGAGAGGAGAGAGACAGGAGAGCAGAGAGAGACAGGAGAGAGGAGAGAGACAGGAGAGCAGAGAGAGACAGGAGAGAAGAGAGAGACAGGAGAGAGGAGAGAGACAGGAGAGAGGAGAGAGACAGGAGAGCAGAGAGAGACAGGAGAGAGGAGAGAGACAGGAGAGAGGAGAGAGACAGGAGAAAGGAGAGAGGAGAGAGACAGGAGAGAGGAGAGAGACATGACAGTGGAGAGAGACAGGAGAGAGGAGAGAGACAGGAGAGAGGAGAGAGACAGGAGAGCATAGAGAGACAGGAGAGAAGAGAGAGACAGGAGAGAGGAGAGAGACATGACAGTGGAGAGAGACAGGAGAGAGGAGAGAGACAGGAGAGAGGAGAGAGACAGGAGAGCAGAGAGAGACAGGAGAGAAGAGAGAGACAGGAGAAAGGAGAGAGGAGAGAGACAGGAGAGCAGAGAGAGACAGGAGAGAAGAGAGAGACAGGAGAGAGGAGAGAGACAGGAGAGAGACAGGAGAGAGGAGAGAGACATGACAGTGGAGAGAGACAGGAGAGCAGAGAGAGACAGGAGAGAGGAGAGAGACAGGAGAGAGGAGAGAGACAGGAGAGAGGAGAGAGACAGGAGAGAGGAGAGAGACAGGAGAGCAGAGAGAGATAGGAGAGCAGAGAGAGACAGGAGAGAAGAGAGAGACAGGAGAGAGGAGAGAGACAGGAGAGCAGAGAGAGACAGGAGAGAGGAGAGAGACAGGAGAGAGGAGAGAGACAGGAGAGAGACAGGAGAGAGACAGGAGAGAGACAGGAGAGAGGAGAGAGACAGGAGAGCAGAGAGAGACAGGAGAGAGGAGAGAGACAGGAGAGCAGAGAGAGACAGGAGAGAGGATAGAGACAGGACAGTGGAGGATTGGGGATTGAACGCCGTACCTTTAAGGTTAAAGTTCAACACCCTAGCTTCTAGCACACCAGCAGTTTCACAGCATCAAAGAGGTCTCAAATACCCCTAGTGGCCACACCCCCTTCGTGATGTCACCAGTGGCTTCACTCTGAGAGTGAAGCCACTGGTGACATCACGAAGGGGGAGTGGCCAATCAACCTCCCACCTGGTGGTCAAATAGGAACCCTTTAAAACGTATCAATGAACCGATCGCCTCTTCTGAATGAAGAGGCGGAATTAATGACATCCCATAATGGCCCACCTGTTCAGAGTCCCCCTGGACTCTCCATCAACCCTCCTTCTCCTTTGTGAACCCCTAACTTGCTTAAGTCCTGACATTAATAGCTCTTAGCATGTTGTATATTCTAGCAAGTGTATATCCTTAATGTTGATAACACGCTCTTATCACAGCTACTTAAGCAGGTGACCTGCAGTACCACATTGTGTTATTCATCTTGTTAATATGAATGCTTGTGAACAGCTCTATTGTTATGTTTGCGTACCTCAGCGTTATGCTATTGTCTGCTTCAACTAATGTACTCCTTGTAAGTCGCTTTGGATAAAAGAGAAATGCCCTAAATGTAAATGTAAATAATGGGAGTGAGCTGAGGAGTGTGCGCGCACACACACACACACACACACACACCCGCACACCGGGGGTGGGTGTTGAAGCAGTGACACTTTAACACTCCAGCGTTGATGAACTGGCCGCTATAAAAGTAGCTGTGGATTTAAGCACAGGCACCACAGAGGCTGGGTCTATGAGCCCAGAGTCAGAGGCTGGGTCTATGAGCCCAGAGTCAGAGGCTGGGTCTATGAGCCCAGAGTCAGAGGCTGGGTCTATGAGCCCAGAGTCAGAGGCTGGGTCTATGAGCCCAGAGTCAGAGGCTGGGTCTATGAGCCCAGAGTCAGAGGCTGGGTCCCTTCTTCACAGATCAGATGGTGAAGACAGGCAGGACAGCGTGTTGAGAGAGAATGGGAATGACACGTAGCGTAGCCTAGCGTAGCCTAGCCTCAGGTGAGAATGGAAGCCCATGTAGTCAGCTCACCAGCGGGGTTGACCTACTGAGCGGTCCCATCGGTATTGCTTTAACACGTGTGTGTGTGTGTGTGTGTGTGTGTGTGTGTGTGTGTGTGTGTGTGTGTGTGTGTGTGTGTGTGTGTGTGTGTGTGTGTGTGTGTGTGTGAGGGGTGTTGTTTGGGGTGTGAGGACACTGGCCCCCCTGGGAAACGCCCATGTGAAGCCTGGGAGACGACACCATGTCAACACAGACAGGAGGATGTCGGCTGGTTGAGGTCCATCCCCAAAGAGCTCCACAAACCCTCCTCCCTACCCTCCATCTCTCCTCCTCCCTTCCCTCCATCTCTCCTCCCCCCTACCCTCCATCTCTCCTCCTCCCCACCTCCATCTCTCCTCCCTACCCTCCATCTCTCCTCCCCCCTAGCCTCCATCTCTCCTCCTCCCTACCCTCCATCTCTCCTCCCCCCTACCCTCCATCTCTCCTCCTCCCTGCCCTCCATCTCTCCTCCTCCCTACCCTCCATCTCTCCTCCTCCCTTCCCTCCATCTCTCCTCCATCTATCCTCCTCCCTTCCCTCCATCTCTCCTCCTCCCTACCCTCCATCTCTCCTCCTCCCTTCCCTCCATCTCTCCTCCCCCCTACCCTCCATCTCTCCTCCTCCGTGTGGTGGAGCAGGAACAAAGAGGTCCCTTACTTATATATCTTATTACTTAGATCTCTTATGACTTATATATATATATCTTATATCTTTTACTTATTCATGTATTTGACATTAACATTTTTCTGGGGGTTTCAAGCCTGTATGGACAGCAGTGTGAAGAGAGACAGGAGAGTGGAGAGAGACAGGAGAATAGAGAGAGACAGGAGAGTGGAGAGAGACAGGAGAGTGGAGAGAGACAGGAGAGTGGAGAGAGACAGGAGAGTGGAGAGAGACAGGAGAGTGGAGAGAGACAGGAGAGTGGAGAGATAGGAGAGTGGAGAGAGACAGGAGAGTGGAGAGAGACAGGAGAGTGGAGAGAGGCAGGAGGGTGGAGAGAGACAGGAGAGTGGAGAAACAGGAGAGTGGAGAGAGACAGGAGAGTGGAGAGACAGGAGAGTGGAGAGAGACAGGAGAATGGAGAGGGACAGGAGAATGGAGAGAGACAGGAGAGAGGAGAGATAGGAGAGTGAAGAGAGACAGGAGAGTGGAGAGACAGGAGAGTGGAGAGACAGGATGGTGGGGAGACATGAGAGAGACGGGAGAGTATAGAGACAAGAGAGAGATAGGAGAGTGGAGAGACAGGAGAACGGACAGAGACAGGAGAGTGACGAGGGAGACCGTAGAGCAGAGAGAGACAGGAGGGTGGAGAGAAAGACTCTCTAGGTCTAGAAGCTTCTCTCTAGAAGCTTCTCTCGAGGTCTAGAAGCTTCTCTCTATGTCTAGAAGCTTCCGCTGGGCTGTCACTCAGGAGCCGTCCTGTGGATCTCCAGCCCAGTGGAGTCAACATTCCATCCTCTGCTCCGTTTTCCTTTCAGTGCAACTCAAAACAAACCCCAAAAAACCCTGCCATCACCCATCACTCAGCGCTTAGCAACACCGCCACTGCAGCATCCTCCTCCTCCTCTCCCCAACAACAGTCCCATCGCCTAGCAACCACCTGTTACCGCAGGTTATGGCGGCAGTGGTGGCGGCGGGGGTGATATAACAAGCACCGGGTCTAATGAGGCTCAGGGAGGGAAGGGAACGTGAGGGGAGGGGAGGGAGTGAGGACGGGAGGGAGGGAGGGAGAGAGGGGGTGAGGACAGGAGGGAGGGGGGGAGGGGGTGAGGACGGGAGGGAGGGAGGGAGGGAGAGAGGGGGTGAGGACAGGAGGGAGGGGGGCAGGGGGTGAGGACGGGAGGGAGGGAGAGAGGGGGTGAGGACTGGAGGGAAGGGGGAGGGAGGGAGAGAGGGGGTGAGGACAGGAGGGAGGGAGGGAGAGAGGGGTGAGGACAGGAGGGAGGGGGAAGGGAGGGAGAGAGGGGGTGAGGACAGGAGGGAGGCAGGGAGGGAGAGAGGGGATGAGGGAGGGAGGGAGGGAGAGAGGGGATGAGGGAGGGAGGGAGAGAGGGGATGAGGGAGGGAGGGAGAGAGGGGATGAGGGAGGGAGGGAGGGGGGAGGGAGGGAGGGGGTGAAACGCAGGAAGAGGGAGAGGAAGTTCCCTTCTATAATTGATGTCAGGAGAATTATCATCAGCAGCGTGTCATTAGAGATGAATTATTGATGGGGCTGAGAAGAGGAGCATGATGGACAGGAGCAGAGAGCAGGGGGAGGAGGAGCAGGAGGAGGAGGACGAGGAGGAGGAGGAGGAGGAGGACGAGGAGGAGGAGGAGGAGGAGGAGCGGACACAGCAGTGTCTGTTTGTTTTGATGGGCTCAGAGAGAGAGAAAGTCCCTCCGAGGGAATCCTGTTATTGTCCCTCTGAAGCTACGCTACGCTACGCTACAACATGAGGCTCCTTCTGATCCGGGAACTCCGTACCTCACAGGGAATCGGTTCTGAAGTTCCATCACCTCATCTCGAACCAGGTAGTGATGGTTTATCAACATGTCAACATGTTGATAAGGATAAGAAATACATTTAGTTATTTAGTCATTTAGCACTTGATAATGACTGTTGCATTTAAAACAAACAATCTTTCAGTCATTCCCTCATTCCCTACTCCCTCTCTAGTAGTTCAATGTAGAGGACTGTATAGTGAAATCCTTCCCTCGTTCCCTACTCCCTACTCCCTCTAATATATAGTGCACGATAAGTATATACTAATGGGAAAACTAATTCTCACTATACATTCAGACAGTGCTACAAAACTTCAGCCTCTGACATAAGTTGACGGCGGCTGGAAAGAAATGCAATGGAAAGATGTGTGAGTGTTAGAGAATCATTAATCAGATCCATCCAAACAACCCGTACTGTCAGGGACAACACGGAGAGACGCTCCCACACAGGGCTGTCCTGCAGCCCGGGTCTCACCACAGCTGGAGGACAGACAGCTCACTGCTGTCTGTCTTCCAGCCCAGGTCTCACCACAGCTGGAGGACAGACAGCTCACTGCTGTCCGTCTTCCAGCCCGGGTCTCACCACAGATGGAGGACAGACAGTGGGAGCATCTCTCTGAGCACAGAAGTGGATCCATGACCCCCGGCTCTTGACCTCTTGCCCTAACCCCCCGCCACTGGGCGGTGTGTATCTGGGTTCTCCGGTGGCGGGTTCCGGCAAGGGAGGTGTGTGTGTGTGTGTGTGTGTGTGTGTGTGTGTGTGTGTGTGTGTGTGTGTGTGTGTGTGTGTGTGTGTGTGTGTGTGTGTGTGTGTGTGTGTGTGTGTGTGTACATGCCTACGCAGTGCAGATCAATACAACATGGAGGGAGAAGCTGCTCCCCGGGGATCTAGAGAGGCTGGAGGACTCACAACACAACCAAAAAGATGAGCTGGTTCTTTTTGCTCTGCAGTTTAGCGTTTTTGGGAGTATATTCAATCTTGGAGGACGTCGGAAAGGGGGAGGGAGGAAGAGGAGGAGGAGGAGGAGGACAGAGTATAAAGGTGAGGGGAACTCCTCGCTTCGCACAAAAACACTTTCGCTCAGGCTTAGTGCATATTGAGGGCTGAGTGGAGCTGTGTGTGTGTGTAGTGTATGTGTATATATAGTGTGTGTGTGTGTGTGTATAGTGTGTGTGTGATCTGCTAAGTAACTGGCTATTTTCAGCCGCACGGCTCCCAGGAAGGAAATGAAAGGAGCAGAGTGCAACACACACTATGAGGCTAGAGGTACTTTTCCCGCCATTATACAAGCAACGTATGGTGGCTTAGACTCATCCCCGCACACGCTCAGTAGAGAGAGAGAGAGCGCGAGAGAGCGAGAGAGCGAGAGAGAGAGACCCGTTTCCTCCTCATCGTTTCCACACACACACTCTCTGACAGCAGGGAAGAGTTACGACCAGGGTGTCAGTGTGTGTGTGTGTGTGTGTGTGTGTGTGTGTGTGTG
>CM051006.1:1175031-1200031 GCA_027704905.1 Muraenolepis orangiensis
GGGAGGAGGTCGGAACGCTGGAGCAGTGGTGCCAGGAGAACAGCCTCGCCCTCAACGTCAAGAAGACCAAGGAGCTGATCGTGGACTTCAGGAGGCAGAGGGGAGAGCACAGCCCTATCTCCATCGACGGCGTTGCAGTAGAGAGGGTCAGCAGCTTCAAGTTCCTCGGCGTGCACATCTCCGAGGACCTCACATGGTCCACGCACACCACACACGTGGTGAAAAGGGCCCAACAACGCCTGTATTTTCTCAGGCGTCTGAAGAAATTCAGCATGGGCCCCCGCATCCTGAGAACATTCTACAACGGCACCATCGAGAGTGTTCTGACAGGGTGTATCACCGCCTGGTACGGGAACTGCACGGCACTCGAGCGCAGAGCGCTTCAAAGGGTGGTGCGGACGGCCCAGTATATCGTTGGAGGTGAGCTCCCCTCCCTCCTGGACATTTACAACCAGCGGTGCGTGGCCAAGGCCAAAATAATTATAAAAGACATTGCCCACCCCAGCCACGAACTTTACTCACTATTACCGTCAGGCAGGCGATACCGCAGTATCAAGTGTCGTACAAATAGGCTTAGAGATAGCTTCCACAGTCAGGCCATCAGGCTGCTGAACAAGGGCGTATAACATATAACAATGTATATTTTATTACATTGATTTATATATATATATTGCTCTTTTCTGTGCTGATTTTTGCATTTTATAAATTGCATTTGTTTTATTTTTATTTTATATTCTTTATTCTATTTTTTATTCTATTTTTATCTATTTTTTATTTTATCTTTTTTATAACTGCTGTCTGTCGTCGGGTATTGCACACAAGATTTTCACATCACTGCTTTATACTAAACTGTAAACTGTGAAGTGACAATAAACTTGACTTGACTTGACTTGACTTGACTATTCTCCATAATGAGTGTTCTCAGACTCACTTTGGAGAGAACCATCCGGAAGAAGACTAGAGGGCACTCAGAGCAGCACACACCTCATGACCACCACACCCAAAAGGGTCTCCCGGATCCGGATTCGGAACAGATCTGCACGAAAATGTAATCAACTGTTCTTTGGGCCACAAGTAATGTAACCACCAAGTTTTGTCCAATTCCGTCCAAACCTTTTTGGGTTATTTTCGAACGGACAAACAGACAGAAACCCACGTGCCTGGGGCGTCACCGTGAGGTTACGAGGAGGTCCGTCTCCCAGTCCATGGTCCAGCTCAGTATATTTACATGTGGCGCACGGCGTGGTGGGGGTGTGAGGGGGTGGAGGTGTGTGGGGGTGGAGGTGTGGGGGTGGGGGGGGTGGAGGAGTGGGGGGCGACGTCCCGTCTGATTCACATCATAACGTGACTCTTCGCTCTTAATGGACAATCGATACCCGGGACACGTCAACCTCCAGGACCCCGGGAAGGAGGCGATCGAGGTGATTGATCCTGACGGCTGACAGGTTTTTAATAATCCCTCGCCGTGATCCCATCGACTCCCCGGGGCCTCTTCCTCCTCCTCCTCCCCGCCCTCCCCCTCCTCTTTTTCCTCCCCCTCCCCCTCCCGGGTCGTTCTCCATCACTCCCTCACGTCTTGCTGGTTGTCTTTCCTTTGGTCTGTTCTCATGTGCTACGCTCTCGCTCTCTCTCTCTCTCTCTCTCTCTCTCTCTCTCTCTCTCTCTCTCTCTCTCTCTCTCTCTCTCTCTCTCTCTCTCTCTCTCTCTCTCTCTCTCTCTCTCTCTCTCTCTCTCCTCTCTCTCTCTCTCTCTCTCTCTCTCTCTCTCTCTCTCTCTCTCTCTCTCTCTCTCTCTATTCTAGTGGTGCGGGCGTTCGACACCCAGTCAAAAAGGGGTTCCAGGTTTGATCCCCAATGTCTTGTGCACTATACCCATTCCTTCTCTTTAAGGACTTGTGTCTTAATTCACCATAACTCGCTTTGGATTAAAGTACCAAATAAAGACACAAAAATAGCACCGATCAATTCTCCACAGGGACACCGAAATAAATCAGAACTCTGAACTTCAAACTGATTTAATTAGTAACCGCAGATCTCATCTTAATTCACTCTCTGAGCACGACGGACTGAACTGTAAAATTGCTGTCTCTTCTCTTTCTTCCTGTTTTTAGTGTAGTTTAAACATTTATTGAACTCTTAGTATATAGTTAGCTAAATAGCTCATTTACAATCTATATTCCAAAACAAACAAACCAACAAACAAACAATTCAAAATAATACAATCAGCTAAATGTGTCAAACTGTCCATCACATGTAAACCAACAAATGACTAAACATACACGGAACAGACTCCAAGTCGGGACAAATACACTTGGTTCCCTTCCAAGATGAGCACTGACTCACTCCAAGATGAGGTCACATGACTCTCAGCTCCAAGATGAGCGATCACATGACTCTCAGCTCCAAGATGAGCGATCACATGACGCTCAGCTCCAAGATGAGCGATCACATGACTCTCAGCTCCAAGATGAGAGGAACTCTCAGCTCTCTCAGGGAGGGGGACCAGGGAGGGACCAGGGAGGGACCGGGGAGGAACCAGGGAGAGGACCAGGGAGAGGACCAGAGAAGGGGACCAGGGAGAGGACCAGGGAGGGACCAGGGAGGGACCAGGGAGGGACCAGGGAGGGGACCAGAGAGGGGGACCAGGGAGAGGACCAGGGAGGGGGACCAGGGAGGGGGACCAGAGAGAGGGACCAGAGAGAGGGACCAGGCAGAGGACCAGGGAGGGACCAGAGAGGGGGACCAGGGAGGGGGACCAGGGAGAGGACCAGAGAGAGGGACCAGAGAGAGGGACCAGGGAGAGGACCAGGGAGGGACCAGAGAGGGGGACCAGGGAGGGACCAGAGAGGGGGACCAGGGAGAGGGACCAGGGAGAGGGACCAGGGAGGGGGACCAGGGAGAGGACCAGAGAGGAGGACCAGGGAGAGGACCAGAGAGGGGGACCAGGGAGGGACCAGAGAGAGGGACCAGGGAGAGGGACCAGGGAGAGGACCAGAGAGGGGGACCAGGAGAGGACCAGAGAGAGGACCAGAGAGGAGGACCAGGGAGAGGGACCAGGGAGAGGACCAGAGAGGGGGACCAGGGAGAGGGACCAGGGAGGGACCAGAGGGAGGGACCAGAGAGAGGGACCAGGGAGAGGACCAGAGAGGGGGGACCAGGGAGAGGACCAGAGAGAGGGAGAGGGACCAGGGAGAGGGAGAGGGACCAGGGAGAGGGACCAGGGAGAGGGACCAGGGAGAGGACCAGAGAGGAGGACCAGGGAGAGGGACCAGGGAGGGACCAGAGAGAGGGACCAGGGAGAGGACGACCAGGGAGAGAGACCAGGGAGGGACCAGGGAGAGGACCAGGGAGAGGGACCAGAGAGAGGGACCAGGGAGAGGGACCCTGGCCAAGCAGCCCTGAGAGACCGGCGTCAGCTGACAGCCCGGTATAATGATCACATCACACAGACCCCCCCTCCCCCCTGCTGTGATGCTGGATCGCCCCCGGAAACGAGCGCACGCACGCACGCACGCACGCACACACACACACACACACACACACACACACACACACACACACACACACACACACACACACACACACACACACACACACACACACACACACACACACACACACACACACACCACACACACACACACACACACACACACACACACACACACACACACACACACACACACACACACACACACACACACACACAGAGAGAGAGAGAGAGAGGAATAGAGGACTAGAACAAAGAGAGGGGGAGGGTCTTCCTCTAATAGCTCCCAGATCACTGGGTCACTCTGACAGCTCCGGCCCCTGGGGGCCCCGGGAGGCCTGGGCTGAGGCCAGGGCTGAGGACCTGCCAGGGGAGGCTGAGGCCAGGACATGATGCCTCCACTGTGGAGCACCGGCCAACATCCTCTACCTCCTCCTCCCCCTCCTCCACCACCACACTCCCACCCCTCCTCCACTCCTCCCCCTCCTCCATCCTCCACCACCACAGTCCCACCCCTCCTCCACTCCTCCCCCTCCTCCATCCTCCACCTCCTCCCCCTCCTCCACCACCACACTCCCACCCCTCCTCCACTCCTCCCCCCCCCTCCTCCCCCTCCCCTCCACCACCACAGTCCCACCCCTCCTCCACTCCTCCCCCTCCTCCATCCTCCACCTCCTCCCCCTCCTCCACCACCACACTCCCACCCCTCCTCCACTCCTCCCCCCCCATCCTCCACCTCCTCCCCCTCCTCCACCACCACAGTCCCACCCCTCCTCCACTCCTCCCCCTCCTCCATCCTCCACCTCCTCCCCCTCCTCCACCACCACACTCCCACCCCTCCTCCACCTCCACTCCTCCCCCTCCTCCATCATCCTCCTCCTCCTCCCTCTCCATCACCCCCACACCCCCGCCCCTCCCCCCAGTCCAGATTACCCACAATCCCCCCTGATTGTCCTGTGCTGTGATTATTCTTCACTGGTAAGAATAAAAGTCAAACTGTAAGCATTTAAAAAACTAAAAGGATTTTTCTTTTTTAATGTAAAAGTAACTCAATATAAGTGCTTCTAGTGTAACTAATATAACAGACAGACAGAGAGACAGAGAGACAGACAGACAGACAGACAGACAGACAGACAGACAGAGAGACAGAGAGACAGACAGACAGACAGACAGTCAGACAGACAGACAGAGACGTAAGCGCTGAGATATCTTTATGGTTATTTCAGCATTTAAGAGCAAGGCGCAAGTGTGTGAGTCAGACTTGTAACACACACACACACACACACACACACACACACACACACACACACACACACACACACACACACACACACACACACACACACACACACACACACACACACACACACACACACACACACACACACACACACACACACACACACACACACACACACTCCTAACCCTAAAGTACTGCACCACATGTGAGCAGACAAACTCATAAAGAAGCTAATGGCGAATGCTAGCCATAACGCAGCTTATGGCTAATGCTACCGTCTCGAATAATAGCACAACACAGCTAATGGCTAATTGCTACCGATAGCGCAGCTTATGGCTAATGCTAGCCATTGGCATCGGCTGTCAAACCAGAGCATGATGCAGCTGATGGCAATACAGCCGTCTCCATGAGAGCGCAACGCTGGCGGCTAATGCTAGCCATAATGCAGCTAACGGCAAACGCTAGCCATTAGCCGTCAACGAGATCGTCCCAATGCTTTTTCCATCGGATAAAAGAGGGCATTAAGACACACACACACACACACACACACACACACACACACACACACACACACACACACACACACACACACACACACACACACACACACACACACACACACACACACACACACACACACACACACACACACACACACACACACACACACACACACACACACACACACACACACACACACACACCCTGTATCTTTACTACACCAGCCTGTGTGACAGAAGCAGGCCCATAAGCCCCAGTAATGTCATCTCTTCTCTGATTGGATCATTCAGCTCACAGATGGAACAGGAAATTGCCATCGCCCCCGAAAAGCCACATTTCAAAATAAAAGCCAGGACCCGTGGAGATGATCTCAGAGCACACAGTTATCACGACATCTGCAACCACACACACACACACACACCCCACAGCGCTCTGGGGGTCAGAGGTCAAAGGACTCACCTTGCCGAAGTCCCTGACGTCGAAAAGGTCGAAGGGGTCGAAGAGCTCGCTGTTGCGCAGACCGAACTTGTCGTGACAGACTTTGAGAAAGGTCCGGATGTTCTTCAAACAAAGGAACTGAAACCAGAGCAGAGAAAGAAAGAAAAGAAGATTACATTTACATAAAAATAGAATTCAAATTGCGTCTGGAAGAAACTACGGAACACCCCTGGAGTGGAATCATCCCAAATACTAAAACCTTGACCTAAAACCAACGAGACGTTTATCAGCAATCACTGGCTGGTTTAATATTCTCTTCTGTTACGCCTCATTTTGAGCCCAAAAAGGCAATTTCCTGCTTGATGAAGGAAGAGCTCGTAGCTTCCGCTGATCTGAGGTGTGAGCGTTAGGGTGAATATTAACACGTATGGGCATCGCTATGAATGTTAAAACCGTGCATAGGATTACCAGCAACAGAAATGAGACATCAAACACAATGTTTAACACGGCTACTCCCAGAGTAAGGCACGTGAAGCCCTAAGGGCACCAGGGTAACGTCTGGGGTGCCCCAACAAAACATGTGGAATACCCTCTCTGGGTCTAAAATAACCCACTTCACTCCAGCCCTAATCTGCTTCAATTGGTCACTTATTTGGTTGTTGCAAGAGCAGAATATGATGATATTTTGATGACCTTTATATATATATATATATATTTTTTTTATAACTTTTCCAGAGAAGTAATTTCTATTGTGTTTGAGCTGATGTGAATATCACTTGAAATATGAGAGAGCTTTCTATGAGGCTGTCTAGTCTTCATAGGTAACATCAAATGAGAGGTAGAGGGGTACACAGCAGGAGGTCTGAGGGTACAGGACCTTAAATAGTTAATAACACTGTCTAGTATTCATAGGTAACATCAGATGAGAGGTAGAGGGGGTACACAGCAGGAGGTTACATGGCTGAGGGGTACAGGACAATCAAATGTTTGAGAACCACTGGGCTAAGACTTTAGCACCAAAACAAAAACTGCCTTGTTTTGTGGTGCTTTGCAGTGCAGTGAAATAATGAATTGTATTTAATATAACTCCCAAAACCTGCCCCTTATAACCAACTCCCAACCCCAGCCCTCTAAAACCTACCCCCCCCCCCACCCCTCGTACAACACAACTGTTTGCTCCTTACTTGCCGTCTCAGCAGTCCCTCCCCATTAGGGAGCGGCGGCTTGTTGTTCGATTAGCGTGAGAATGACAACACGCTCCAGAGTCTTAGTGGTTCGGATACTTCAAACAGCCTCCGCAGAATACCAAGTAGCACTTCCTCCCCTAACAACCCCACTAACTCTATGAGTCTACGGTGGGAGGAATAGGAGGCAGAACGGGAGTCGATCACCGTAGAGCAGAACAAACACATTCTGTTTATTTTCCCCCCCAAAAAAACCCTCAGATCTGAGCTGAGATGTGCTTCTCCTCCGCCCTGATTCTGTGTTAGGGCAATGCTGCTGGTGACCATGGAAACGGAACAGACAGGCGGAAGGCATTTGAGTTGAAAGGGGGGGGGGGGGGGGGGAGACGACCCAGATGGATGAGGGGGGGGGGGGAGACACTGTACCGACATTCATCCTGTTAAGTAACGACACAGCGGACAGTGGTCCATTATTTTTCGGGTTGCTTACGTTTTAGTTTTAGTTTTGTTTTTAGTGTTTTTTTAGTGTCACTTTTTTTTGCTTCTTTTGCTGCAAAACAGTGAATTAAATCAACTTAAATGGACGACCAACATTTGTTCGACTGTAATAGTTAGTGTATATTCCTGCTCTGGGGTTAGATCACAATGATTATTTACTTCACTGTCGGTTGTCTAATATTTTTTGGTGGTCGGTTGCATAAATATATAGATATACTTTTCAAGGATTTTCCATCAGCTTTATATTTTATTCAGTGGGTGTCGAGCCGCAACGGAGAGAAAGAAATATCCACCCAGAGTTCGAGAAACTCTCGAAAGCATTGTCTGTTCCACCCCCACGGTCGCCACGACGACCCCTCCTCACCGCCCGGCGACAGCCCGACCCCATTGGTCGGCTCGTTGCGGTGACATTTGCGGTCGGTGAGTGAAGGTTATGGAGACCACGGATGGGAATAAAGGGTTTCTCCACCAAGCGTCGGTAGGGAAGAGGGAGCAGAGGTCCAACAAAGCGAGGAGGAGGAGAGGGCTTGGAGAGCAGAGATGCGTTGATAGGAGATACAGAGCATCCACCGGATCCACAGTGCACGACCGCTATTACTGATGCATGCTGGGGGATATCAGGGTCTGCGAGAGAAGGATTATTATTCTGATGGAAATAGGTGAAATGATAGGTGTTATTACACCTATTAAAGAAAAACACCCCAGTGGCCTGGGATCAGCACTCTGCAGGCAGGGCCAGAAAAACATGTTTGCACACTACTTACAGATAGTTACCTACTGTCGGTTATATTAAATTCTCTCTCTCTCTCTCTCTCTCTCTCTCTCTCTCTCATCTCTCTCTCTCTCTCTCTCTCTCTCTCTCTCTCTCTCTCTCTCTCTCTCTCTCTCTCTCTCTCTCTCTCTCTCTCTCTCCTCTCTCTCTCTCTCTCTCTCTCTCTCTCTCTCTCTCTCTCTCTCTCTCTCTCTCTCTCTCTCTCTCTCTCCTGAAGATTCTGAATCTGAAGATTGGGAGCAACATCTCATCCACTCTGGTCCTCAACACCGGAGCACCCCAAGGCTGCTGCCTCAGTCCCCGGCTGAGGCAGCAAACAACCTACTGAACTGCTAGGAGTGCTGCCACTTTCACTTTCATAACATGTCATTACCATTACACTTACATACTTTGCTGGACACATCACAGTTACTGCACTGTACTGCACTGTATTCATGATGCTGCTGCACTACTGGCACTTTAAATGATTTTGAAACATTTTTGTAAAAAAAACTAAATCAAAATCATGTATGTATATACATATAATTTAAGTCACTTTGCTGCTATTTTTTTTTAATTGATTTATATATATATACTATTTATTTTGTTTATTTTATTGTATATATTACATTTATTGTTATGGTGTCTTTAAGATGTATACTGCGGGAGGGAGTGGGGAGTAAGCGTTCCTATGGACTTGTTACAAATGGAGAATCAAAATCTTGTATCTTGTATCTTGTATCCATCTCTCTCCTTGTCTTGTACCCCTTTATCTTTCTCACCATAAGTGTATTTTATATACACACACATCTGTTAATTCATTACATACTCCACCCCATACGGTGGAACAAGGCCGAAACGCATGGGTTCACTGTTGGATTACTAATTTCCCAAATGATGACCATGTTCCTCTTAATTACCATTCCTCTTAGCGCTGGTCCTAACACGACTGAGAGACAGAGACAGTGGTTGGTCTCCAACCAGTACCATCCCCGAGCCTCAGCTAACACACTGTGTTATACTGTGTGTGTGTGTGTGTGTGTGTGTGTGTGTGTGTGTGTGTGTGTGTGTGTGTGTGTGTGTGTGTGGGGGCAAACTCATTGACCATAAAAAAAACCAGCACACACACAGCCAGAGGCATTCTCACTGGTATAAAGCATGCAATAATGTGTGTGTGTGTTAGTTAATATGTGAATGTATCTGTGTGTGTGATAGTTACTGTGTGAATGTGTGTGTGTGTGTGTGTGTGTGTGTGTGTTTCAACCTTTTCATGAGAAAGCTATTCTACTGAGGCAGCAGTCCAGTCAATACTCACTAAATGGCCGACGGGATTCTCTTTAGTCTCTCCAAGAAAGGGTGTTGTGTGTGTGTGTGTGTGTGTGTGTGTGTGTGTGTGTGTGTGTGTGTGTGTGTGTGTGTGTGTGTGTGACCAGCTACTGTGTGACAACAGGGACACAAAGCATCAGTTTGACCCAGCTGGCCCCTTCCCCCTCTCCCAGCACCCTGCGTGTCACTTCCTGTTCCACAACATCCTGTTCCTCTACAGACGGAGCATCAACCAGGAGGACAATGCAGGATTGACCTTTAGCCTCCTGTGCATAAACCACGCAGCGCTATTGTGTAGCAATGAGCTACGTAGCATTACACAATGACGCAGGATTGCATCATTCTCAATATAGAACGAGGAATTTAAGTGTTCCCAGGTACCAATATATTCACAATAGGAGATAATAAATAATAAAAATACATTACTATTTATGCATATCATAGAGGCAACAAATCTCTCTCACACACACACACACACACACACACACCCACACACCCACACCCACACACACTTTTTATGACGAGTTTTAGTGTATTAAAGCAACACTGCTATTCCAAAACGTTGGCATGTTATGAATGAACTATACGCTGTCTGATAAAAACAGTTAATACTAGAATCAAAAGAGGGAGATATTTTCTGTAAGTTATTGAGTAAATAAACACTTCCATTGCCAAAAAAATCAACAAACTAAATACTATACTACATATATATATATATATATATATATATATATATATATGTATATATGACATCACATATGGGACGGAAGGTATGGGAGGAGAGGAAAGGAGAGGGAGAGATGGAGAGAGTAACGGGAGAGAGGAGAGGAGGAGAGGAGAAAATAGGAAAGGAGAAGCCAGGAAACAAGCAGGAGAGGAGAAAGGATGAGAGGAGGAGAGGAGATAGGAGAGGAGATAGGAGAGGAGGAGAGGAGATGGGAGGAGAGCGGAGAAGGGAATGGAAGAAAGGAGATGAGAGGAGGAGAGGAGATAGGAGAGGAGGAGAGGAGATGAGGAGATGGGATGAGAGGAGAAGAGAGAAGAGCGGAGTAGGGAATGGAAGAGAGGAGATGAGAGGAGGAGGATACAACAAAGCAGAGCAGATCAGAGCCAAGGAGATTGCTGGAAGGGAGCAGAGAGGAGGGAGGAGAGCAGAGAAGGACGAGGTGAGGGAAGAGGAGAGAGGAGAGAGGGGAGGGACGAGGAGAGGGAAGAGGAGAGAGGAGAGAGGGGAGGGACGAGGAGAGGGAAGAGGAGAGAGGAGAGAGGGGAGGGACGAGGAGAGGGAAGAGCAGAGAGGGGAGAAAGGGAGAGGAGAGTAGATAGAGGAGAGTAGATAGAGGAGAGGGGAGAGGATAGAGGAGAGGGGATAGAGGAGAGGAGAGAGGAGAGAGGGGAGAGGGGAGAGTGGATAGAGGAGAGGAGAGAGTGGAGTGCAGAGAAGAAATGAGGGGAGAGAAAAGGAGGGAGAGGGGAGCCGTAAACAGAGTGAGGAAGTGAAAGGGGGTCAGGGAGATTCTTAGAGAGCCAGTCGGACCCATAGAACAAAAACTTCAACAACAATCACAGGAAGTAGGGGGGGGGGGGCAGGCCTGCAGACCCCCTACAGGCAGGCCTACACTAAACAATCAACTGTTCCACACACACACACACACACACACACACACACACACACACACACACACACACACACACACACACACACACACACACACACACACACACACACACACACACACACACACACACACACACACACACACACACACACACACACACACACACAGTGACCCAGCATGCAGTGAGGGTCCATGATGGATCTTGCGGGCCTCCGGCGAGGCGGAGGTAGAGGCGGAGACCGGTCCTAGCGGCCATGACGGATGGAGTGGGTGCAGATTACTTTCTGCATGCGGGGCAGATCCATAACGCCGGGTGGGGGGGTGGGGGGGGGGGGGTCCACTCCTCATCCCAACACACGCCCCCCCCCTAACCTTTAAAGGGTGTCGGTCTCACGCCATTAAGAATCTACTGGAGACATCCCAGGTGGGCGTGTCCCCGAGGATGAATCAAGGGACGGTGTGGACAGACCCTCGGACATGGAGACCTTCTGTCTCTGGGGAGACTTTGGGGTTTTCACAAAGATGTGAATTCATGTGTTCATCCTCCGAGAGGTCAAGTAGATCGCAACGCGTAGCAATGCTAATAACCTCAAACCCTGGTGGTTCTGGCTTCCGTTCAAATGAATTAATGCTGAAATAACAAAAGTAGTGGAGAGGGATGAGAGGGGGAACAGGCCCCACGGCTCGTCCAATCAGAAAGCCTCCTCTCAGACCCTGACACCACATCACATTCACTGGCGGTAGGAAACCAGGAGGAATTGCGAGCCGCAAAACCTCAGAATTTCACCATAAACGTTTTCAACAAAGTCAGCCGAAACACAACCTCTCTAATAACCCCATCTTCAGACCCGCACTGTTGTTAGGTTGGAAAAAGTTCTGTTTCACTTAAGTGTCAGGGGTAAGAGTGTGTGTGTGTGTGTGAGTGTGAGTGTGAGAGTGTGTGTGTGTGAGTGTGTTGGAGAGGAGGCTGTGAGTCCATCATTCTGTCTTCCGGGTCGTCCCGGATGCCTTCCTTAGTTAAGAGGGAGGTTGTGCTCCTAATCACACACACACACACACACACACACACACACACACACACACACACACACACACACACACACACACACACACACACACACACACACACACACACACACACACACACACACACACACACACACACACACACACACACACACACACACACACACACACACACACACCATGAATAATGTATAGCCATAGCATGCTAGGCTAATGCCCTGACATTATTCCTTCCACAGACCGGGGAATTGACCGTACAATTACCCCCCCACCCACTTACATCACCCCCCCCCAGCTCCACCCAACCCCCCCCACCCACTTACATCACCCCCCCCCAGCTCCACCCAATCCCCCCCCACCTCCACCCCCCCCACACGCACGCACATAACAGATAAAGCGTCCACGAGGTTAAGCGGATGAATTAACAGGATTTATCTCCATAATAATAAAACTATTCTTCATTAAAAAGACCCGACATGAGAGCGACTTCTCCTCACCAACCAACGTCGTTGGAGGGAGAAATTCAGTCCGTTCTACTTCACCTTTAAAGTGTGACCGGTAAAAGAATAAAAGAATAGCTGAGACACATTTGCATATTTCCTAATGACTCAGGCTAAGAGGCTAAGAGGCTAAGAGGCCCGATAAGATAAGAGGACATTTTAAGAAAGGGCCCCCATTAGTTTCGCCGGCTCTCTGGTTCGTGGGGTTCGGACATGTCAGGGCGGAGAAGAAGCCCCTCCCCCTTTCCACGAAGCGCCGGCTTCAGAACCCGGAGCAGAGAGCGTGAAGCCGCCCCACATGGGAGACCTTTGACCCCTAGGTGACCCCTAGGAGATAAAAAACCTCTTGGTGTAAAAGCGGAAAAGACAAACTGGAGCAGAGCAAGATAGGTTTTACGTTTACCAGGAAGTGTTCATCTCTCTCTCCCCCTTTCTCTCTCTTCCTCCCTCTCCCAGTCTCTCTCCCTCCCTCCCTCTCCCAGTCTCTCTCCCTCCCTCCTGAGGCGGAACGACCCAGGAAAAAGAGGGGAGGGAATTATATAATAAGTACAAAGCAGAGAGAGAGAGAGAGAGAGAGAGAGAGAGAGAGAGAGAGAGAGAGAGAGAGAGAGAGAGAGAGAGAGAGAGAGAGAGAGAGAGAGAGAGAGAGAGAGAGAGAGAGAGAGAGAGAGAGAGAGAGGTGAGATGGCTGAAGGGGGTGGTTAGTTTACCCCCGTCGTCGTGGTAACCCTAACCTGTGATCCAGGGGCCCAGAGTCCCGCTGAGGGCCCAGAGTCCCGCTGAGGGCCCCATAGAGCAGCACACCCTCTCCATGAGCCCCGCAGGACGGCTGGAAGAGAGCTCACAGCCTGTGACATCATAATCCTCACTGTCAATCAAAAGGGTTGATCTCAGAATGCCTTCATCAGCCTCATCACCAGTGTGACGTGTGTGTGAGCATGTGTGCATGTGTGTGTGTGTGAGCATGTGTGCATGTGTGTGTGTGTGTGTGAGCATGTGTGTGTGTGTGTGCATATCTAGGTGTGTGTGCGCGTGTGTACGTGCGTGTTTGTCTATGTGTGTGTGCGAGTGTGTGTGTGTGTTTCAGAAAGTGTGTATTTGTGAGAGTGTGTGCATGTGTGTGTGCATGTGTGTTTCAGCATGTGTGTATGTGTGAGCGTGTGTGTGTGTGTGTGCGTGTTTCAGCGTGTGTGTATGTGTGTATGTGTGTGTATGCATGTGTGTGTGTGTGTGTGTATGTGTGAGCGTGTGTGTGTGTGTGTTTCAGCGCGTGTGTATGTGTGTGTATGCGTGTGTATGCGTGTGTATGTGTGTGTATGTGTGTGTATGTGTGTGTATGCATGTGTGTGTGTGTGTGTGTGTGTGTGTATGTGTGAGCGTGTGTGTGTGTGTGTTTCAGCGCGTGTGTATGTGTGTGTATGCGTGTGTATGCGTGTGTATGCGTGTGTATGTGTGTATGTGTGTGTATGTGTGTGTTTGTGCCCAGTAAACAGGAGAAAGGTGGGCAGAGTGCTGACCAGCGGAGCAGAAAGACAAAGCAAGAAAAGACATTTTCTCTTTAAACCTTCACTTCTCCCTGACCTGAGTCCACCATTTCTGCTGACCTTAAACACATTTCCCCCCCCCCACCCCTCTACCTCCTCCTCCCTCCTCCCTCCAACCCTCCTCCTCCTCCTCCTCCCACCCCTATACCTTCCTCCTCCCTCCCCCCCAACCTCCTCCTCCCTCCAACGCTCCTCCTCCTCCCACCCCTATACCTTCCTCCTCCCTCCCCCCCAACCTCCTCCTCCCTCCAACGCTCCTCCTCACCCCCACTCTCCTCCTCCCCCCCCCAACCTCCCCCTCCTCCTCCTCACCCCCACCCTCCTCCCACCCCCTCCCTGTTCAGCCGGCCAGTAATAATTCAGTAATAATTCATAATTCACCCTCAGAGGTTGAGATACACAAGCAGACAGTAACCCTTAGGTGTGATTTATGTGAAGCTTGTTTTCCGCCGTGTCCCAGAGAGACGTTAGCTCCGCACCACTCGCTCTCTGGACAATTTGGCGGGAAGGGGGAGAAAGCATGGCGGTATTTATGGACGTGGTCGCGTTGGACCTTTTCTGTCGACTGAAGCGTCTTTATGGTTTATCCGCCACCTTCTACAGGACTGGAGTCACGTCCCGTTCCGACTGTGATCCAACATGACGTAGGGTTATTTAATATAATATATCATCATGTCTTTGTCATCGTAGAAGTACGACATCGTAGAGCAATCCTCACGACACCACTAAATATAAATTATTAAAACTAAGCTAAACAAAAAACGAATTAAATCAAAATGTTCATATAAATACTATGTATATACACCTATTGCATTGAATATATATAAAATAAATAATAATTATATACTTTATATATGTATTTTTTTTAATCATTACATATTCACATTTCATTATTCATTTTCTTTAATTTAGTCATATTTTTGAATTGTTCTTAATGCAGCCTATTTATTTATTTATGTACTACTTGCATTTATTTGTTAATTAATTGACTCATAAAGCGAGTAGTTGCTATGTCACGACCGAGCGTCCACCCAGCGATCCAACATGGCCGCTTCATCCGTCTGCCGAGCTCAGAAACAGGGCGGCTTGTCGTAACCAAGGCAACGGCACCTTTCTGGGGACCCCTCGCGATTTATTAGCCGGCTAGCATTAGCCGCGGCGTCCCAGGCCTGATAAAATGAAAGGGAGCTAACCCCCGGGCCAGGGAACCTAGACGAGCCCAGATCTACGGGCTCATAATTCATGACAACACCCCGAGGGGGGGGGGGACGACTGCATTAATCTCTCCCCCCTCAGGGCCCCCACCGCCCCCCTAGGGCCCCCACCGCCCCCCGGCAGGGAGGACCAGCGATGAATTAAGATTCCGTGTTGGATTCATGTCACAGAACCAACGGAAATACACAAGCTACTGAAGGGAGAGATTAGCTAAGTTAGCGGCGGCGGTGGCGATAGGCAGCGGTCAGGACGCGCGGCGTGTTATGAATGGTGTTCAGAGGAACACATGAATGCATGAAGAGTGATGAGGGATGAATGATACATGAACCTCCTGGAGAAGGTTGACAAGGAGGATTTGTGGGCATGTCAACACGGTGCATTATGAACGGCCGCTGGTCAACCGCTAGCGACTCTCTACGTTTAAAAAGAGAGCGAGAGCGAGAGAGAGCGAGAGAGAGCAAGAGAGAGCGAGAGAGAGCGAGAGCGAGGGAGAGAGAGCGAGGCTGTATATTTACAGATGAGTTAGCAGAAGCTTTTAATCCAAAGTGACTCACAGAGATTTCAGATGCCAACAAGTTTTGGCTGTGGTCAATAAAGGGACCTGCGCCATCCGGCCCCCAGACAGTAGATATATATCTATAGATCTATAGATATATATCTATAGATATATATCTATATCTATATAGATCTATAGATATATATCTATATAGATATATCTATATATAGATATAATCTATAAATATATATATATAGATATATATAGTATCCCCATACAGTAGATATTACACACAATTATCAACAATTATGTGATTCTTTGTTGATTCAGCCGAAACGCTCGGCTCTTCAGTTTGAAAAAACTCAATAAGATCGCCTGTGAGGCTGCTTCAACCAGACTCTAATCAGTCTGACTGGGACCAGGTGAGGCTGCTTCAACCAGACTCTAATCAGTCTGACTGGGACCAGGTGAGGCTGCTTCAACCAGACTCTAATCAGTCTGACTGGGGCCAGGTGAGGCTGCTTCAACCAGACTCTAATCAGTCTGACTGGGACCAGGTGAGGCTGCTTCAACCAGACTCTAATCAGTCTGACTGGGACCAGGTGAGGCTGCTTCAACCAGACTCTAATCAGTCTGACTGGGACCAGGTGAGGCTGCTTCAACCAGACTCTAATCAGTCTGACTGGGACCAGGTGAGGCTGCTTCAACCAGCCACACACACGCTCCATAACAGTGTAATAGCAGCTCATCAATCCTCGACCGGTACAGGAATAAATTCTCAGCCCCGATCCTTGATCCTGGCTCCAGGCCAGGGATCAGTCAGATGAGCCATCAGACGGATATGTTCTGTGTTATTACTTCATGTGCTATGTTGATGCTACATTAGCCTTATTAACACACACAGATTAATTATAGACAGCCCCCCCCCCCTCCCAGTGTGGGTAAACAGTCAGTCGATGGTCAGTAACAGCCGTTTACAGGGGGTGAATCCAGTGGATGTGATTGTGCTGCTCAGCCTGCTTTCACTCCGGACCCACGCGGGGGGGACCCCCACGGTGTGGACACCGTCCAGCTGGTACACGAGTTGCACAACGCCGTTCATCACCACATCATCATCTCATGGTGGGAGGAAGTATGGATGCTCTCATTTATTTTGCACAAATGTGAGGCAATGTTACTGGTACATTTCTGTATGTGCTATGATGTAATGTATTTATGTCATTAATATGTCAACGATTGAGTGTATCTTGTATCTTGTATCTTGGTGCTACTCGGCGTGTCCATTTGATTGGCCGGGGGGGGATTAGGGGAGTGGCTTGACGCAAGCCGTCTGTGACCACATGACGAGTGATGCATTAATGAGACGGAACCCGTGACCTCATCGCCGGGTACTGGGGATGGAGCGTCACTGAATAAGAACTCAACCTCCCAGCATGCACTTATGTAGGAGTACCAGTATAGTGAAACTGCAGGAGCCTGCACCGTCACAGACATCTCTGGACTGTATGTTTTATGATGCATTACATTGAAAAGGTGAAGTATAGGATTTGGGTTTAGTTAAGGGGTAGTTAAGGGATTCCATTACATTCCAGTCATTTAGCAGACGCTTTTAACCAAAACGACTTCCAATAGTGTTTCAACAAAGGAAGGTAAGAGAACAACTCCTCACCAGAAGTCAAAACTGTTATTTCTACTACAAATAACACTACTATTAAGTAATAACCTTACACATTGCACCTTTACAGAGAAGTAGCTGGTTGTTCTCCGAAGGTGTTTGTTATGTCCCAGTCATCAGGACACTAAGTTGCTACGGCAACATCCTCTTGTCTCGGTCCTTAGCGACGGAACTCTATTCACACCTAGGCTAACGGCCCAAAGGTCGGGGAATGGCACCAGCGTCACGTCGCGTCTGGGCTTAAGTCGAAAAGAAGCGACACTCATTTCTGTGGAACGTTCTGTAGCGGAGAACAACGCGCTAACAGGCTCTTTGTCCTGGTGATCCATCCCCGGGAAATCACACGATAGCTTGTTGGCACCGTCCTCCACAATTAATCACTACTGCATTAATGAACTGGCAAGACACAGAGAGCAGGGGGGAGAGAGAGAGAGGGAGAGGGAGAGAGGGAGAGAGGGAGAGGGAGAGAGAGGGGAGACAGAGATACGGAGAGATACAGAGACAGTATGTAATATATGAATAGAGAGAGAAAGACAAATAGAAAGGGAAAACAAGGATGAAAAAAGAATGAAAGAATGAAAGAGTAAAAGACAGAAAGGAGATAAATAAAGATACAGGACAGCGGCAGGTGGCCCAAATACATCCAGAGACAGGATATGACATCACCGTGTCAATTCACTTTTTGATTTCTAAGGAGACTGAGAGATTTTAATTGTGAGGAGTGTGCAATCAAACGAAGAGGTAGCATCATGGTGCACGTGTGTGTGTGTGTGTGTGTGTGTGTGTGTGTGTGTGTGTGTGTGTGTGTGTGTGTGTGTGTGTGGTGTGTGTGTGTGTGTGTGTGTGTGTGTGTGTGTGTGTGTGTGTGCCATGTGACAGCTCTCATCAGCTAATGGTGGGCCATTAGCCACTCCCCCCCCCCCCCTCACATCACCTTAAAGCATCCCAAACAACTGTCATCAATTAACAACACCTGTCTTTGTGATATTCTCTGGATATCTCCGGAGCTCAATTAAATTAACTTACCCCCCCCCCCCCCCCCCCCCACACACACACACACACACACACACATCCCTCACGTCCCCCCCCTCCCCCACGGTCACACAGCTGCATTCTGGGACGTCAAGGCGAGGCTGAAGCTAGGGCTACATCTGGCACACAAAGAGAGCGGAGACAACAACAGGTTGCATCTCCCAGACGGACAGACAGGGGGCGCTACTGAGGATGGAGAGGAGGGAACTGCTCTGTCTGGGGGAGGGGAGGGGAGGAGTGAGGGAGAAGGGGAGCAGAGGAGAGGGGGAGGAGAGGAGCAGAGGAGAGGGGGAGGAGAGGAGAGGAGTGAGGAGAGGGGGAGAAGAGAAGCAGAGGAAGGGGAGGAGAGAGGAGGGAGAGAGGAGTGAGGAGAGGGGGAGAAGAGGAGCAGAGGAGGGGGGAGGAGAGAGGAGTGAGGAGAGGGGAGGGAGAGAGGAGTGAGGAGAGGGGGAGGAGTGAGGAGAGGGGGAGAAGAGGAGCAGAGGAGGGAGGAGAGAGGAGTGAGGAGAGGAGGAGGGAGGAGAGAGAGTGAGGAGAGGGGGAGAAGAGGAGCAGAGGAGGGGGGAGGAGAGAGGAGTGAGGAGAGGGAGAGAAGAGGAGAGAGGAGTGAGGAGGAGGGGGGAAGAGGAGCAGGAGGAGGAGTGAGGAGAGGGGGGGAAGAGGAGCAGAGAGGAGGGGGGAGGAGAGAGGAGTGAGGGAGGAGAGAGGAGTGAGGAGAGGGGAGAAGAGGAGCAGAGGAGGGGGAGAGGAGAGAGGAGTGAGGAGAGGGGGGTGAGAGAGGACTGAGGGAGGAGAGAGGAGCAGAGGGGGGTGAGAGACGAGTGAGGGAGGAGAGAGGAGCAGAGGAGGGGAGAGGAGAGAGGAGTGAGGAAAATAGCAGGAGGAGAGGAGATCATCAAGAGAACATGGTGAGAGGAGACGACAGGAGAGGAGAGGGGAATAGGAGAGAATGAAGAGAGGTTAAGGGAGGAGAGGGAGGAGCAGAGGATGACAAGGGGAGGATGGGGGAGGAGAAGAGAGGAGCAGCAAAGGGAAAGGAGGTAAAGGAGGAGAGACCAGACTCAGGGAGGAGATGAAGAGGAGGAGAGTACCATGGGGATAATTAGGGACAGTGTTCTAAAGGAGGAGCACCGAGGGGCCAGGATGGGGGAGAACAGACCTCAGAGTCTCTTTCATCCTGCAGGAGGAACCCAGTCAGATCACAAGTGATATGGACGTGTGTGTGTGTGTGTGTGTGTCATAATGGGGTCTCACCACCATCTACCCAGTAGGAGGAAGTCAGAGAGACCCCAAACACACTGGCTGTCTCTCTCTCTCTCGGCCAATAGGAAAGAGAGATGGGATCAGGCTCGTCTCTCTCAGCGAATAGGAAAGCAGGGATGTCAACGAGAGCTGTTCCAATAACAAAGCAGGGACAGAACATCGCCGTCTCCCTCGACGAATAGGAAAGCAGGGATGTAGACGAGGGCACACATTTCAACCCCCCCTCGGGGGGGTGTTCCTATTGGCTCAGGTTAGAACACACCCCCTCGGGGGGGTGTTCCTATTGGCTCAGGTTAGAACAAGGCCCTCATCGACCGGCTCATCATGGAGGATCAATGAACAATATGGAGGATAAACCAGAAGCTACTTAGCAATTTAAACCAACCGATGCTATAGGGAAACCCACTGATGCTAGTTAACGCTACGGCATGAGGCTGACAGATGCTAGTGTGATGCTAACAGAGATGCTAGTGATAACTGATGCTAGTGTGATGCTAACGTAGATGCTAGTGATAACTGATGCTAGTGTGATGCTAACGGAGATGCTAGTGATAACTGATGCTAGTGTGACGCTAACCCGAGATGCTAGTGATAACTGATGCAAGTGTGACGCTAACTGAGATGCTAGTGATAACTGATGCAAGTGTGAGGCTAACTGAGATGCTAGTGATAACTGATGCTAGTGTGATGCTAACTGAGATGCTAGTGATAACTGATGCAAGTGTGACGCTAACTGAGATGCTAGTGATAACTGATGCTAGTGTGACGCTAACTGAGATGCTAGTGATAACTGACGCAAGTGTGACGCTAACTGAGACTATGACATAAGGCGATCTGATGCTAACTCATGCTTACTAACCAATGCTATTTAAAGGCTATCGGATGCTAAGTTAACCAGAAGTTATAAAGTGAACAGACACTGTGACATAATGCTGACAGCGACGGACACCGCGGTGAAGCTAACCGACGCTACGCTATATGGATCAGTCCTCCCACACAGTAGGTCAGCGCCTTCAGCTCCACTTTAAAAATAGGAGAGAGAGAGAGAGAGAGAGAGAGAGAGAGAGAGAGAGAGAGAGAGGGAGAGGTGGGGGGGGGGAGAGAGAGAGAGAGAGACAGAGAGACAGAGAGACAGAGACAGAGACAGACTGCTGTCACTCAGATGGATCTAGCCTATTTTCCATCAGGCCTATTCATTTCACAGCAGATGGCGAGAGATATAAAAAATAAATAGAATCAAGAGGAGAAGTGGGAGGAGCTTTGGCTAAGCTGTCTAAAGGGGGCGGGGCCTGTAGGACGGACCGGACCGGGCCACAGCGTCGGTACCTGAACCCCGGGGGAGGAACCCGGTACCACCCGTTAATACACCGGGAGGAGAGGAGAGGAGAGGAGAGGAGAGGAGAGGAGAGGAGAGGGGAGGGGAGGGGAGAGAGAGGAGAGGAGAGGAGAGGGAGGGGGAGAGAAGAGGAGAGGCTCTCAGGGGGGCAGGAGAGGAGGAGAGGAGAGGCTCTCAGGGGGGGGAGGAGAGGGGAGGGAGGAGAGGGGAGGGAGGGGAGAGGAGATGCTCTCAGGGGGGAGGAAAGGAGAGGAGAGGAGAGGAGAGGGAGAGGAGAGGAGAGGCTCTCAGGGGAGGAGGAGGACCTGAACTGGAGCACCTGACGATGAGAGGAAATTAACTCCTCTTCTTCCTCACACCCCTAAGGATAACTATTAACTCTGATAGCGGAGCAGGAGGAGGAGAGGGAGGAGAGGGAGGAGAGGGAGGGAGGAGGGGGGGAGAGAGGGAAGAGGGAGAAGGAGGGGGAGAGGGAGGATGAGAAGGGGGAGTGGGGGAGAGAGGGAGGGGGGGAGGAGAGTGGGAGAGAGGGAGGAGAAGGAGGGAATGGGGAGAGGGAGGATGAGAAGGGGGAGTGGGGGAGAGAGGGAGGGGGAGTGAGGGAGGGAGGAGAGTGGGAGGGAGGAGAAGGAGGGAATGGGGAGAGGGAGGATGAGAAGGGGGAGTGGGGGAGAGAGGGAGGATGGCAGAGAGGAGTGGGGGAGAGAGGGAGGATGGCAGAGAGGAGTGGGGGAGAGAGGGAGGATGGCAGAGGGGAGTGGGGAGTGGGGGAGGCACAGGCATCACAGCTCCGTTTTGAAATGAAATGAAAAGCAGCCGAGATGAAGAGATCTCCCTCAGGGTCGAAGTCGTCTAGGAATCCACCTTTGACAACCGCCCCCCTCCCACCCACCCACCCCCACACCCACACCCCCACCCACACACACACAGAGCTCGGTGGTGTGTTTTTTTTTCCCCCCACTACGAGCGATTTGATTGGTCCCCCTGGAGTGACATCACGAGGGGGGCGTGTCCACCCCGGTGTCTGATCAGACCCGGGTAACACATCCATTCTCGGCTGGTCTGGGGGAACAGAAGCACCGGCCGGATGTAAATCTGCACACTCAGACAAAGCTCCATGGTAGCACCGGAAGGATCCGCCACGACCGCAATCAATCAATCAATCAATCCATCAATCCCCCGGTAGTTCATTAACATGCGGCCACATCGTGGATTCAGCTCCTTTGTGGAAGCGGGGGGGAACCCCTGGTCCTCAAGGCCGTTAATCATCCATCAGCCGGTCCTCATCCACGTCCTGGAGGAGAGGCGTGGTCCCCGTTACCGTGTGTTACGCCACGTTGGACCATGGAGCAGAAAGGACCAAACTAAACCATTAAACCCATCGTCCCCTCCCTCTCTCCTCCCCCCCTGCTCCCTCTCTCTCCTCCCTCCCTCCCTCTCTGCTCCATCTCTGCTCCCTCCTCCCTCCCTCCTGTTCCCTCCCCCCCCCTCTCTTCTCCCTCCCTCCCTCTCTGCTCCCTCCCTCCCTCTCCCTCCCTCTCTGCTCCCTCCCTAACTTTCTCCGGCCATTGAGAAGTGTTTTTCTGAAAACTCACCCACCTGAGTTTGACAGACAAGATGGAATCCTCAGGGAAGAGATTCCCTGACCCGTTAGAATGAGAAACACTGTTATTGTAGCGTGTTTTAGAGCCGTGTTCGATGGCGATGACACGGCTGTTTGCGGCGCGCTACCGGAGCTAAAGAGCTAAGCGGCTACAGTGTCAACACCCGGAGGAGGGTTTGAGAGACATCCTCCGCTCGGCTGTTCTGGTAAACCGCTAAAGCGCGTCGGATTTGGCTGTGAAAGCCTGCTGGGAGAAGGCTCCCCACAGAGGGGTGAGGCTGAGGGGTGAGGCTGAGGGGTGAGGCAGAGGGGTGAGGCAGAGAGGTGAGGCAGAGAGAGAGGAGAGGAGAGTGGGTGAGCAAGGAGAGGGGAAGAAAGAAGTCAAATCCTATTCTTATAGTTTAGTGCTGAAACTACTCGGGCAAGTAACCGATCGGGTTATAGATCAGACCCATCTTCACTGATCCGTCTCAGTCAATCATGTGTTGCCCACTATTAAGAGGTGGTTCAGCTCAGAGAACCCTCATCTGCTCCTCACTGCTCCTCACTACCTCATCTGCTCCTCACCTGCTCCTCACCTGCTCCTCACTATCCTCACCTGCTCCTCACTATCCTCACCTGCCCCTCACTATCCTCATCTGCCTCCTCACCTGCTCCTCATCTGCTCCTCACCTGCCCCTCACTACCTCACCTGCTCACTATCCTCACCTGCCCCTCACTATCCTCACCTGCTCCTCACTCTGCTCCTCATCTGCTCCTCACCTGCTCCTCACTATCCTCACCTGCTCCTCACTATCCTCACCTGCTCCTCACTATCCTCACCTGCTCCTCACTATCCTCACCTGCTCCTCACTATCCTCACCTGCTCCTCACTATCCTCACCTGCTCCTCACTATCCTCACCTGCTCCTCACTATCCTCACTATCCTCACCTGCCCTCACTATCCTCACCTGCTCCTCACTATCCTCACCTGCTCCTCACTATCCTCACCTGCTCCTCACTATCCTCACCTGCCCCTCACTATCCTCACCTGCTCCTCACTATCCTCACCTGCTCCTCACTATCCTCACTGCTCCTCACCTGCTCCTCACTATCCTCACCTGCTCCTCACTATCCTCACTCCACCTGCTCCTCACTATCCTCACCTGCTCCTCACTATCCTCACCTGCTCCTCACTATCCTCACTAGCTCCTCACCTGCTCCTCACTATCCTCACTATCCTCACTATCCTCACCTGCTCCTCACTATCCTCACCTGCTCCTCACTATCCTCACCTGCTCCTCACTACCTCACCTGCTCCTCACTATCCTCACCTGCTCCTCACTATCCTCACCTGCTCCTCACTATCCTCACCTGCTCCTCACTATCCTCACCTGCTCCTCACTATCCTCACCTGCTCCTCACTATCCTCACCTGCTCCTCACTATCCTCACCTGCTCCTCACTATCCTCACCTGCTCCTCACTATCCTCACCTGCTCCTCACTATCCTCACCTGCTCCTCACTACCCTCACCTGCCACTCCTCACTACCTCACCTGCTCCTCACTATCCTCACCTGCTCCTCACTATCCTCACCTGCTCCTCACTATCCTCACCTGCTCCACTCACTATCCTCACCTGCTCCTCACTATCCTCACCTGCTCCTCACTATCCTCACCTGCTCCTCACTATCCTCACCTGCTCCTCACCTGCTCCTCACTATCCTCACTATCCTCACCTGCTCCTCACTATCCTCACCTGCTCCTCACTATCCTCACCTGCTCCTCACTATCCTCACCTGCTCCTCACTATCCTCACCTGCCCCTCACTATCCTCACCTGCTCCTCACTATCCTCACCTGCTCCTCACTACCCTCACCTGCTCCTCACCTGCTCCTCACTATCCTCACCTGCTCCTCACTACCTGTCTGGTCACCTGTGTTTATAGTCAACAAATCAATTACTAAAAATAGACGGTATAAACAGACGGTAAAAACCATAAATAAACAGACAGTAAATAAAGACACCAGCAGCACGCCCATTAGAGCAGACACCAAACTCTCCACCACCTCCACCTCCTCCACCTCCACCACCACCACCACCTCCTCCACCACCTCCTCCTCCACCACCTCCTCCACCACCACCTCCTCCACCTCCTCCTCCACCACCACCTCCTCCACATCATCATCAGATGGAGCAGGACCCAATGCCCATGTGATGGTGACTCAAAGTGAACATGTTGAGACACGTCAGACCCCACCAGGGTCACATGACACGACTAGCACT
>CM051006.1:1205031-1282531 GCA_027704905.1 Muraenolepis orangiensis
CCCCTCTAGGGCCTCCCTAACCCCCACCCCACCCCACCCCTCCTCTCCTCAGCACCCCAGGAGCCGGAGCCGAAGACGGGGGGCCCCGCCCAGCCACCCGGGGGCCCAGCCCAGCCCAGCCCGGCCCCGGCTGGCGGCACGCGCAGTTAAGCCTCCATTATTACAGCTAATTAAGTACATTTGTAAAGGGTTTAACTGTTAGCATAGTGGCGGCGCCCGACGCGAGATGAATGACGAGGGGTTTGTTTGGGCTCCGGGGCGCCCTGCAGACAGAGGAGCCCGATTACTGCAGACCAGCAGGGGGCCCCGGGGGGGTACACCGCCGGGCCCGGGGGGTACACCGCCGGGGCCCCGGGGGGTACACCGCCGGGGCCCCGGGGTGTACCCCCCCGGGGCCCCCTGCTGGTCTGCAGTAATCGGGCTCCTCTGTCTGCAGAGAGGGAAATAAATAAAGAGAGAGTGATCTAAAGTAGAGAGAGAGTGATCTAAAGTAGAGAGAGAGTGATCTAAAGTAGAGAGAGAGTGATCTAAAGTAGAGAGAGATCTAAAGTAGAGAGAGAGTGATCTAAAGTAGAGAGTGAGATCTAAAGTAGAGAAAGTGATCTAAAGTAGAGAGAGAGTGATCTAAAGTAGAGAGAGTGATCTAAAGTAGAGAGGGATCTAAAGTAGAGAGAGAGTGATCTAAAGTAGAGAGAGAGTGATCTAAAGTAGAGAGAGAGTGATCTAAAGTAGAGAGAGAGTAATCTAAAGTAGAGAGTGAGATCTAAAGTAGAGAGAGTGATCTAAAGTAGAGAGAGAGTGATCTAAAGTAGAGAGAGTGATCTAAAGTAGAGAGAGGGATCTAAAGTAGAGAGAGAGTGATCTAAAGTAGAGAGAGTGATCTAAAGTAGAGAGAGAGTGATCTAAAGTAGAGAGTGATCTAAATTAGAGAGAGTGATCTAAAGTAGAGAGAGTGATCTAAAGTAGAGAGTGATCTAAAGTAGAGAGTGATCTAAAGTAGAGAGTGATCTAAAGTAGAGAGAGAGTGATCTAAAGTAGAGAGAGTGGTCTAAGGTAGAGAGAGTGATCTAAAGTAGAGAGAGAGTGATCTAAAGTAGAGAGAGAGTGATCTAAAGTAGAGAGAGTGATCTAAAGTAGAGAGAGAGTGATCTAAAGTAGAGACAGTGATCTAAAGTAGAGAGAGAGCGATCTAAAGTAGAGAGAGTGATCTAAAGTAGAGAGAGAGTGATCTAAAGTAGAGAGAGAGTGATCTAAAGTAGAGAGAGAGTGATCTAAAGTAGAGACAGTGATCTAAAGTAGAGAGAGTGATCTAAAATGGAGAGTGATCTAAAATGGAGAGTGATCTAAAGTAGAGAGAGAGTGATCTAAAGTAGAGAGAGTGATCTAAAGTGGAGAGTGATCTAAAGTAGAGAGAGTGATCTAAAGTAGAGACAGTGATCTAAAGTAGAGAGAGTGATCTAAAGTAGAGACAGTGATCTAAAGTAGAGAGAGTGATCTAAAGTAGAGAGTGATCTAAAGTGGAGAGTGATCTAAAGTGGAGAGAGTGATCTAAAGTGGAGAGTGATCTAAAGTAGAGACAGTGATCTAAAGTAGAGAGAGTGATCTAAAGTAGAGAGAGTGATCTAAAGTAGAGAGAGAGTGATCTAAAGTAGAGACAGTGATCTAAAGTAGAGAGAGTGATCTAAAGTAGAGAGTGATCTAAAGTAGAGACAGTGATCTAAAGTAGAGAGAGTGATCTAAAGTAGAGAGTGATCTAAAGTGGACTTTGTAATTATTTCCACTGTCTGTCCGTCTGCTGTGAGCCGCGGTGCAGCAGACGGTAACTTTAGGACCAATGAAGCCAGAAGCGTGTCTGTTTGGTCATCAATAACACGTCAGGGAGGACCAATCGGTTACTCCAAGCTGCAGCTTTAGCGTTTCATAGTAACTAACATACTGCACACGCATGCTGATCGCATGCATTGGCCTTTAGAAATACACTTACTGTACGGACTGCGGTTTGCGGAGGAAATCAATATATTGATTTGTCAAACGTTTGTCTGGGCGGTGACAGAAATACATTGATCATGTACTGTACTATCTGGACCTTATAGGCCAGGGGTCTTCAATCTGTTACAGCTCAGGGATCCCCTATAGATGTTTCAATAAAGTGCTGTTATGCATTTTATCCCAGGACTATAGGCCTAATAATATATTTATAATTCCTGATTAACTACCTAATATATCCAGGCTCAAACTGCTCCATCGTACGATGACCTGGAGTGTGGCAGGATCTAAATGGTTCCGAGGCCCGGGTCGATCTATGGGTCGATCTATGGGTCTATGATCATGAGCTGGACGCTCTGAGGAGCAAACCCTGATGTGAAGGAGGAGTTTGGGTGAAACGTGGTGGTTAAGGTGACGGCAAGAACTGGTTTCTACCTTAATCATGTTTGAGGACCCCCTGCAGCACCATAGAGGACCCCCGGAGGGTCCTGGACCCCCCCCAGGTTACAGACCACTGCTATAGGCTGGAAGTTATTCACAATCAGGGTTTATCGACAAATGCCATGCTTAGAAATACTACTGACCAGTTTAGAGGAGAGAGACAGGCTGAGAGGAGAGAGAGACGGGCTGAGAGGAGAGAGAGACGGGCTGAGAGGAGAGAGACGGGCTGAGAGGAGAGGGAGACGGGCTGAGAGGAGAGGGAGACGGGCTGAGAGGAGAGAGAGACGGGCTGAGAGGAGAGAGACAAGCTGAGAGGAGAGAGAGACGGGCTGAGAGGAGAGAGAGACGGGCTGAGAGGAGAGAGAGACGGGCTGAGAGGAGAGAGAGACAGGCTGAGAGGAGAGAGAGACAGGCTGAGAGGAGAGAGACAGGCTGAGAGGAGAGAGACGGGCTGAGAGGAGAGAGAGACGTGCTGAGAGGAGAGAGACAGGCTGAGAGGAGAGAGACGGGCTGAGAGGAGAGAGACAGGCTGAGAGGAGAGAGACGGGCTGAGAGGAGAGAGACAGGCTGAGAGGAGAGAGAGACGGGCTGAGAGGAGAGAGACGGGCTGAGAGGAGAGGGAGACGGGCTGAGAGGAGAGGGAGACGGGCTGAGAGGAGAGAGAGACGGGCTGAGAGGAGAGAGAGACGGGCTGAGAGGAGAGAGACAAGCTGAGAGGAGAGAGAGACGGGCTGAGAGGAGAGAGAGACGGGCTGAGAGGAGAGAGAGACGGGCTGAGAGGAGAGAGAGACAGGCTGAGAGGAGAGAGAGACAGGCTGAGAGGAGAGAGACAGGCTGAGAGGAGAGAGACGGGCTGAGAGGAGAGAGAGACGGGCTGAGAGGAGAGAGACAGGCTGAGAGGAGAGAGACAGGCTGAGAGGAGAGAGACAGGCTGAGAGGAGAGAGAGACGGGCTGAGAGGAGAGAGACGGGCTGAGAGGAGAGAGACGGGCTGAGAGGAGAGAGACGGGCTGAGAGGAGAGAGAGACAGGCTGAGAGGAGAGAGGAGAGAGAGATGGGCTGAGAGGAGAGAGACGGGCTGAGAGGAGAGAGACGGGCTGAGAGGAGAGAGAGACGGGCTGAGAGGAGAGAGACAGGTGCAGACGGAGCGTCCTCGATGAGGAGGAGGAGGTAACGATGACATTTGAGCCGTGTGACATCCGGGGGCGGATCTCCCCGCAGCCTCAGCACCAGAACCTCCGTACCTTCCCCCGCTCCGCTAGCTCATTAGCTCCTGGATAGCATGAGTGACGCGCCATGAGCCATGGGCTCCCGGGCATCGGCATGAAAAACTATCTTTTAAAATAACTAAAGGAAACCAAAATGACCCCATGAAACACTTTTCATATTTAATTAAGAGTGAAAGAACATTGAAGGCAGGGTCAGAGTGAGGCAGCGTGGAGGGTGGAGGGTCAGAGTGAGGCAGCGTGGAGGGTGGAGGGTGGAGGGTCAGAGTGAGGCAGCGTGGAGGGTGGAGGGTGGAGGGTCAGAGTGAGGCAGCGTGGAGGGTGGAGGGTCAGAGTGAGGCAGCGTGGAGGGTGGAGGGTCAGAGTGAGGCAGCGTGGAGGGTGGAGGGTGAGGTCAGAGTGAGGCAGCGTGGAGGGTGGAGGGTCAGAGTGAGGCAGCGTGGAGGGTGGAGGGTCAGAGTGAGGCAGCGTGGAGGGTGGAGGGGAGGTCAGAGTGAGGCAGCGTGGAGGGTGGAGGGTCAGAGTGAGGCAGCGTGGAGGGTGGAGGGTCAGAGTGAGGCAGGGTGGAGGGTGGAGGGTGGAGATTCTATTTCAGGGGGAATTCACGACGCCCACAAACTGGAAATGGGTGAAGTTAACGTGTGCTGCCAGGGACGGCCGGTTAGAACCAGACACAGGAAACTTGTCGGGTTGTGTTTTGTCCAGCGTGTGTGTGTGTGTGTGTGTGTGTGTTTTGTCGGTGTGTGTGTTTTGTCCGGTGTGTGTGTGTGTGTGTTGTGTGTGTGTTTGTCCGGTGTGTGTGTGTGTGTGGTCCGTGTGTGTGTGTGTGTGGTCGGTGTGTGTGTGTGTGGTCCAGTGTGTGTGTGTGTGTGTGTTGTCCGGTGTGTGTGGTGTGTCGGTGTGTGGTGTGTGTGGCCGTAGTGAGGGCTAATGTGAACGCTGTGGTACTTTCCTCCCAATTGTGCTGCTGCCACCGTTTCCCGGCGGTTCGGAGCTCTAACAAACAGCTCTCTGAGCCATCAGCTGCTGATCAGCCGTCACACTGGAGGGAGAAGATAAATCTAGCCAATTAAAATTTAAATTGCTCTGTGCACAACCGTCTCTCTCTCTCTCTCTCTCTCTCTCTCTCTCTCTCTCTCTCTCTCTCTCTCTCTCTCTCTCTCTCTCTCTCTCTCTCTCTCTCTCTCTCTCTCTCTCTCTCTCTCTCTCTCTCTCTCTCTCTCTCTCTCTCTCTCTCTCTCTCTCCTCTCTCTCTCTCTCTCTCTCTCTCTCTCTCTCTCTCTCTCTCTCTCTCTCTCTCTCTCTCTCTCTCTTTCAATGCATCTATCTCTCTCTTATGTTCTGTGCATTTCTCTCTCCCTCTCTTTATTTCTCTTGCACACTCTTTCTCTCTCACGTTGTGTGCATCTCTCTCTCTCTCTCTCTCTCATTGACTGCCCATCTCCAAACAGTGTCCTCTCTTCCATCTTCTCTAACAGAGTTCCTCTAACTGTTTCCTCACCTCTGCACAGGCTGTGGTTGTTGGCTTTGAGCCTCGGCTCGTCTCTCTTGACTTATTAACATCTCAGAGGGATGAGAGTAACATGGTATCATCCCTGAATGACCACCTGATAACCAGCGATGAGGAGGGAGTGGAGGCGGCCCCTCGGACTCATAGAACCACCAACACACATCAATCTCAGAATGACCAGGCGCTCCTATTGGTCCAAAATTGATATTTCCACATTGCGTATATTAAAAGCACACCATGTGTTTTACATGACCCCGGGGGTCATGTAAAACACATGGTGTGCTTTTTTTTTTTTTAAGCCATGCAGCCCGTCAATCAAAAGGGTTGACCTCGGAATGCCTGTGTCCGCCAATCAGTGTGTGTGTGTGTGTGTGTGTGTGTGTGTGTGTGTGTGTGTGGTGTGGTGTAGGAGGGGGTCCTTCTGGTGATCCAGCAGCCAGAGGAACACCTTGGACCATCTGGACGCCATCTCCAACCATCTGGCCCCCACAGACCTCCAGAGTAAAAATAGACCAACGTCACATATAGGATCTACCACATCTCAGAGAGAGAGAGAGAGAGAGAGAGAGAGAGAGAGAGAGAGAGAGAGAGAGGAGAGAGAGAGAGAGAGAGAGAGAGAGAGAGAGAGAGAGAGAGAGAGAGAGAGAGAGAGAGAGAGAGAGACAGACAGACAGACAGACAGACAGACAGACAGACAGAGAGAGAGAGAGACAGAGAGAGCGACAGACAGAGAGAGAGAGAGACAGAGACAGAGACAGAGACAGAGACAGAGAGAGGTAACAGCAAAGTGTGTTCTCCTCAGCTTGAAGCGACAGAGACCTGGCTTTAGACCCGCTGGCTCTGGATAATACATGAGGCCCAAACACCAGGCCGATGTACTGAGTCTGGGACAATGGGTTTTTGTTGCGTATATTCATGTATATATATATATATATATATATAATAATATGGTTTTAGTTTGGAGTAAATGGTTCTCCAGCGGGATGCGCTGCGTGTGAGATAGCCCCGGGAAGAAGATGGGATTGTTAAACCCAAAACATACCAAGCATGAATTCAGTCCCGTACTTGAAGCAGGACACAACCCACTAGAACCTCATTGTTCTAGCGTAATGTAGAACACTTAGGAGCAACACTTAGAAGGTTGGCTGGTTTCCTTTCCTTGCTCCGCGCGGAACTCAAATCGGTTTTGCGCGGACGTTGAAATTAAAACCATCGTTCAGCGGGCCGTCCCGACGCGGGGGGGGGGAGCCCCGTTTCCTAACCCAGAAACCCCTCCTGCTCCCCCCCGCGCCATTCTGGGAAGCCGGGAGAAGGTCTTAAAAACCCACGGAGATCCCTGGACTGGAGGATCATCACCATATCTCACAATATGGATGTTTGTTTTGATTTGGAGAATATGGTAGAGTTTGCATCTGAAGCAGATCTCCTGTGTATGTTTGATACTTCAGCCAAAATGCTGTTCTTCAATCTTATGATTTATTCATTTGAAGTGGAAATCAAAGCCAGCAGGAATGAATTAAGCCTTTACGGAGAAATGTAGAAAACTGCAGACAATTTGAAGAGAATAATCTAAAATTCTAACATTAACTCTACTCAGAGAAATATAACCAGAGATAAATGATATCTATCTCACAGGAAATGACGGTGGCCAGCAGTTTTCCAAAAACTAAATATGGAGGATATTTAAATTTCAAAAGCATGAAAAACCCCCCTAAACAAACAGGGAGGATATTAGCATCCAGCAGGTGATTACAACCAGCGCTGAGCTTCATTATCGTCCCTCTCCTCCACTTTAACGATCGATAGAGAAGAGTTAAACGTTATCAATACGATACATTGACGAGGCCCATGGACACGGGCAGCTCACGCGCTCCCCGAGGTCCACAGCCTCTTCACTTAGAGGCGGAGGACGGGAGGGCAGCGATGTGTTGAAGGCGGTTAGAGACCCGCCTACAATGGAGATGAATCACCGGCTGAAATGTACTTTGAATCTCGTTTATTCAGCATGTTGTACACGCATTCAACGTTTATCCCAAAGCGACGTCCAGGTGAGAATGAGAATCATCGTGAGATCCAGATCAATATCTGAGCAGAGACCAGGTGGGGGGATGGGGATAGAGTCCTGGCTCGGGTGTTCAAGCCCCAGAGTTACTGGGTTCGATCCCTTATGTCACCTTGGATCCTAGAGCCAGGCGCCCTCACCCCTACCTGCGCATCAACCACGTGGGTCTGGTTAACCCATTCATTTAGGATAAAAGTGTCTCCAGGGTAGCCGTTCATTTATTATGATCATCATTATCATTTATCACTCAGTCAACACACACACACACACACACACACACACACACACACACACACACACACACACACACACACACACACACACACACACACACACACACACACACACACACACACACACACACACACACACACACACACACACACACACACACACACACACACACACACACACACACACACACACACACACACGTCTAATCTCTGATCTTTGATCCATGACAATTGCGGACCTTTAACCAACCCTTTCTAAAGATTAAGGTTGCATATGACCAGTGATTATGACCCCCCACCAGTTGAGAATCATTGTTCTAAAGCATTGTAAAGCATTGTAAAGCATTGTTCTGTGTGTGTGTCACACAAGTACAGTCAACCACACCCAGGAACAAGCTTATTCATTCAGGCCGCGCGACAGAGAGAGACAGACAGAGAGATATACAGATACAGAGAGACAGGGACAGAGAAAGACAGGGACAGAGAGACAGAGAGACAGCGAGACAGAGAGAGAGAGAGAGAGAGAGAGAGAGAGAGAGAGAGAGAGAGAGAGAGAGAGAGAGAGAGAGAGAGAGAGAGAGAGAGAGCGAGAGCGAGAGCGAGAGAGACGGGGCGAAAGAGAGAGGGACATACAGAGGGATTAGAAAGAGGGGAGTCGAGGGAGAGAAAGAGGGGAGTCGAGGGAGAGCACTCATTTCTCACAGAAAGCTGTTATTGGGTGATAAACAGTCGTCCACTGAAGCCCATCTGTCTTTCTAATGGTGTCCTCGGCTTTCCCATACATCCACTCCATCCGTTATGTCCCATAAGCACACGCTCCACACGCAATCTGGGATGAGTACCCTGTGGAATATGTGTGTGTGTGTTGGTCTTTGCATTGGTCTGTGTGCGTGTGTGTGTGTGTGTGTGTGTGTGTGTGTGTGTGTGTGTGTTGGTCTTTGCATTGGTCTGTGTGCAAGCATGTGTGTGTGTGTGTGTTGGTCTTTGCATTGGTATGTGTGCAAGCATGTGTGTGTGTGTGTGTTGGTCTTTGCATTGGTATGTGTGCAAGCATGTGTGTGTGTGTGTGTGTGTGTTGGTCTTTGCATTGGTATGTGTGCAAGCATGTGTGTGTGTGTGTGTGCACGTGTGTGTGTGTGTGTGTGTGTGTGTCTAGGTGATAACTGGCTGCTGGATTATAAACCAGAGAGGTTTAATAAAGGCCAAGACGAAGCCACGCTCAATTAACTGGTCTGATTTACTTCATTACATTTATTTACACTTTATTTTCACTTAACCTGTGGGCCACCAGTTAGATTAAGCCAATATTGCATCGTGTGTGTGTGTGTGTGTGTGTGTGTGTGTGTGTGTGGTGTGTGTGTGTGTGTGTGTGTGTGTGTGTGTGTGTGTGTGTGTGTGTGTGTGTGTGTGTGTGTGTGTGTGTGTGTGTGTGTGTGTGTGTGTGTGTGTGTGTGTGAATACCACTTGCTTCACCAGCCAGTGATTGGCCGAGTGCTAACAGTAACCGCGGTGGTGGGCGTGGTTGTTGTCACGGCGACACTGCCCGGACCTATAGCAGCGCTACGCTCGGGGCTACAGCTAGCTGCGAGCGCTAACCTCAATTTAAACATCCACGCCGGCCAACCTGAACCCCCTGATCTCATCACAGCAAACAGGAGGGAAAACAAGCTAAACACTAATCTAATTCTCTGGTGTCCCCTGATGTCCCAGACAGACGGGAGACGCCTTATAGATCGCTGGTTCCCGGGATCGAGACCACATCACCGCTTATTAATCACTTAGCTTCTGAAATGATCAGCAGAGGAAGACATGACGGGACTAAAAGGTCATTATGGACCAAAAACAACACAACACAGGTGACACACACACACACCACAGGTGACACACACACACACACACAACACAGGTGACACACACACACACACACAACACAGGTGACACACACACACACAACACAGGTGACACACACACACACACACACAGGTGACACACACACACACACACACAGGTGACACACACACACACACACACACACACAGGTGACACACACACACAACACAGGTGACACACACACACACAGGTGACACACACACAACACAGGTGACACACACACACACACACAACACAGGTGACACACACACACACACACAACACAGGTGACACACACACACACACAATACAGGTGACACACACCACAGGTGACACACACACACACAACTCAGGTGACACACACACACACAGACAACACAGGTGACACACACATACACACAACACAGGTGACACACACAAACAACACAACACAGGTGACACACACACAACACAGGTGACACACACACCACAGATGACACACACACCACAGGTGACACACACTTCAGCGTGGACGAGGTCATCGCCGTACACATCCTCCACTAACGACAATCACTTGGAAGGAAGAGTCCATCCGAGGGGTTGGAGGGGGGGAGCGCTGAGTGGTTGTTCCACTGAGACTCTGGACAGGGGATTCCCCCCCCCCCCCCCCCGCCACAGCTCTGAAGTAATGAAGACCTCCCAGTGTCTCCCCTGGAGAGGACTGGGCTGGTCCCCCACTGAGCTACAGAGCTGGATGCTGAATCAATTATGGGGGCCATACCACTCTGGGGGAACGTAGGGGGGGGGGAACGATCGGCACCCTCCAAATATCTATATCGATATATATCTATATCGATATATATATCTCTATAGAGATATATATATATCTCTATCTATAGAGATATATATATCTCTATATAGAGATATATATCTCTATATCTATAGATATATATCTCTATATCTATAGATATATAGATATATAGATATATATATATAGAGATATATATATATATATATCTCTATATATATCTCTATCTCTATATATATAGATATATATATCTCTATCTCTATATATATAGATAGATATATCTCTATCTCTATATATATCGATAGATATATCTCTATCTCTATATATATCTCTATATATATCTCTATATATATCTCTATATATATATATATATATATATATATATATATATATATATATATATATATATATATATATATATATATATATATATATCAAGAGTGCTCCGACATCACTTCCTGTGGAGAGGTTTGTACTTCAGTTCAGATTGATTTGACTATTGTGTTGTTTAGCGTGATGTTGTGAACCACATTCACATGTCAGGAACCTCCCCACTGTCCTGGTGTGACTCTAGATTACACCCAGACTTTGATCACACTGAGACTTTGATACGAGGACTTTGTACGAAACGTTTTCTAAAAGTCACGTGGTACTGATCTGTTCAACACACACACACACACACACACACACACACACACACACACACACACACACACACACACACACACACACACACACACACACACACACACACACACACACACACACACACACACACACACACACACACACACACACACACACACACACACACACACACACACACACACACACACACACACACACACACACACACCTTTACAATCATCATCATAAATCAGGTTTAATGATTTATCACGTGCTGTCATAACCACAAAACAATTAGCTTGCGTTATAAGATCTTACGCCACCCTTATGACCGCCACTCCATCACGCCATCAATATCAGAGGATATGCTAGGATGAAGCCATTATTAAACGGAATGATACCGCGATTATGTTAGCATTATGGAACCGCTATTAAATGCTACACAAGCATTATTGGAGGTTAAGCTATTGGATGCTACGCATGATTTGATTTTACGCTCAACAAAAATCCAATCACATGGTTTTAAGTGGCGCTATGTACGATCAATGTGTCAGAACTAAACCTACTGAGACCACACAGATCCATCTGACGCTTAGGAGTGTTCCTCTGACAGAAGGGCCGTTCCCAATAGCTAATCAATAGCCTTTATCTCTGGGGTTTCATCTTCCCAAGGCTCCCGGCTCGGTGAACCTCGATCACAGGAGAGATGAGATAAAGAGGTCCTGGTAAAACCCGTTGGGATCAGATCAGGTGGGTGGAGACCAACCAGCCTGGACCAGCAGGTCACCTCACGGCTTCAGAGAGACAAGGTGGGTGAGCTCTCTGTGTCTCTTCTGAGGGTCTGAAGGAGATGAAACAGTTGTGTGTGTGTGTGTGTGTGTGTGTGTGTGTGTGTGTGTGTGTGTGTGTGTGTGTGTGTGTGTGTGTGTGTGTGTGTGTGTGTGTGTGTGTGTGTGTGTGTGTGTGTGTGTGTGTGTGTGTGTGTGTGAGAGAGAGAGGAAGTCGTCTTCCACACCTCTAACAAGCCTGACTTCCCATGACCCCCCCCCCCACCCCCAGACCCCCTGATCAGATCTTAATCTAATTGGCAGGGCGGTTAGTGCTGGTCCCCGTGGATCTGCTTATTATATCAGGACTTAGGGGGGAGAGAGTCCCCCTCCTCCCCTCCCCTCCCCCAGGGGTTACCCTCCCCCCTTCACAACCCCCCTCTGATACCCCTGAAAGAACCATGGGATGCCTCCCTCGCTCTCCTTCTCTCCCCCCCTCCTCCTCCTCCTCCTCTCGACTCACCATTCTCTTCCACTGTGATCAGGGTTTCAAGAGGGCCGGCCATTAGCCTGCCCTCACCCCCCTCCCGCTCCTCTCCTCTCCCCCAGCATCCATTAGAGAGCCAGGGACCGCATCAGTAGAACATGATATAAACAAGGAGCAGCCTTAAATCACCTGTCACTCAGAGGGTGATGGAGGGGGAGAGAGAGTAAGAGAGAGAGTGAGAGTGAGAGAGAGAGTGAGAGAGAAAGAGAGAGAAAGAGAGAGAGAGAGAGAGAGAGAGAGAGATGGACTGTGGGAAGAGTGCATAATTGATAGGTCTTAACTGGATGAAGGCAGCTCTAATAATAGGGTGGGTGGGATGGACCTCCTCCTCCTCATTAGCGGGAGCTAACCTGTAGCGTTAGCCCCGTTAGCTCAACTTAATCCTCTTCCATTTAGCAGACGTGTTCCTCAGCCTCGTGTAGATTAACTAGAGCCTGGGAGGTTAGAACCTCCTTCATCCACTTCATTCACAGCAAACATCCATATCATTAAGGAGCAGGTAGGGGTTAGACAGTACAGAGACAGGTCATTAAGGAGCAGGTAGGGGTTAGACAGTACAGAGACAGGTCATTAAGGAGCAGGTAGGGGTTAGACAGTACAGAGACAGGTCATTAAGGAGCAGGTAGGGGTTAGACAGTACAGAGACAGGTCATTAAGGAGCAGGTAGGGGTTAGACAGTACAGAGACGGGTCATTAAGGAGCAGGTAGGGGTTAGACAGTACAGAGACAGGTCATTAAGGAGCAGGTAGGGGTTAGACAGTACAGAGACAGGTCATTAAGGAGCAGGTAGGGGTTAGACAGTACAGAGACAGGTCATTAAGGAGCAGGTAGGGGTTAGACAGTACAGAGACAGGTCATTAAGGAGCATGTAGGGGTTAGACAGTACAGAGACGGGTCATTAAGGAGCAGGTAGGGGTTAGACAGTACAGAGACGGGTCATTAAGGAGCAGGTAGGGGTTAGACAGTACAGAGACAGGTCATTAAGGAGCAGGTAGGGGTTAGACAGTACAGAGACAGGTCATTAAGGAGCAGGTAGGGGTTAGACAGTACAGAGACGGGTCATTAAGGAGCAGGTAGGGGTTAGACGTACGAGAGTCATTAAGGAGCAGGTAGGGGTTAGACAGTACAGAGACAGGTCATTAATGAGCAGGTAGGGGTTAGACAGTACAGAGACAGGTCATTAAGGAGCAGGTAGGGGTTAGACAGTACAGAGACAGGTCATTAAGGAGCAGGTAGGGGTTAGACAGTACAGAGACAGGTCATTAAGGAGCAGGTAGGGGTTAGACAGTACAGAGACAGGTCATTAAGGAGCAGGTAGGGGTTAGACAGTACAGAGACAGGTCATTAAGGAGCAGGTAGGGGTTAGACAGTACAGAGACAGGTCATTAAGGAGCAGGTAGGGGTTAGACAGTACAGAGACGGTCATTAAGTAGCAGGTAGGGGTTAGACAGTACAGAGACAGGTCATTAAGGAGCAGGTAGGGGTTAGACAGTACAGAGACATGTCATTAAGGAGCAGGTAGGGGACGGGGCATCTTGCTCAAGGACGTCTACAGGCAGACATTGGGGATCGAATCCATCAACCTTTTTGGCTTTCTTCTTGCATGCATTATTCATATCATTATTCAGATGTTCCTCTCTGAGACAGCGGAGTGTTCCAGGTGCGTCACACGGTTATGAATTGAGATGAACATATTGGACCCAACAGAAGGGGGGGGGGGGGGGGGGCTTGTTTTGGTCCTCAGGGCTGATGGTCTGCTGTGGCCCATGAGAACCCGTTATGTAACGTGTTGATGTCGCCTGAGCTGTGAGACCACACGCCTCAGAGGAACAGACGTGTCCTCGGTTCCCCGGAACAGAGAAAGGATCACGCAGGCGTCTGAACAATGTAGAAAACATCCGGACACCATTACAACCCTAATCCTATCCCTCACCCTATCCTAACCCTATCCCTAACCTACCCTATCCTTATCCCTACCCTAAAGTGTGTCTTCCCTGTGAAGACACACAGGACCACATTCACATTCAGTGCATTCTATCGTTTCTTAAAAACATTGTTTTCAAATTTCATCATTACCTTGTTTTCACTCTGGAGATGCAACATCACTCATATGGATTTAATATATCTATATATATCTATATATCTATCTATCTATATATCTATAGATATATATCTCTATATAGAGATATATATCTCTATAGATATATATATAGAGATATATATATATATATATATAGAGATATATATATATATATATATATATATCAAGAGTGCTCCGACATCACTTCCTGTGGAGAGGTTTGTACTTCAGTTCAGATTGATTTGACTATTGTGTTGTTTAGCGTGATGTTGTGAACCACATTCACATGTCAGGAACCTCCCCACTGTCCTGGTGTGACTCTAGATCACACTGAGACTTTGATACGAGGACTTTGGACGAAACGTTTTCTAAAAGTCACGTGGTACTGATCAGTCACACACACACACACACACACCACGACACAACGTATACCACACAGCATACTAGGCTACATGCCACATATACACATATACACATACATACACACATACACACATATACATATATACATACATACATACATACACACACATACATACACACACACACACACACACACACACACACACATCCCTCACGTGGTTAGCATGGGGTAATGCAAAGCCCTGTTGGATACAATTGTATTATTTCAAATCCAATTAATTCAATCATTATTCATGCCATTTCAAATTAAGTTACACATAATCAAATAAAACTTAATTTAGTCCATTTTAATTAAATCTATGAGACTATTCAGTTCAACAGCTATTCAGGCCTTCAATAAATTATGTTTTTTTTATAGTTTATTATATTTATATTGTTTATTGTGTGTACTTTTTAAAATGTTAACTTCTTTCAGAGTTGTACTAATCTCAACCCACCCCCCCAGGACTCAGGCGGCTAACAGAGAAACAGAATTTAAAAACCACAGAAATCAGCGTTTTGTCGGCCCTGGTTACAACACCAGATCGGGTTTGGTTCATTTCACGGAACCACAGGAGAGTGTGTGTGTGTGTGTGTGTGTGTGTGTGTGTGTGTGTGTGTGTGTGTGTGTGTGTGTGTGTGTGTGTGTGTGTGTGTGTGTGTGTGTGTGTGTGTGTGTGTGTGTGTGTGTGTGTGTGTGCCGAGTCAGCAACCACACATACATTATTCATACCCCCCACGTCTGCTCACACTTCTGATCAATCCCTCACATGATCCTCCTACACCCAACCACAACTACACCAACCCCAACCAACACCAACACCAACCCAACACCAACCAACACCAACCCCAACCAACACCAACCAACACCAACACCAACACCAACCAACACCAACCAACACCAACACCAACCCCAACACCAACACCAACCACCAACCAACACCAACACCAACCAACACCAACCCAACACCAACACCAACACCAACCAACACCAACCCCAACCAACACCAACCCCAACCAACACCAACCACCACACCAACACCAACCAACACCAACACCAACCAACACCAACCAACACCAACCAACCCCAACCAACACCAACCCCAACCAACACCAACCCCAACCAACCCCAACCAACACCAACCAACCCCAACCAACCCAACACCAACCCCAACCAACACCAACCAACACCAACACCAACCCCAACCAACACCAACCCCAACCAACACCAACCACCAACCAACACCAACCCCAACCAACACCAACCCCAACCACCAACCAACACCAACACCAACCAACACCAACACCAACCCAACACCAACCCCAACCAACACCAACCCCAACCAACACCAACACCAACCAACCCAACCAACACCAACACCAACACACCAACCAACACCCAACAACACCAAAACCAACACCAACACCAACAACACCAACACCAACAACACCAACACCAACCAACACCAACACCAACACCAACCCAAACAACACCAACAACACCAACACCAACACCCGGCTGGGCCGGCATCCGTCGGTCTATCCACACATCAGTCCAACCCACAATCATCCATACATCCCTTCATCATCCCTCCATCTTTTCATCTTCCTATCCGGTCCGTCGCTCCCCCTATCTGTGTCTCCATCCATCTCTCCACCTAGATACCTATTAATCTATCCTCTCTTCCCATCTATCCATCTCCCTGACCATCGTTCCATCCTTTTCGTTCCACGCCTTTTCAACCCTCCATCTTTACAGCTATCCATCGCTCCGTGCATCTTCATATCATATTTCTATGTGTTTCTGTGCTTGGAGGGCGGCAGTAGCTCAGAAAGGTAGGAGCGGGTTGTCTGTAAACGGGAGGGTTGCTGGTTCAATCCCCCCCCACCCTAACTGCTCCTGACCTGCTGGCCGTCTCCTTGCATGGCCGACACCTCCGTCCGTGTATGAAAGTGTGTATCAATGGGTGTATGTGAGGCATAACTTCAGCAGTATAAATGAAGTTAAGGCTGTGAGATGAAAGAAGGCAGACAGAAGAAGGTGTGAAGGTTAGGGCTCAAGTCGTTGAGCAGACCGTTCGGGGCGGTCCTTTATGGAGCTGGTTCTAGTCAACCCGTCGCAATTCACAACAAACCAAAGCGCCGGGCTGTTTGAGCGGCCCGGCGAGGGAAGCCTCCCTGAACAGAGAAGACTTCTCAAGCTCTTATGAAGTCATGACACGCGGTCTGTGACCATCAGGAGGAGACGATCGCCGGGGAGGACGAGAGGGGTCTGAGCTGGACCATCAACCCTGTGTGTGTGTGTGTGTGTGTGTGTGTGTGTGTGTGTGTGTGTGTGTGTGTGTGTGTGTGTGTGTGTGTGTGTGTGTGTGTGTGTGTGTGTGTGTGTGTGTGTGTGTGTGTGTGTGTGTTTCGATGCCGTACCAGAGGTCAATCAGGTCACTTATAGAGAACCTTAGTATTCTACATGGTCTGAAAGTTAGTTATTTTAAAATGCTTTTTGCACCATTTACCACATGTATATACTGTCATCCACGCTTTATTGTCCGTTTTATTGGGTATATTATTGTTATAGTTAAGTGTTGTTTATAGTACATAATGAAGTATATAGTAGAAGGTATATAGTGTGGTTTATTATATATTATTGCATAGTTTAGTATCGTATAGTATTGTTGAAATTCATAATGTGGGAGTGAATGGAGCTCCAGTGAGCATTGTACTTTACAGGATTCAACTAATGGGATACAGAAATACATTTGAGAGGAGAAACATCAACACAAAACACAACCACCCTATTTACACATTAAAAGCGGTAGTTTTTTTGGTAGGTTGTTGGTTGAGCAGCCTCTCATGAAGCCCCCATCAAGAGAGGAGAGACCAGGAGACCAACCCCCGAGTGCTCAGGGTGGTTCTCCTCTCAGACCGGACCCAGCTGGGGAGCTCAGGGCTGAGGTGATCAGCCATGCACAGAGCCTCTTCCTGTTCCTCCTCAGAGGGGGGGGGGGGGGCTTTCCCCCCCTCCCCTGGGACCCGAGCCCCTAGCTAGGCCGCGTGGCAGAGGGTCCGTAAAGAGGAGGAACCGTCCATGTTCAAAACCCCCGGGACTCGCACACAAACAGGAATCTTTTTAAGGGTCCCTGTTCTCACCTCCGGGCGCGAGGGAAGCTCATGAGGCGTTACAGGCCATCCCAAGACCCAGTGACTGGCGACATCACAACAGGCGGAGCGTCCGCCCGTATCACGACTCATCACGCCCCACCGGGTGGTACCGCCACACCCGGTGGAAACCTTTACCGCCGGGGAAACTTCGGAAACTTTTATAGTCACGGCTGACTTTTCTCGCTAAAGCAGTCGAACTGAAACCTTTGAGCAGGGACAGCTGCTGAGACTATTTCAAGATCCGTGAACATTTACCATCATAAACCGGATATATTTATATTTATCGCTTCAAAACACACCAGCTGTATTGGTTCCTGGGCGGCGGCACTATAAAACGGGTTATTAAAACAAAGTTAACGGAAAAAACCAACAAACCGACAAACAAACAAACTAGCCAAATGAATCACGTCCATCGTTAAAACCAAGATGGCGTCCTGGTGGCGACGGTTATTATTATGGCGGGCTTTCCCGCTGTGTTTATAATTCCTCCTCGTGTTCCTCCTCTTCCTCCTCCTCGGGGCAGGGAGGAGCCGTCGTTAAGATAACATCCCCCCCCCCCCCCCCATCTTCTCCTGGTTTGATTGGGCTGCTGCGTCGTCTCCCACAGCGATGCAGACTTTGCTTTAATTAGAGAAAGCTCTCTTTTCAAGGTTATGACGGCGGGAAGGGAAGGGGCGGAGTCTATGTCTCTCACGCGAAGGGGCGGAGTCTATGTCTCTCACGCCTTCATTTCCCACGCTTGATTTCTTTCACACCGTTGGTTGGTCCAGAGAGAAACTCCTGAATAAAAAAAGGATATCCAAATAAATGAGGACCCTTAAGATTCCTGATTTCTGCTATAGGGACTCCTTTTAAACCCGGCGGTTGCAGACAGATTATCTCGCTTTACTTTTTGTCGGACGCTGGGAACCATCGGACGCTTATACGATCGTCGGAAGAAGAGGAAAAATAAAACTTTCAAGGTAGCGCAATAAGGACCTTTTCGGAATCCTGGGCTGACCATCGGCTCTCGGGCTGCTTCCGACGTCGACGATGATGACGATGAAGAGCTCAACAGCTGTCGCCAATAACGAGGCGGGGGGGAGGGGGGAGGGGCGGAGTAATGGAAACATGGGCGTCGTTAAGGGCTCACGCTCCGTTACCCTCTTTCATTTGGAGCCTGATGAGAGCGGCGGGGGGGGGTCTGATGATTACACCGACCACCGGAGGGGTCAGGGGTCAACGCCACCGCCGCCCAATCAAAATCACATCAAACGCGCACCTCGGGGGGGGGGGGGGGGGGGCGTGGTCGAGGCGGCGGTTTTAATTTCACTTACGGAAGACGGAGAGAGAGAGAGAGAAGAAAAAACTAAAACGACAAGACGTCTTTATTAATTTCCAGCTGGTTGCCCCTCCCCCCTCTCCCCTCCCCCCCCCCCCCTTCTGTTGCAAACAACGGGCGGCGCTCATAAAACCCAGCAGGGCGCCAGCGCTCAGCCCGAGGCCTGGGGATGGGAGCTCGTTCAGACGGTTGCCACGGCGCCGATTACCGTGGTGGAATTTCATTAGCCGGTGTGTTATTGTAATGAAAATTGACATGATAATGAGAGGCATCGCATCTCAGAGGCAGGCGGAGGATCAGAGGCGGGCGGAGGATCGGAGGCGGGCGGAGGATGGCGGCTCGGGGCTCGACTGACGCGCTCGCAAGTCAAGAACAACAACAGATACTGAAGGTGTTCACCGGGTAACCCACCAGGATAAACCTAATGACTTGCTGACTGCAACGCAGCCAGACGCACAGCTTCCTAAATACATTTTATGACAACATCTCCCCTCTGCCACCAATACTTTGGAGGTTGTTGGTTCCCATCCCAGCCAAAGGTCGGACAGCTCAGTCTGTTGGGACTTTGGGGGATCGGGAACCGGAAGGTCGCCGGTTCAAGTCCCCTGGGAAACACCTGGTCACTGCCTCAGTGCCCTTGAGCAAGGCACCAGCCCACTCCCCTGCTCCCCTGTATATCCAACAGCTGATATCCACTGCTCCTCATACTAGGATGGGTTACATGAGAGGAACTCATCTCACTGAGACCAATGGAGAGGATTTAATCACAAGAATCTGAACCGTAGACGGGTCCGAGCAAACTCTCGCTCCAGGAATCAAACCCAGAACCTTTGAACTTTCAAACAACCCGAGACACCACTTCACCTTCCTGTCCCCTACACTAGGTCACAGTCATCACTTCCTCTCTCTTTAAAGGATGTTGGATGGGAGTCTCGCACCATCATCAGCCGTTGATCTGAGCGTCGCTGACATCAAACGGTCTGAGCTCCAGTAGAGGTATGAGACCCCATGAGAGTCTTCATCAGAGGGAAGAGCTCTGTCTGCTCCCCTCCCCGGCCGGGTCTCACCCTCCCCAAGCCGGGTCTCACCCTCCCCAAGCCGGGTCTCACCCTCCAACATAGATTTACATTTAATTACGTAGGCTACATAATATATTAAACGATGAATACATAAGATGTAATAACGTGCATATTAACAGTTTATGGAGTGTAGAGGCAGTGTGGTGGGTTATTATGACTTAATTATGTTCCATGATTATGTTTATGAACTCCTGCATGGTGAAATATAAATCAATGTTGCCAGTCATAAACGTGTGTTCAGCTAGCAGTGTGTTCGGCTAGCGACGGGGTGTTCGGCTAGCAGCGATGTGTTCAGCCAGTGGCGGTGTTCACGGCTAGCGACGGTGTGTTCAGTTAGCGACATTGTGTTCGGCTAGCAGCAGTGTGCTCGGCTAGCAGCAGTGTGCTCGGCTAGCAGCAGTGTGCTCGGCTAGCAGCAGTGTGCTCGGCTAGCGGCGTGTTAATGAGTCTCGTTCGACCCTGACCAGCTGCCTTGCATCCCCAACGCTAACATTTAGTAGCGCTTGACATTAAAAAGGCTTTGTAAATATCTAAGCCCTGACAAACGTGACGCCTGTGTCAGCGTCGCGGCGGCGCAGGATTAGCTTCTAATCATCGGTGATTGAGACGTGTTTGTACAGCGCTACAGATGGGTCAAATTACCCAACAGTACCTTAGATTTGGAGTGTTTTTTAGAAACGCTTTGTCATAACGCATCGGTTCAGCTCTTATTTTGAAGGTCATGAAGGATCGACAAACCTTCAGCTATGCTTGCTAGCTAGGAGAGTACCACGCGTTAGTGTGGCTAGGGCTCGTCGAACAGTATGTATGAAGTATGGCTGTTGGTCAACGACACACATGTGCCATTCAGAAGAATAGATGAGCATCACATGTTCACAAGTGAAATGGTATTAGAAAGAGCACCTAATTGAGTGGAACAGAACAGACCAGCATACAATAGACCAGAATAGACCAGAATAGACCAGCATGAAACATACGTTCAGTAAAGAGTAGCGTGCTGTACGTCCGGTACGTTTTGAATCCCACAAATCAGTAAATATAAATGCAGAAGTCAAAACATGGGAACCAGTTCATGTAACGGTCGGTTCTGATTTGAACCCGGTACTGAAACAAGGGAAGTGAAGGCTGAGTGTGGATGGCTCACATCCCTCAGAGCAGCACGTACACCAGAAGACCACATCCATCCCTCAGAGCAGCACGTACACCAGAAGACCACATCCATCCCTCAGACCCACGGCTCACACACAGGAGGACGCTCCCCCACACCATCAACACTTCTTCACCGGCTGGAATATGAAACCAACATTTATCTGTGCTCTCTTATCCCAGGGCTAATCTTAAACATAAAGTGTGTGCCTTTGTGTGTGTATGTATGTATGTATGTATGTATGTATGTATGTATCTTCACACCATTGTGGGAGTATGAATATGTGTGCTTGAAAGTGTACCTGTGGTGCAGAGGCTATGCAGAGGATTTGTATAGTAGGTCTATAGTATACAGGGTGTGTGTGTGTGTGTGTGTGTGTGTGTGTGTGTGTGTGTGTGTGTGTGTGTGTGTGTGTGTGTGTGTGTGTGTGTGTGTGTGTGTGTGTGTGTGTGTGTGTGTGTGTGTGTGTGTGTGTGTGTACACGTATAGATGTACGTATAGACGTGTGTGTGTGTGTGTATGTATAGATGTACGTATAGGTGTGTGTGTGCGTATAGGTGTGTGTGTGTGTACGTATAGATGTGTGTGTGTACGTATAGGTGTGTGTGATAAATGTGGTAACCCCTGGCACTCCATCATCTCTTGTGGCTGTCGACCAATGGCAGCACAGAAAAAACAGCGCTCTCTCTCTCTCTCTCTCTCTCCAGAGGAGGAGAGAAGCGAGGGACTCCATTTGGGCGCTTGCCCAAGGGCACAAGTCAGTGGGCCAATCTCACACACACACACACACACACACACACACACACACACACACACACACACACACACACACACACACACACACACACACACACACACACACACACACACACACACACACACACACACACACACACACACACACACACACACACACACACACACACACACACACACACACACACACACACACACACACACACACACACACACACACACACGATAGGAATGGAAATTAGACAATTGTCCAGAGATAATACAATTAAAAAGAGGGGAATCCCGGGAGAGAGAGAGAGGGGGGGAGAGAGAGGGGGGGAGGGAGGGGGGGAGGGGACGGGCGGGAGGGGGGAGGGGACAGAGGGGGGGAAGAGAGAGGGGAAGAGAGGAGGGAGAGAGAGAGGAGGGGGAGAGAGAGGGGAGGGGAGAGGGCGAGAGAGAGGGGAGAGAGGGGGGAGAGAGAGAGGAGGTGAGAGGGGGGGAGGGAGAGAGAGAGGGGGGGAGGGGAGTAGCCGGGAGGAAGTGAGACAGAACCTTCGCTCTGCACGGTTCCAGGTTCAGTGGTCAGTCTAGTCACTGCCTTAACGGAGGGAGGGGGGGGGAGGGGGGGGGATGTGGGGGGGGTGGGGGGTGGTGGTAGAGCCAGCCTCCATTGTCTGGGAGCAAATTGGAATCCACTGAACTGTAAAGTATTCATGGTCTGGAAACAGAAGCCGACCCTCCGGACGCCTGGCAGCCATCACAGAGCTCCATGCCCGCCAGAACCAGAATGGGAAGTGATGGAGCTTCTTATACTTTATTATACATATATTCAAATGAGCTCCACTTATTCATAGATCGCAGATAGTGTGTGAGCGTCAGCGTGAAGAAAACACATAAACCTGCAGCTTCCCTTTTTAATTGCATATTGTATGTGAATGTGACACCTGTCCTACACACACACACCTGTCCAACACACACCTGTCCTACACACACACACACACCTGTCCTACACACACACACACCTGTCCTACACACACACACACACACACACACCTGTCCAACACACCTGTCCTAGACACACACCTGTCCTAGACACACACCTGTCCTAGACACACACCTGTCCAACACACCTGTCCTACACACACACACCTGTCCTACACACACACACCTGTCCTACACACACACACACACACACACACCTGTCCAACACACACCTGTCCAACACACACCTGTCCTAGACACACACCTGTCCTAGACACACACCTGTCCTAGACACACACCTGTCCAAACTGGGGAGAAGATAACTGCAACAGCCAGAAAGACACAAAGATTTCAAACACTAAACCAAAAACATGTGTCTGAATTTAATCAATCAACCCACACACACGATAATATCACGCAACACAACATGTGAGGGTTGGTTTCCGGTTCATGTGAATCCATCCATCTCTCTCTCTCTCTCTCTCCCTGGCTGTGGACTGACTGAGGGTTCTGGTTCAGAGACCAGACAGCTGGCCAGGCTGTCAGGCAGCTGGAACACGCTGCTGCTGCCTTGGTGTGTGTGTGTGTGTGTGTGTGTGTGTGTGTGTGTGTGTGTGTGTGTGTGTGTGTGTGTGTGTGTGTGTGTGTGTGTGTGTGTGTGTGTGTGTGTGTGTGTGTGTGTGTGATCCAATACTAATGCCAAATTATCATCGAGCCAATGACCCATATTCTGTCTGCAGTCTTTCATAGACCACTGCTGCAGAGCATGCTCTGCAGTGAGCACACACACACACACGCAACCGTGCATTTGCTGCATGTCATGCACAGATGTGCACACACACACACACAGTTCAGATTAATGTCATTCTGAAAGGCTGGCGTTCCCTCAGAGGGTCTTGCAGCAACACCTCGAACCCCCAGAACCAAATAAAAGCTTGAAAGAAGAAAAAGAGAAGACCTCAGCAACTAGCAAGCTAATTCACCACAACTATCGCCTTGGAAACGGAGAAGCCACGATCCGATTGGATCACATGTTGTTTTAGCAGGAGAACAGCGGGGGAGGGGGAGGGGGAACTCTGAACCCTCTGTTCTTCTTCCAGATGTTTCTGCTTCTCTCCCACACACACACACACACACACACACACACACACACACACACACACACACACACACACACACACACACACACACACACACACACACACACACACACACACACACACACACACACACACACACACACACACACACACACACACACACACACACACACACACACACACACACACACACGCTCTCTCTCGCTCCCTCACACACACACTCTCATTCTTCCTCCCTCACACATACTCTCTCCCTTAGAGACATCCCTCACACACATACGTTCTGACACAATTTCTCTTACACACACACATTCCCTCTCCTTTTCTCTCACACTTTCTCTCCGTCTTCCACACATAAATACACCCTTTCTCACACATACATACACACACACACACACACACACACACACACACAATCTCCTCACAAACATACTCATTCGCTTTGTCTCCATCTAGGCCTCTCTCCCTATGCCTTGCTCTCTAGGCCTCTTTCTCTAGGCCTCTTTCTCTAGGCCTCTTTCTCTAGGACTCTCTCTCTCTAGGCCTCTCTCCCTGCCTCTCTCTCTCTCTCTCCCTGCCTCTCTCTCCCTGCCTCTCTCTCTCGCTCTCTCTCCCTGCCTCTCTCTCTCTCTCTCTCTGCCTCTCTCTCCCGGCCTCTACAGAAAGCGGTAAACCCCGTAGCACAGGATAACACCTTGGGGTCTTTCCTTGTTATTCCTGCCAGGATGTGAAGCGTTACCGTCGGGTCTGAAGGAGAGCGTTTAAAAGTTCATTTTCTGGCGGATTCTAGCGATGTAGTTTAAATGCCGCCAAGGGAGGCTAGCCACAGCTCTTTAGCGTTAGCCTGGGAGCTGTCCTCACATGACACATAACCGATCCGGACCAGAGGGAGCACCACATTACGATAGAAAGATCCACTCAGCAAGATTAGAAAGTTCTGGAGACTTTTGCAGAATCATCGGAAATTGTAGCCGTTTTTCAGGGATTCAAAAGAAAAGTATAATAGCAAATATAATGTATAATAGCAAAAATAATGTGTATTATGTATTGATGTATCCTGAGAGGGTCACTTGGACAGACATTGAAATATATTTTATTTATGAATATAATTATATAAATATTATAGAAAACAGTACGTACGACTACTATGACTACAACCACAAAGCAAAGATTTTTTCCAGTTTGTTGATGTTACATTTAGAAACACATTGTGAAACTACTACTACCACGACTACTACTACTACTACTAATCACTTAAAAAGGTTTCTAACATTTACCACCGACTTTGAAATCCAATTTATTTCCTAAAGCGTTACCTAATACAACCACTTAGGTCTCTGAATGTTCTAGGCTGAACCTGACCCACCTGGTCGTGTGTTTTGCTGAAACATCTCCGTCTGCTAATGGAGGACGAGAGCAGTCCCTCTGAAGGACACGCTCAATTACACCAGAGAAAAGTCACCAAAAGCCTCTCTCTCTCCCTCTCCCTTTTGTGTTGCACCGGAACCTTCCGGAACAATTAAAGGTCTAAATTGTGTTGCCCCCCCCCTGCTCTTCACACTTGGCTGCTGCCTTCATGAGGCTGAAAGAAAAATAACAAAAACGGTGGCAGGTTTAACCCCCCCCCCAGGAGGGTTAACCCCCCCCCCCCCCAGGAGGGTTAACCCCTTCAGTACCAGTGTACTACGAGTCCTTCTGAGGAAATGTGTTTTTGAGGAAGCTCCATCGATCAGGACCGTCTGAGGGACCGACCATCGATCGGTCGGACGCCAGACGGAAAACGACACAAAAATAAACGGATAAAACGGGAGCGGTTGTCTTTCATCAGGAGTTTGGTCTGAGACGACGACCGGAGGAAGTTGGGCGGAGGTGTGAGTGTTTGTTGATAAATGGCTGCACTCAACCAAGGGGAGAGGAGGGGGAGGAAGGGAGGGAGGGAGGGAGGGAGGTTTTCATCAGAATCAATAACACCTTGAGAGAAATGGATAAAGACACAATTTCAACCACAATCTCACAATCACAAAAAAAAATACCAAGCGTCTTGTTTTGATGTATCGCAGAGATCCGACGGCGTTGTGCTGAGTCATCAATCTGAGACCCAACCCAACTACACCCCCCTCTCTCCCCCCCCTGCCTCCCCCCTCTCCCCCCCCCCCCGCCCACTCGAGGACCAGGGAAACTGTTGGAGACAAAAAACCAACGTAGCACAAGCAGCACATGTGTTCCTATTGCTCTGTGATGTTTCTTATTATTCCAATGAGCTCACAGCTAGCACGCAGAACCAGAGGATCAGCATTAAGAGGAAACCGCGCTATAGGCTCTTTAGACCCCCCAGAGGCAGGGGGGGGGGCACGCTAGGATAGCAGTATGCCGCTTTGTTTTCCTACCAGATGAAACCCCACCCTGCTACGACTTCCTGGGTACACAACACGCAGCCAGAGATACAAGGAGACCGCATCTGAAGTAGCGTTAGCTGTAGCGGTAGCGGTAGAGGTAGCGGTAGCGGTAGCCCTAGCGGTAGCTGTAGCCAGTAGCAGCAGTGGTAGCTGTAGCAGTAGCATTAGCTGTAGCAGCAGGGGTAGCAGCACACAGCAGTAGCACTGGCAGTGAAAGTTGCATTATTGTAGTTGTACTAGCAGTAAAAGTAGCATTATCAGTGACAGTAGCAATAGTGGTAGAAGTAGCGTTAGCACTAGCAGTGAAAGAAGCACCGTCACCGACAGTAACATTATAGCAGTAGCACTAGCAGTGAGAGTAGCATTAGCGGTGGAAGTAACACTAGCATTAGCGGTATCAGGAGTAGTAGCATTAGTGATAGTGCACTAGCGATTCAAGATAACTTTATTTATCCCGAAGGAAATTAAGGTTGACAGTTGAAACAGGGGGAATAAATGCACACAAAATATACTAATACCTAAAACTAAATAACAACAAACTAAACTAGTATAAACAAAATATAACTAAATGAAATCTAAATGTATTGTTGTATTGATAGATGAATTGATGACAGTAGCATCGGTGGTAGCGGTAGAATCAGCCAGGACAGTAACGCTTGTAAATAGTAACGCGATGGCCGCAGTAGCAGCACAAGTAATGGTAGCGCTAGCAGTGACCGTAGCGCTAGCAGTGACGGTATCATTTGAGGGAACATTAGCATTGGCTGTAGCGGCTATTTACAGCAGGCATGTTGGCAGTACATGCATTTAATGACCGTAAAAAACTAAAGGAGCCAAAGTCACATAAAGGACAAGAAGACGACACCATAAAACACTGAATATTTTAAACTGCAGAACCCGTATGTGCTGAGCTGGGGGAAGGATTTACTGACCTAATCATTACAACAATACAGTGTCATGGTATACCAGTGAGATATCAATAGATCTGGATATGGCTTTATAGGAAACCGACCAGTCAACACGTCTGAGGCTCAGACACCTTTAACAGTTGTGTAAAGTTGATCACAGCGAACCCCCGGTGCGTCGATCAGCCCGTTGTGAGGATGATACTGTTAGATGTGTGTCTGTCAGTACTTCCCACACCGTCTCATCACGTCTCATCAGTTATACTGCTATCCATATATCCTAGCAGGCTAAACGCTGGATGCTTTAGTGAAGCCGAGAGACGGCAGTGATGGTGGGATCACCCAGACCGCTATGAACCTTTAAGGTCAATTCAAACTACAATGACGGGAATACATCCATACATATACATCTCACAATCTGGATTCAATATAAACCACAAGACACCAAATCAGGGATGTTTACAATAAACCGTTAACCCACAATCAAATTTTAGACTGATTCACACCATCAGCTAAACGGTTTAAAAAGAAAATGTATATAATAAATACTCAAATTCTGTTCTGTATTCAAACATTATAACATTACTTTAAAACTACAACTTTTGTTTGTAGTGTAGTTCTCCATCATCACTTGTACGTCACTTTGCCTTTCAGATCGCCGTTATCTTTGATCGGCAGGTTGTCAGTGATGACAGCCACTGTGTTGCTATCAAGTAGCTTGGCCTCTTATCCTCTCCACTGAGAGGATGTTTCTGGAGTGGGAACCCTCTCGCTAACGCAGTGCAACGCTTTGACAAACGGCAAGACCCGACGGAGCCGCCAAGATCTGTTGTCACTGGGAGCACTTTAAACGAACCGATATGCTAATCGCAACAAGTGCTTCTCATAGCGGATATCATTAGTAAGTTTGCAATAAGAGCCTCAGTAACGATCTGAATTAATATCCCAGGCGTCACACAGCCAGTCGGACACACAAGACGGAACTCAAGACAACGCTGGATCTGAACAGGTTCAGGTGTTCCAGTATTACCTTCGGAAACGGAACGATTATCGGAACCTTGAAATAGAACCAGTCCAGCCAATGAAAATAACCATTGGCCATTTGTTTTTACGGGTCACAGACTTTTGTCAATTTTTTTTATAGCCCATTTACTATCATCAATTAACGGTTAACGAGTGTCGGTTTGCCAAAAGATTATAATCATAATTAGCACAGCTACACTCAAAATGTACAGAAATCTACCACCCATCAACAGTGCATTTGGTGCAGGGACCGGTGCAAAACAAACCAGAATTCCGGGCATTCCCGAAGAAGAGGGTTTATTTACCGACAGCAGACGAGGTGAACTCACGCCGGTGAAGAGGAAGTGACCGACACACGACTCCCTTTGTTTGCATGATTAACAGGAGCGCCGGCGGACGAGGAAATCAATAAGTGGTCTTTTTAAACGGGGCCGTCTCTAATGCTGTAACCCTACCGCCGTGCACTTCCTACTGCAGCGCCAATTATACCCCTGATCGATAAGCCTTCCGGAATGGGATATCGGCCCTTTCTGTGTGTGTGTGTTGTAAAGGAGCAATGAACCAGCAGCGCAGGACCGGATCCTACCGGTCCCAGCGGTTGTAGTTGGGACAACATTACTTAAAAGGAAATAATAGAAAAATGGTGGAAATTTGACGTGGCTTATCTCACTGCCGGAGAATTGATGTGTGTGTGTGTGTGTGTGTGTGTGTGTGTGTGTGTGTGTGTGTGTGTGTGTGTGTGTGTGTGTGTGTGTGTGTGTGTGTGTGTGTGTGTGTGTGTGTGTGTGTGTGTGTGTGTGTGTGTGTGTGTGTGTGTGTGTGATGGACTGGAGATCCTAATCGGTCCCCGGACCGAAGCCGAAGCCTCCCCCGATCAATTCCCCGGAACAGCAACACCAAACGAAGCCCCAGCAGAACACCACCTTCAACCACCGCCACCTTCAACCACCGCCACCTTCAACCACCGCCACCTTCAACCACCGCCACCTTCAACCACCGCCACCTTCAACCACCGCCACCTTCAACCACCGCCACCTTCAACCACCACCTGGAGGAGGAGTAACACACGTCCTCCACCCCCAACAAAAAGGGGGGATGGCAGTATCTCAGTCTCTAGGGACTTGGGAACCGGAGGGTCGCCGGTTCAAGTCCCCGAAACGGACCCTTGGAAGTGAGAATTGGTACTTGGGGAAAAGGTGCCAGTTCCCCTCCTAGGCACTGCCGAGGTGCCCTTGAGCAAGGTACCAGACCCCTCCTCTGCTGTGTGTGTGTGTGTGTGTGTGTGTGTGTGTGTGTGTGTGTGTGTGTGTGTGTGTGTGTGTGTGTGTGTGTGTGTGTGTGTGTGTGTGTGTGTGTGTGTGTGTGTGTGTGTGTGTGTGTGTGTGTGTAATGGACTGGAGATCCTAATCGGTCCCCGGACCGAAGCCGAAGCCTCCCCCGATCAATTCCCCGGAACAGCAACACCAAACGAAGCCCCAGCAGAACACCACCTTCAACCACCGCCACCTTCAACCACCGCCACCTTCAACCACCGCCACCTTCAACCACCGCCACCTTCAACCACCGCCACCTTCAACCACCGCCACCTTCAACCACCGCCACCTTCAACCACCACCTGGAGGAGGAGTAACACACGTCCTCCACCCCCAACAAAAAGGGGGGATGGCAGTATCTCAGTCTCTAGGGACTTGGGAACCGGAGGGTCGCCGGTTCAAGTCCCCGAAACGGACCCTTGGAAGTGAGAATTGGTACTTGGGGAAAAGGTGCCAGTTCCCCTCCTAGGCACTGCCGAGGTGCCCTTGAGCAAGGTACCAGACCCCTCCTCTGCTCCCCTGTATGTACAATAGCTGCCCACTGCTTCTAATACTAGGATGGGTAAAATGCAGAGAAACCCATTTCACTGAGTTTACATCACCAATAAAGAGGATTCAATCCTCCCCATTTACAAAACCCTGGGATCTGGGATTCTGGGTTTCTGCTCATGCAGGTTTTGATTGAATGAGCAGAACCATGTCCCCAGAATTCCTGGGTTTAGTTTTTTTAGGAACCCTGTGTTAAACTAGAATCAACCGGTTTTGCCGGATTCTGGGGACCGTGTTACAGAACCAAAACCCAAACGAGCACGAGACTCAAAATCCTCAATCAAAACCCAAATGAGCGGATACCACAAAATACAGATCTTCAATTAAAACCTTGAGGAGCAGAAACACGCTCATTCACCACTAAAACGACACATCACCGCGAGGTGCCAGGATCAACCGACCGCTCACACACTGATGGGCCGTGACAGCGGTGGTCAAAGGTGCCATGTTTCCTCTCTTTCTAGGAGACCCATCACGTGTTTTAGTCATGTTAGTGTTAGTGTTTGGCCCACCTGCATGTCCTCGCTAATCACCACACAACTACAGCTGCTGTGTAGTGTGCTGTGTAGTGTGGTGTGTAGTGTGTAGTGTAGTGTGGTGTGTAGTGTGTAGTGTGTAGTGTAGTGTAGTGTGTATAGTGTGTGTGTGTGTAGTGTGTAGTGGTGTGTAGTGTGTGTAGTGTGGTGTGTGTATTTCAGAAGATGTGCTCCGAGACAGGCATTAAGTAGCACATCCGGACTCCATTTTCCCATCATTTTTGGTCCAACTGACTAATGCGGATCGATTTTTTAATTAATTAGTCAAGTTGTGACCGAGAACAGCAGCAGCCAAGTGTCTGCCTTGTAACCCTTTGGGGCCGTCAATGAATGTCCTCAAAAAGTGTTCCTGTGTTTCACCAAGTCTCGTTCAAGGAGAAGTCTCGCTCTGAAATCTCATGAGAGTTGAGTTGGAGAGACGAGTGACGGCCATAGGTTGTTGGTGGTGTTGGAATCCACAAAGCGTAGCTTAGTGTCATCTTAAATATTGTTCAAAGTATTTTTTTCACTGCAAGACTTCTCCTGGAGCGAGATTATAGTTTGACACAATAACAAACATGCTGGATGAAAGGTGAAAATAAAGACACTTAAATCCATCCGAGTGTCAGTGACAAAAACCCTTTTAGAGACGCACATTGACGGGTGCAATTGGCCCAATAGATTACATTTCTTTGGTTTCGGTCAATACTGAGACATCTTTAAAAAAGAGAGTTGTCTGCATTAGTCAGTTAGACCCAAAACCATGTTAAAATGGGGTCCAGGTTAAAAACGATTCCCATTTAAGAGTTTGAAACTGAAAGGAACCTTCTGTCAGTTCGTACCAGTTCGTACCAATACAATGTGGGAAATCGATGTTAATGCGATCAATTCCCCTTTTCATGTATCGCCAGTTCTCTAGGGCTGTTGTTCCAACTGTTGTTCTCTGGTCATGTAGCACCAGTTCTCTAGGGCTGTTGTTCCAACTGTTGTTCTCTGGTCATGTAGCACCAGTTCTCTAGGGCTGTTGTTCCAACTGTTGTTCTCTGGTCATGTAGCACCAGTTCTCTAGGGCTGTTGTTCTAACGGTTGTTCTCTGGTCATGTAGCACCAGTTCTCTAGGGCTGTTGTTCCAACTGTTGTTCTCTGGTCATGTAGCACCAGTTCTCTAGGGCTGTTGTTCCAACTGTTCTCTGGTCATGTAGCACCAGTTCTCTAGGGCTGTTGTTCTCTGGTCATGTAGCACCAGTTCTCTAGGGCTGTTGTTCTCTGGTCATGTAGCACCAGTTTCTATTTTAGTTTATATTTCTACTTCATAGAACACCCATGCCCCCCCCCTGTTTTATAAAAAGCTTTCCAGCAGATAAAATACTTCTCTAATGACCAACACCTCAATTCACTGCAAGTGTCTCTGGATCAAAGAATCCACTAAATAACTAAAAGAGTAACCGACTTAAATCGATGCCCTTACAGTGAAAACCAATCCCAAGGCAGCCTCTGGGCATCACCTTGGCTTTATACGTTTAAAAGCGTTGTTACCGTGGCAACTATATTTCACAAAAACGAACAAAACCTAAAGAACACAGTCAGTCCAAGCTGACCAAACTGCAGAAGAAAGAAAAAGGGAAAAAAACACCCCGAGGAGAGCAGGTGATTTCTAGCAGCCGGGCGTCACGCTTCACCAGGTTCTCCTGATGACATCACAGCTCCTTCCTGTGGGCGGGACCGGAGGAGGAGAGGGTTGGGTCCTGTTTGTCGGGGAGGCGGGAGTTCGAGGGGGCGGGAGTTCGAGGGGGCGGGAGTTCGAGGAGGCGGGAGTTCGAGGGGGCGGGAGTTCGAGGGGGCGGTGCGGTTCCCTCAGGAATGCTGAGGTCCAGGAATGTTAACCACCAGCCTGCTGCTGAGGAACGTCTCCGTGGCTTCAAGGACCATTAGCCAGTGTGTAAAGAGTGCGTAAAGCTGCTTCTCTTCAGCGTGGGCCGGTGGTTACTGCCTTGTTGACCATACTTAAACTAATCTATATGAGGTTAAAATGGTCAAATAAGCAACTTTTCTAATATAAATAGTATTCAGGGCAGTACATTGTCCACCTACAGTCATATCTAGATTTGAAGTAATGTGTTTAAAGTAATACAAATATAATAATTATTATACCATTTATTAAAAATATCTATATAAAATTCAAATCAAAGTAAAATAACTTCATAAAGTTGCTTTATAATGTCTCACTCTTTATGGAAATATTGCTGTGAAAAAAGTAAATATTGAAGCCAAAGCAGAACCAGCAGCCAATCACAGAGGGAGGCGGCTTGGCGTTCCCATGAGCCTCTAGTGCCCTGACCCCCAGGTGTGCTCGCTCCCCCGTGCTCCCTAACGACCGCCATTAGCGGCAGCACTACCTGCATCCGGCTCCCCGCCAGGGTCAAAGGTCAACAGTAGGCCAAACCCCTGAGATGAGCTTGCATCCCCGAGGGGAGGAGTGTGCGGTTCACACACACACACATCCGCCCGTCTCCCTTCCTCCCTCTCGAGAGGGAGGAAGGGAGACGAGCGGGGGAGTACAGTAGAAGAGAGAGCTGAGGTCAGAGATTTGAGATGGTGGGCGGGGCCAGGATTAAACACAGATGGTGGGCGGGGCCAGGATTAAACACAGATGGTGGGCGGGGCAAGGACTAACCCAGAGCCCCTTCCTCTGCTGATCCGCTCCAGGTTTTGCTGGAGGGTTTTCCCCTGACGTCAAGCAGCTCTGAGGATCAGTTGTGTGGAGCCCTGACAGAGGGGTGTTGGTTTAGATCTTCTGACTTGTCTCGATTCTTGCGGTTAAATCGATGTGCAAATAAATGAGTAATCAGGACGAACGTTGAAAACATTCACACACAAACAACGTCAATATCGCACATACAGGCAGAGAGAGGCAGAGGCAGAGGGAGAGAGGCAGAGGCAGAGGGAGAGAGGGAGAGAGGGAGAGAGAGAGAGTAGCGAACACACCTCGGTCACCCCAGGCTCAACTAAACCAACACGGCGCTTCCCCTGAAGTCGCTATGCTAATCACACTTCCACTTAGCGCACCGCCAGGCTAGCTCATCCCACACCTAGTTACCATGCTGTACGTTGTCTCTTCTACGAAACATGTTTAATGGTACGGTCTTAAGATTCAGCCCCATCTCTGAACGGGAAATGGTACGGTCCGAGATGTATTTGCCATGTTAAATGATGCATTGTAGGTGTATTTACCATATTTAATACTAGGATTCACTTAGCTTGTTAAATGGTACAGTCTTAGATGTAGGCCTATATACCATGTGAGGTAATGGTACAGTCTTAGAATATGCCTATATACCATGTGAGGTAATGGTACAGTCTTAGAATATGCCTATATACCATGTGAGGTAATGGTACAGTCTTAGAATCTGCCTATATACCATATGAGGTAATGGTACAGTCTTAGAATATGCCTATATACCATGTTAGAAATGGTACAGCCAAGATATAGACTTGTTTACCATGTAAGGTTATGGTACAGTCTTCGATGTAGGCTTAAATACCATGTTAGAAATGGTACAGTCCAAGACGTAGGTAATGGTACATTCCAAGACGTAGGTAATGGTACAGTCCAAGACGTAGGTAATGGTACAGTCCAAGACGTAGGTAATGGTACAGTCCAAGACGTAGGTAATGGTACAGTCCAAGACGTAGGTAATGGTACAGTCCAAGACGTAGGTAATGGTACAGTCCAAGACGTAGGTAATGGTACAGTCCAAGACGTAGGTAATGGTACAGTCTGAGCGGTGCGTTGTTGTGGATGACAGGAAGTCGTGTCGGCGGTCGACAGGAAGTTCACCGAGGCCACGATGGATCCCTTCCTCGCACCCACGGGCTTGAGGATTTAAAACCCCCAGGTGGATTCAAACCATCAACCTCTCTCCATTGTGGGCCGCCCAAGTAGCTCATTTGAGATAGCATAGATTGCATAGGGTTGGATTAGGTGCCTGGCTCGAGGGCACGTTTATCGTCATAACCAACGGACCACAAACAACTAAAGTCTAAAGTAACCTCGAGTGGTGAGTGAAGCTCGCAGGTGAATGAACACATGAACAGCTTTCATGCTAACCCAGCAAGGCCTCTTCAAAACCACGCCCTGGAGCCTCATTAAAGTGAAGTGTGTGTGTGTGTGTGTGTGTGTGTGTGTGTGTGTGTGTGTGTGTGTGTGTGTGTGTGTGTGTGTGTGTGTGTGTGTGTGTGTGTGTGTGTGTGTGTGTGTGTGTGTGTGTGTGTGTGTGTGTGTGTGTGTGTGTGTGTGTGTGTGTGTGTGTGTGTGTGTGTGTGTGTGTGTGTGTGTGTGTGTGTGTGTGTGGCCCCGCAGGTTTCAACTTGTATTTACATATCATTTACATATTTTACTTCACTCTTTCCCCCTGAATCATGAAGGGGGATTTCCACCCATTTGCTCAAAAGCGAAACCAATACAAAAACAATTCAATGTCATCCCTATCCTGTTCTCCCAGCTCCTAAAACTAATCGGCTCGTATTGAATGTCATTGCATTTAAATTTTGAAAGAAAAAGGAACAGAAGCCTCAAAGTCATTGATTAATTCACGCTTTTTGCAACGGTACAAAAACAACAACAGGGCTAATTATCGTCAGTGGAAGGCGTCCGCGGCGCTGGATTAGCGGAGATGAAAAGAGAGGGAAGAGCAGAGGTGATGGCCCTGACTCCGCCCCTCGGAATTAATGAGTACCGGCACTGTGTGTGTGTGTGTGTGTGTGTGTGTGTGTGTGTGTGTGTGTGTGTGTGTGTGTGTGTGTGTGTGTGTGTGTGTGTGTGTGTGTGTGTGTGTGTGTGTGTGTGTGTGTGTGTGTGTGTGTGTGTGTGTGTGTGTGTGTGTGTGTGTGTGTGTGTGTGTGTGTGTGTGTGGGTATCATCAAACCAACTATTAAAATCAAATCAAACCTCAAACCAACCACCATGGTTAATTGTACATTTTGATCCAGTTGTTGAAGTTTGCAACTGATACCAAAATACTCTTTAATACAAATAGTCTTTGTTAAGTTTCATCAGAATAAGAGACAATCAAAACAATACAATTAAAAACTGATTAACGAGAGGAAAAAATAAAAACTTGGTCAGAGATTTGCAGAGCTTCTGTGGGCGGGTCAGTATCCAATACTAATAAGTGGATCATCGTACCGCGGTAACCACGTTTAGTGTGTGATGACATCGCCTAGTCCCACTCAGACAGACAGACAGACAGAAATCACTCTCTTGTGTTGGAACACACCACCCTGTCCAGTACAGCCACTTCAGATCAGTTCATCTCCACAGCCAACGTCAACAACACAACAAAACACACAGGAGACCCAGACCATAGTGCGAGAGGACACTTAATATGAACCCGTATTCAGAGAGAGACAGAGAGACTATCAATCACACACACCAAATACAGCTGTTGAAGGAAGAAGGCTTTTGTCCAGAGGAAATCATGTCATCATGTACTCTCTCTCTCTCTGACTCTCTCCGTGTCTCTCTCTCTCTGTTGGGTCGAGCCAGTGAATTAGTCTCTCCCTGTTTAGTGAACACACACACACACACACACACACACACACACACACACACACACACACACACACACACACACACACACACACACACACACACACACACACACACACCACACACACACACACACACACACACACACACACACACACACACACACACACACACACACACACACACACACACACACACACACACACACACCTTCATAAATCACAAACCTCCGTTATGCTGCCAGGATTTTGTTTAACCCAATTTGTCAAAGAGGGTCCCACACACACACGACTGACACACACACACACACACCCTCTCTCTTGCGTCAGCCACACCCACCACCCAGAAGCGCGGCCAGGGAGCCAGGTCTGCTGGGTGGATCAAAGCTCTGATCACCAAGACGCCAGCCGGGTGTATTGGAATTATGGAAAGTATAGAGATACTGCAGCTTCTACTACTAATACTAATAATACTACTACTACTAACCTGTGTGTGTGTGTGTGTGTGTGTGTGTGTGTGTGTGTGTGTGTGTGTGTGTGTGTGTGTGTGTGTGTGGTGTGTGTGTGTGTGTGTGTGTGTGTGTGTGCGCACTCAGCACTGCCGGAACTTTCTGAACCAAACTCAGTTTCTGAACCAGATTGAGTTGAACAAAACATGGTGTTATCTCCATAAATCATCTTCCCTGGTATTTTAAAGTCCGTTATGAAACATGAGCACATGGCCGGCTAGGGCAGGTCAACAGGGAAGGAAGAGGCAAGAGGAAAATGGGAGGACATGTTTGCATTGAAAGGCTTTAGAGTGAATTAAAGAGATGTCACAACAACCAAAGCCCTCAAACTCTGAGTTAGGAAAGAAGAGAGAATGGACATGAACCAGAGAGTAGATGAGTAGATGAGAGCTGGGTGATGCTTAGTGGGGCTGCTGGTACCACCAGAAAGTCTGGGGGGGGCAGCGGTGAGATCTGAAGAACAACCATCTCCGTATGGGACTTCCTATAATCACTCTCTCACACCACACACACACACACACACACACACACACTCTCTCTCTCTCACTGTCCCACACACACAATCACTCTCTCTCACACACACTCACTCACTCTCCCTCTCACACACACACTCTCCCTCACAAACTCTCACGCACACACTCACACACACAGCTGAGGAGTCACACTAGTGCGTGATGACGATCACAATCTTTCCTTTTTCATTCACATTAACACAGAGTTATGGTCTCTAGTCAAGACATAATGTCTCCCACCCTCGTTCACACTCTGGACACCACGTACAGAACAATAGAACCATAGAACCATAGAGAAGACAGAACATCATTCAGTTGCTGTTTTGGAGAACTAGACCGTTTTGGTCAGTGGACTTTGACTTTGAGAGAGAACTAGTGACACAACTCGAGAGAGTTGTGTCACTGAGAGAGTGATTGGTGTGTGTGTGTGTGTGTGTGATTGGGGTGTGTGTGTGTGAGATTGGGGTGTGTGTGTGTGTGTGTGTGTGTGTGAGATTGGGGTGTGTGTGTGTGTGTGTGTGTGTGTGTGTGTGTGTGTGTGTGTGTGTGTGTGTGTGTGTGTGTGTGTGTGTGTGTGTCCTCACCTGGGACATCTGAGGTCTGAAGTTGATCTCCTTGAGGTCCACGGAGCCCGGGCTGAGGTTGTGTAACATCTGGCAGAGCAGCACCCCGTCCCGGAGTGCCTGGGCCAGGTCGAACACGGCGGCCGACGGCCACACCACCCGGTGGTTGGGGGGCAGGACCTTACAGTCGATCAGCCACCGCCCGCACTGCCGCCACTCCTCCATGGCTCTCTCTCACACACACACACACACACACCGGATCCAAGTTCGAGCCCCGGTTCAAGCGGTAGTAAATCCCCGTGTCACCGAGCCGCTCTTCTACAGTGAACCCGCAGGTCCTCGAGACAAGAGTCGGGGTGAGGATGATGAGGATGTCGCTTCTTCTTCTTCCTCGACCGGATGGAGGAAACTAACCCTCGGTGAAATGTATTCCGTTAAAAGTAGACCAGAACCAACACACCATATCCTACGAGACGGATTTCCTTTTCTTCATCCTCCTCAAAAAGTTTCCCGACGTCCTCCTAACACATCATCATCATCACCTTCATCATCATCACACCGCGGAGCTGCGATGGAGAGAGAGGACCACCGCGTCACGAGGAGGACTGAAGGAACATCTCAGCCTCCTCTTCATCAAACCCCACCAGGTCGATCTCCCAAACCCCACCAGGTCCTCCACTCAAAACCAGACCGTAGAGAACAAGGCGCCCGTCGAGTCGCTCCAACTCCGACCTTATTCCGGTGTCATCATCCCACCGACACCACCAGCTCTACTCCACCCAACTGGACTCTGCTCCTCCAACTCCGGCAGAGGAGGAGGTTCCAGAGAGAGAGAGTAGAGGTAGAGAGGTGAGAGGAGAGAGAGGGAGAGAGAGAGAGAGAGAGAGAGGAGCTCCTGGTGACTTCAGGTTCTCGGTTCTCTTCCCGTCCGCCTCCTCGGTCCCTGTAGAGAGTCTCCGGTATGGGTGGTGGTCTTAGGTCCTTCTCCGGTATGGGTGGTGGAGATCTTTGGTCCTCTCGGTCCGAGGGTGGGTCTTCTCGGTATGGGTGGAGTCTTGGTCCTTCCGGTCCGATGGGTGGTGGTCTTAGGTCCTTCTCCGGTATGGGTGGTGGTGGTCTTAGGTCCTTCTCCGGGTCTCCGGTATGGGTGGTGGTGGTGGTCTTAGGTCCGTCTCCGGTATGGGTGGTGGAGGTCTTAGGTCCCTCTCCGGGTCTCCGGTATGGGTGGTGGTGGTCTTAGGTCCTTCTCCGGGTCTCCGGTATGGGTGGTGGAGGTCTTAGGTCCTTCTCCTGGTCTCCGGTATGGGTGGTGGTGGTCTTGGGTCCTTCTCCGAGTCTTCGGTGTGGGTGGAGGTGGTCTTAGGTCCTTCTCCGGGTCTCCGGTATGGGTGGTGGTCTTAGGTCCGTCTCCGGTATGGGTGGAGGTCTTAGGTCCTTCTCCGGGTCTCCGGTATGGGTGGAGGTCTTAGGTCCTTCTCCGGGTCTCCTGTATGGGTGGTGGTGGTGGGTCGTCCCAGCGCGTGTTCTCCGCGAACCAGCAGAGTCACTTCATCGCGACGCGTCACTGGGCGAGGAAAGTACTTTTCATCAGGATCGCACACACACACACACACACACACTAAACACATACAAACACACACTAAACACACACTGCACACAGAGACACACACAAAGGGGAAGTTAGGCGAAATATGTGAAACGTGAGAGTTATGTCTGCGCCATCTGACGGTCAGTATTGGGTATTACAGGAGAGGGACACGCACCCGAATATCAACGGAAGAACACATAGAACCCATAGAACCCATAGAACCCATATACCACAGAATCCATATGAACCCAAGTAACCCATAGAAACACATATGAACCCATAGAGAACATAGAACCCAGAACCCATATAAGAACCCATAAAAACCCATATACCACAGAACCCATATAAACACACAGAACCCATATGAACCTAAATAACACATAGATATAACACAAAGAAGACATCGAAAAACCCATATAAACACACAGAACACAGAACCCAGAACCCATATAAACACACAGAACACAGAACCCATATAAACACACAGAACCCAGAACCCATATAAACACACAGAACACAGAATATCAATAAGAACAATTAGAACACCTAAATATCCTAGTAGGTACATATGGAGGATGGTGCTAGAAGCTTTTCTGAAGTGACTAAAGTGACTTAAGGTGACTCAAAGTGACTCAAAGTGACTTAAGGTGACTTAAGGTGACTCAAAGTGACTCAAAGTGACTTAAGGTGACTTAAGGTGACTCAAAGTGACTTAAGGTGACTCAAAGTGACTCAAAGTGACTTAAGGTGACTCAAAGTGACTTAAGGTGACTCAAAGTGACTTAAAGTGACTTAAGGTGACTCAAAGTGACTCAAAGTGAACCTTCTGAGTGGTAGCAGCCTTCTCCAGGAGTGCAGTAAGGAGCTCTAAGTCCAGTAACAGCCCCCAAATGCCCCATCGTGAATACATGAATACATGTGCGTAACACGGTGTCATGGTGGTCATCCCTACAGAAAGGAACCTCTTCCTTCTACTAGTCCACTAGTCCCTCCTATTGGTGGACAAGGAGCTCAGCTGTCCTCCAGGAGGAGAACCTCCCACGGAACTCTGGGCCTGGATGGAGGTTCTGTCAGGTACCACCACGCTGCATCTCCTGTCCCATGGGTCTCCACACCCCACATGGCGTGGTGTGTGGGTCCTCTCCAGGGGTTAGTCCTCTAGTCCAGTCACACACGCACACACACACACGCACACGCACACACATATATATATATTTATCTTGTTGATATAACGGCATACCCCTGCTCACTACCTGTTGATACATGTATACTTACCTTGTATATATACTGTATATACACCTATAATTCTGCACATATCTCATTCCTACTCTATAAGTATATTTTATACCTGTTTTTAGTAGTATTTTTTTTAGTAGACTGTTTTTACATCTTATTTAACAACTGTACATTATATATTACCATGAACTTTACTGTAACATTTACACTCTGGTTAGATGACTAATCATCTTCTCTGTACTGAATTAGAATCTAATCTAATCTAATCTAATCTAATCTAATATTGATATATGTGATACAGTTGTTAGGTATATCAACTACTAAAGGACGGCTTGATGTGTTGAACCTACCATAAGGTTGGTGTTTTGGTTCACCGCCATAATGGACACAACATTCAAAGATGTATTTTATGATTAATGTCAAGCTTAAAAATGCGTTACACGGGGGCGCCCTCTGTCGGAGAGACGGGGAACTGCACGCAGAGTTCACACCCAGTTCCTTATGACGTAGGGACTAGTACAGAAGCCCAGGGTGCGAACTGGAGGGGAGCAGGGGGAGCTATAGCTCCCCTAGTGGTGACATGAGCTCCCCTGGGAACATGGTTTGTGAAATTTGAGGGGAGCTCTCTAAAATACTGATATGATGACCAAATCAATTCCATTTTTTTTCAAAGGTGTAAAATAAGTGAAATAAAATTATATTTAGAGTTTATGATTCATGAAAAAAGTGTCGCCTGCTTGCACGCTGCCCGCAGCTCCACCCACTGGTGGAGCACCCACTGGTGGAGCTGCGGGCAGCGTGCAAGCGTGCAAGCACCCACTGGTGGAGCTGCGGGCAGCTTGCGTGCAGCGTGCAAGCAGGCGACACGAGAGAAGGGCTATGTGCATCGTTGTGTCGTGTGTGTGGCGTCGCGTCTCTCCAGGCAGTGAGAGGGTTGTGTTGTGCTATAGCTGTATTATTAATATTAATATTGTTCATGGTTGGTGCCGCTGGCTGCTCTTATCGCGTGTGTTCGGCTCTGTGTGGGCTACAGCCATAATAGGCTATAGCCCATGTCAAACAATGTAGCCTGTTTTTGAGTCATTTTAAGTTGATTTAATTAAACAGTCAAACGTTACATTGGTGGTCCGTGGATTATTTATTATCAAGTTGATTGAAGTTTGCGTAGCCCATACATGCTCGGGAAATATGTTGACATGACCATGATCCATCGGGACGTTTCATGTAAATGTAGACCTGTGGCACCACCCCGTGTGCAACAGATGTTCTCTTTATAATAGGCCTATGTCTGTGCTGTTGCTATTAATGCACGGATCAGCATTTACCCCCCCCCCCCCCCCCCCCCCGCAAAAAAAAAAATCCCGGCTCCCCCGGAGACCGTGGTATAGTTCGCACACTGCAGAAGCCCGTTTCCGCCACTTGAAAAAAATTATTAATTAATAAATAATCATAATTATGACTTAACTATCTCATAATTATGAGATAGTATCTCGTCAGTGTCATAGTAACGACAGAAAGCTATAGTGCACGCGACTTCAGTCAACAGGCTATCAACTGTCTAGATATCAGTGGTGAAGGTCAGGGCCTTCAAGGCTTCATTATAAAACAGTTTGAACGATTCCCGTCACCACTGCTTCCACCATCTGTGGAAAGGACATTTTAATATTATAAAAACATATGGAGGAACAGAACAGGACAATCCTGACTCACTGCATTAGCTTCCTATTGAAAGGCAACTTCTTTTGGATCTGAAAAGCAGTGATCAGCTTTATGACCGGGTTATCGATCCATTGATAACCCGGTCATAAAGCAGTGATCAGCTTTATGACCGGGTTATCGATCCATCCAGAAGGACAGGAGAATGGATTTGGTCTTGTGAACATCATTGGTGAGTGAGACTCATTTGTCTTTGCTGGTTTTGTCTCAGTGTTGCGTCTCGTTGAGCTGGTTGTTGCATTTTGTTTCCACACACTTGTTGACTGATTAGTTAATGGCTGTTTTGAGTTTGTTAAGCATTGCTGTGCATTTAAATTGAGAGTTTTGACTTGATCTTTCTTTGCATTGCTTAACGTGAAAATACGTAACTAAGAGTTACAAAACCACGATCAATAATCACCAATTTCTCTGGCATATGTCTTGTCATTAGCACTCTCACCTGTCAAAATATCTTAACTTAAATCCTCCCATTATGGACGTTATGTGACATTAAGTGTTTTCCTCTCTATTGAGTCAGTAAGGAAAAGTCTTAACGCAGCTTTATGAGAGGAAAACACTTAATGTAACATAACTTCCATAATAGGATTTAGGTTTTGATATTTTGACAGGTGGAACTGCTAATGACAAGACATATGCCCGAGAAATTGGTATATAATGGTGATTACTGATCGCTGTTTTGGAACTCGTTAAGCCTTTTCCCGTATTGTGTTAGACCGTCCCTTTAACCGATAGCCTGTGTGTGGTGGTCTGTGTTGGGCTGTTACTTCACTACATGGACACTGCTTTGACAACTAGGGTACACTTGGAAATTGGCTGCAACAATCTTCTCTGCCTAAATTAGATAACGCATAAAGTGACTTCCTCCGTGACGTCTGACTGGTCTACAGAAGGTCCAGCTGCGATAGACACGGTTTGCAACTGCTAGATAGTTAAGTCATAATTATGACTTGAGCATACAGTGTTTGAAGCATGGCGATCAGATTTTAATAGCGTCGAACAAGAAGAACTAATTGAGATCCTCGATATTCACTGCTGCAGGAGGATGCTAGCAAAATAGGAACAGCCAGCAATGCTGATGAAATCCTCCAGGAGCTTGCCCACAAAAGGCTTGTTCAAGAGCCTGCCTACGTAATGAACAATGGGCAAACATACTCAACAGCACCAGGAACAGCTCAGGACCTCAGTGTACGAAACCCTGCAACCAACAGGGAGAAAGGTTGGGAAGTCCCTCACCTATCCAGAGACTATGAATGTCCACCAGAAGGACTAAGGTCATCATTATAAACTTTACCCAGATTCAAGGTTTTCAGAGAAGACCTATTGCCCATACATGTGGCTGTGTGCTGGAGCTGTCAGTCAATTATGACAGCTCCCCTGACTTCAGCTCTGAGATGAACACCTGTCAGTCAATTATGACAGCTCCCCTGACTCCAGCTCTGAGATTAACAAGGTGTTGGAGTCTAATGTGTGGTTAATGGACAGTCTAATCTAGTATGTGTGGATCCATGCTATTCACACACAATTTCCTTGTATAATGTCAGTGACTAAGCATCCTTGTGAAAAACCTTGCATAAGATTGAAATTGTTCAACAGATAACTCTACACAAATAATGACAAAATATTCCTGGTTGTTACCTTAGATCATTTTCTTGCATTACTAGCATTATGCTTGTGGAGTATAGGAGGGCAAAGATATTCATTTAAATCACTTTTGTTTCCACTCTTAAGTAAAAGATCTTTGGAGACTGTCGCAATTCCTGAATGAAATAGCTGACTGTATATATTTTCTTTGTTTGTTCTGTTTATAAGAACTTGCTGTGTTACCATGTTGTTGTAACAACTGTTACCATGTACTGTGTAGTCCGTTATTTTACTGACAACGTTTTGAACAATGTATTACTGTACTGTTACCGTGTGTATGGGCCACACTTTTCCAGATGCTTCTATATGTAGCCAGCTGGGTTACGCCTATGATGTTCATGTTCTTGTGTTCTGAGTTTTCGATTAAGAGGCAGGAGGCAGCACTGGCGCTCAGGTCTTTAGTGTTCAGTGTTCTGGTCAAATATATACAAAGTAAATCATCATCGGCTGGTGGTTTGTGTGTGTCTTTTTCTTGCCAAGTTGAACAAAACCCCACAAAGGACATAAAAAGTACACATATGCATATATCTATTTTTATCTTATTTTTATAACTGCTGTCTGTCGTCGGGTATTGCACATAAGATTTTCACACCACGCTTTATACTTGTAAACTGTGAAGTGACAATAAAATTGACTTGACTTGATATGTTAATGTTCTTGAAACTTTACGTTACAATATGCAAAATCTTGCTGCACACAAGAGTTCCCACCCATTTGCATTGACAACATTTAAAAACTTTCAAAAAGGAAACTATCTAACTTACTATTTTGAAAAGGAACTATAGACAGTGTAGGCCAATACAGACCATTCAACAAACAGTTATATGCCATTTGTGTTTGTAAACAGAACTATACACATTGAACTATATACAGAACCAAGAGGTCCGTTCCTTTGGACAAGAGGGGGAGTTGGGGAGAGGTCCGTTCCTCTGGATTATGTTTTAGACTCTCAAAGACAGACAGTATGACAGAAGCACAGACATTTTTCACAATTAGGGCTCTAGCTCCAAGCCATTGCTTATCAGCTGTCTAAGTCTAATATACAGATCCACTGTTGCAAACACATCATTTGTTAGCTGCAGATTATGCTCAGAAATAAGGTCTACACATACATGAAACACATCTTCATCACATGGGAAGTCTTTGAACACACAGTCTCCAAGCAGGCTCCAACCGTTTCCAGGCCGACGGGATGCAGATGGTCCCTGGTTCCGTACAGTCGAGGCACAGCATGCATGATGGACGGGCTACCATGAGGACTTGGTGAGTTGTGTACTGGGCGTATCCTGTGGTTATTCCAAGCCCAATCAACTTAATTTAGGTCTTCCTGGGAGGCAAGTTAATTAATTTGATTAATTAATGTGATTAATTGGATTAATATGTGAATTTATTACATTTTCAGCTCACCTGTATTGTGGGAAGAAAACAAAATTGGACCAACGATTTGTCCAAGAAGGTGTCTGCGAAGTGTCCATCCCATCTCAATTTGTCAAAGAGGTCCATTCCAAACTGGACCCATTCAGTGCGTAAGGTTAGCCACCACCTTTCAACCCGCTGGCTCCCAGCTTGGACCACATGTCACAACGTCGGTCTCCGGTCCATCCTCCGACAGATAAAGAACCTTTGCAGGCCATATGGACATTTTCTGTTCCTTCAGCTTCAATCATCCATGTAGCAGCCAGCAATGACCCCTGGGTTATTATTTGTCTTGTAGGCTTCAAGCCATATAAGGCGTCTGGAGAAGCCATCAATTTATCCATCCATCCATCTTCTCCCGCTTATCCGTAATCGGGTCGCGGAGGTAGCAGCTTCAGCAGGGGACTCCAAACTTCCCTCTCCCTGGCAACATGGACTAGCTCTGACTCGGGGATCCCGAGGCGTTCCCAAGCCAGTGTGTAGATGTAATCACCCCACCTGTACCTCGGTCTGCCCCGTGGTCTCTTCCCAGTTGGATGTGCCTGGAAAACCTCCCTCGGGAGGCGACCAGGAAGCATCCTTACTAGATGCCTGAACCACCTCAACTGGCTCCTTTCTACGCGAAGGAGCAGCAGCTCTACTCCGAGTCTCTCATGAGTGACTGAGCTTCTCACCCTATCCCTCAGGGAGATACCAGCCACCCTCCTGAGGAAACTCATTTCGGCCGCTTGTATTCGCGATCTCGTCCTTTCGGTCATTACCCATTGCTCATGGCCATAGGTGAGGGTAGGAACGAAGACTGATTGGTAGATCGAGAGCTTTGCCTTCTGGCTCAGCTCTCTTTTGGTTACAACGGTGCACCAAAGTGCACCCAATACCGCTCCCGCTACACCTATTCTCCTGTCAATCTCACGCTCCATCCTCCCCTCACTCGAGAACAAGACCCCGAGTTACTTGAACTCCTTCACTTGGGATAAGGACTCCCTCCCTACTTGGAGTAGGCAATCCACCGGTTTTCTGCTAAGAACCATGGCCTCAGATTTGGAGGTGCTGATCCTCATCCCAGCCGCTTCACATTCTGCTGCAAACCAATCCAGTGAGTGCTGAAGGTCACATACTGATGACGCAAACAGGACCACATCATCTGCAAACAGCAGCGTTTCAATCCTGAGCCCACCATACTGAAACCCCTCCCCTCCATGACTACGCCTTGAAATCCTGTCCATGAAAATCACAAACAGGATGGGTGACAAAGCGCAGCCCTGGCGGAGGCCAACACCCACTGAGAACAGGCCTGACTTACTACCGAGGATCCTGACACAGCTCTTGCTTTGGGAGTAGAGAGATTGGATGGCCCTCAACAGTGACCCCCGCACCCCATACTCCCGCAGCACCCCCCACAGTATTTCCCGAGGGACCCGATCATATGCCTTCTCCAAATCCACAAAACACATGTAGACCGGATGGGCATACTCCCAAGCCCCCTCCAGGATCCTTGCAAGAGTGAAAAGCTGGTCCGTTGTTCCACGACCAGGGCGGAATCCCCATTGTTCCTCTTCAATCTGAGGTTCGACTATCGGCCGAACCCTCCTTTCCAGCACCTTGGAGTAGACTTTCCCAGGGAGGCTGAGTAATGTGATACCCCTGTAATTGGCACACACCCTCTGGTCCCCTTTTTTGAACAGGGGTACCACCCCCCCCCCCCCCCCCGTATGCCACTCCTCAGGCACTGTCCCAGACTTCCACGCAATGTTGAAAAGACGTGTCATCCATGACAGCCCCTCAACACCCAGAGCCTTTAGCATTTCTGGACGGATCTCATCAACCCCTGGGGCTTTGCCACTGCGGAGATGTTTGACTACCGTAGTGACTTCCTCCAGGGAGATTGATGTTTGCCGTCCTTCATCCTCCAGCTCTGTCTCTACCATTGAGGGTGTAGTTGGGTTAAGAAGTTCCTCAAAGTCTTCTTTGCACCGCCCGATCACCTCCTCAGTTGAGGTCAGCAATGTCCCACCCTTACTGTACACAGCTTGGATGGATCCACGCTTCCCCCTCCTGAGGCGCCGGATTGTTTGCCAGAAACGCTTTGGTGCCGACTGAAAGTCCTTCTCCATGGCTTCTCCGAATTCCTCCCACACCCGCTGCTTTGCCTCTGCTACAGCCGAGGCTGCCGTCCTCTTGGCCTGTCGATACCTTGCAACTGAGTCCGGAGTCTCACAGGCTAACATAGCCCGGAAGGCCTCCTTCTTCAGCCGGACGGCTTCACCGACCACCTGTGTCCACCACGAAGTCCGAGGGTTGCCGCCCCTTGAGGCACCAATGACCTTGAAGCCACAGCTCTCATCCGCAGCTTTGGCAATAGAAGCTTTGAACAATGACCACTCTGGCTCAATACCCCCAGCCTCCACAGAGATGCCCGAAAAATTCCACTGGAGGTGGGAGTTGAAGGTCTCCCGGGCAGGGGCATCCACCAGATGTTCCCAGTTCACCCGCACTACACGTTTGGGCTTACCAGGTCTGTCCAGAGGCTTCCATCTTACCCAACTCACCACCAGATGGTGATCGGTTGACAGCTCTGCTCCTCTCTTCACCCGAGTGTCCAAAACATGCGGCCTCAGGCCAGATGATACGATAACAAAATCGATCATTGACCTTCGGCCTAAGGTACTCTGGTACCATGTACACTTATGAGCATCCTTATGTTTGAACATGGTGTTTGTTATGGCCAATCCATGACTAGCACAGACATCCAATAACAAAACCCCTACCCATCAGGTAGGCCGTTCATCCCCAACACGCCCCTCCAAGTTTCCCCATTGTTACCCACGTGTGCGTTGAAGTCTCCCAGGAGGACTATAGAGTCCCCTTCAGGAGCCCCATGCAGGACTCCATCCAGGGTTGGTGCATAGGCACAAACAACAGTCAGAGTTTTCCCTCCCATGACCCTAAGGCATAGGGAGGCGACCCTCTCGTCCACCGGGGTAAACTCCAACAAAGCGGCGCTCTGCCGGGGACTTGTGAGTATCCCCACACCCGCCCGGCGCCTCACACCCTGAGCAACTCCAGGGAAGGAAAGAGTCCAACCCCTATCCAGGAGTTTAGTTCCAGAGCCAGTGCTGTGCATAGAGGTAAGCCCCACCAGATCTAATCGGTAGCGCTCCACCTCCCGCACAAGCTCAGGCTCCTTCCCCCCCAGAGAGGTGACATTCCACGTCCCCAAAGCCAGTCTCTGTTGGCTGGGTTTGGTCCGTCAATGCCCCCTGCCTTCACTGCCACCTAACTGGCAGTGCACCCGACCCCAGCGGTTCTTCCCGTAGGTGGTGGGTCCGCGGGAAGGAGAAGTGGCCACGTTGCTTTTTCAGGCTATGCCCGACCGGGCTCCGTGGCTAACCCGGCCACCAGGCGCTCGCTGACGGGCCCTCTTTCCGGGCCTGGCTCAGGAATGGGGCCCCGGGCTTCCTCCGGCCAGGGTATCCTCACTTCTTCTTGTTTGTTTGTCCATTTAAGTCTTTGAACCATTCTTAGTCTGGCCCCTCCCCTGAGACCAATCTGCCATGGGAGACCCTACCAGGAGCACTAGGCTCCAGACACACACAGCTCTCAGGTTCACAGGGACACCCAAACCTCTCCACCACGATAAGGTGATGGTTCCCGGAGAGGAGAAGCCATCAAGGCTTCCACTTATTGCGATTCCAAATGGCTTAAGTTTATCGTAGCCATCAATGTGCCAAACCTAGTTTGGACCACAGCTATGGTGAACTCGTCTCCGCAGTCGATTTCTTGACCTCAGGTCAACTCCTTCACCATCTAATAAACGCAACAAAACTCAAACTGTTTCCCTGTCAGTCACAATGCCATTCATCCAGCATGTGTGGTCATCCACCTTTATCTGTCCACCTATATCCGAGACACTGACCGGAGGGTTGAACTTGAACTCAGACCCATCCGTTTGGTTCTTCCTGCGCCAAAGTTTCTTCTTGCTTAAAATCCTTTCCAGTGTGTGTTTGCTTAGAACAACCCCTTGACCAACCCCATGACTAACCCCTTGACCAACCCCATGACTAACCTTGACTAACCCCATGACTCACCCCTTGACCAACCCCTTGACTAACCCCTTGACTAACCCCATGACTCACCCCTTGACTAATCCCATGACTAACCCAATTACTCACCCCTTGCAATTCAGCCAGTAAAACAAGGATTTCTTCATTTGTAAAACCACATTTCAAATATTCCTCAATGTGATCACGATCCATGATTGATTGATTAGGTTCAATTTCCATGCATTGAATCGATCAATCACACACTCTCTTCCTCAGATATGGGAGCACGTCTACAATTGTATTGTAGATATTGGCCCTTTATCTCATAATGACTTAACAGTCTCATAATTATGAGATACTTTGTTTTCAAGTGTTGGAAACGGGCTTCCATAGACTAGAGAATAATTAAGTCATGTATTTAAAACCTTAGAATCAACATAATCCAAATGAATAAAATCTTGTTTGAATGGTTCCATGAAAAATACCAGCTGGTTTAATTAGTCAAGCGGTGGTTGAAAATACAATTTAAAAAAAATAGAGATTTAGTGTTTGGTTCAAGATGCAGTTGGCAGAACAGTTTAAAGGGGATGTTTGTGTCAGAGCTCACGATTATTTAGTTGAATGGCAAATCATTTAAAATTATCAAGTGGGTGACATTTCACATTCAGAAATGAATATTCACACAAAACACACATTTTCAGGTTTCTTGTTGTATTTATTGAAGATAAACCAAAAGGAAGGAAGCTCTTATTACAGTCTTGAAACAGAGACATTGAATGATTCACCTTCTAGTGGTGGATTATGGCAGACATTGACAGGAGCCTAACGATCTGTACAGAGGATACACGCCTTCTTCAGACCCAGAGAACTTCTTACAACAAGGCTTAAAAAAAAGGAAAAGCTAAATCGAGGTACAACAAATCTCCATGCATGTTAAAAAATAAAAAGTAGAAATCCTTTTATATATATATCTATATATATATAAAAAGAGGCTATCATATTACAACAAAAGCATAAAAAACAAGTTAGATTTGAAAATATCTATATATTTATATACAGGTTCTTGGTCAGTTTTTGACCACTGAGAAAACATCATTCAGAATCAAACAAAAAACCGAAAAAACAAACCAAATAAATCAAACTTAAGGCGGAGAAATGCTTACATCGGATAATCTGGGCATAAAAATAAATAGAACTGAGAATATCCTTTTTTTTTTGTCATTGTTTATTTTTTTAGAAAATGTATTTGAAAATTTTCCAAAAAAAAGTCATTTGAAACCACATTTTCTTAGCATAGAATCAGAGCAGGAAGCACGTCTATTCATCACTGAATTAAACTGAAACAGTGAGCAGATCACCATACATTCAGATGCATATCGTCCTCACCACCAAGGAAGACTACTTAGTCCGCACCTGAAGAAGTCCATCAGGGACCAGAACCCAGACCGAGCCCCGCAGCCGGTCCACGCATGCCTTCAGATTACCTTTATTCCTTTGTACAAAACCAACGTGTCGAGAGGAGGAGAGACCTTAAGCTGCCATGGACCCCACACACACACACACACACACACACACACACACACACACACACACACACACACACACACACACACACACACACACACACACACACACACACACACACACACACACACACACACACACACACACACACACACACACACACACACACACACACACACACACACACACACACACACACACACACACCCTTTTCAGCATCCTACCTACATGGGTGACCATGGTGAATATCGCCATTTAGATCCATCGCTATTAAAAGAGATAATGTTAGATATTGTGAGAGATACTGAGGCGGACATCTGGGAAGACATACGATATACCCGGGGGGGACGCCACGGCAGAGCCAGACTCTCACCCCTCCCCCCCACACCCCCATCCTCATGTGGTTTCCATGACAACACAAACTTAAAGATGGAGGAATGCGCCTCGTACTCCATCGGCGATCTGCAGCGGGACACAAGAAGAAGATGTTAATGAGTTTGGTTATAAGTTCAGTTTCAGTTCCTTTGGGATCCACTTTGGTGAGACATACACCCTGACCCTCACATCAACTCACTGAAACATCCACTTCCCTTTCTCCTTCTATAGACCTTCTGATCACATACGCCTAGAACATTTACTGTTCTATTCTGACCCCCAGACATTCGTCTGTCCACAGGTGAGACGGTGGACGTTGGGGGTTTGGAACCCAGAACCGTTCTTCCCGCTGGGAGTGGAACACCCAAACATCTGGACTGTACTCTCCTCCTTCACTTTTGCGTTCAACCTTCGATTCACACACCAAACAAGTCTGATAAAACATCTGAACACTCGAGCTGTGGAGATACAGTTCCTGGAACTACTGGTAGGATAGACAGAGTGTGTGTGTGTGTGTGTGTGTGTGTGTCTACAGGGTTCTCCAGCGATAGATGGATGGTGTTTATGATAGGAAGCGACCGTAGCGGATATTGCGGTTTTCCAACTGAAAGGCCAGTTAATTAGAACCAAAAGGAACGGTCTCTGGTCCAAAAACAACCCATCTATATTCACACTTCAACCCGGCTGATACGGGAAACGTGGAACATTTACCATTAGTAAGCACAAAATAAAAATTGCATCAGTATTAAAGAAACAAGCTTTTCTTTAGAAGGCATACATAACACATGAAGAATAACTCCATAAGTAATGGAACCTGAGCGGTGGTGAGAGCAGGAGCAGAGACCTTACCGTGGGACTCAGTCCGGCCCACTGTTGTCTGAACTGGAGTCGCTGGAACTGCTGCTGGCCGAGTCCGACGTGCTGCTGCTGTCTGTGTTACCGGCTGCTCCTTCCTCTGGGACACACACACACACACACAGGTGAGGACGGGTGGACCTTCACCTTTTGCTAGCTCCGCCCAGCCAAGATGGGAGGAGCTTATGTTTTCGGCCAGTTTGTCTCTCAAGATAACTGGAAAAGCCCCCGGAATTGGGCAAAACATGGTGGTTAGATTACTGATGGGCCAAGGAACAGTTGATTCGATTATGGTGCAGAACCAGATTCAAATCCGGATCCAGGGAACTTTTTGGTGTAGTGGAGGTATGCGTTCTACTGAGGGCCCTCTGGTATGTAAAGTGAGTTCTTAGAGAACTAATTCCTGAACGAATCAAATGTCACTGAGTGTCTGGTGTTTGTGGTTTGGTCTCTGGTGTAGTTGTGTGAGTCCAGACTCCGTACCTCCGGGCTTCCTCATCTTCTTGTAGAGGCAGGACTTGACGTACTGCTCCAGCTCTCGCAGCGTGGACGGCTTCAGCGTCTCAAAGTCAATCTCGATCTCGTCGGGGTTGGAGTCCCTCAGGGAGGGCTCCCGGGTCTGGATGATTCGGACCACCCGGCCCAGCTTGCCCCCCGGCAGCCGGTTGATGTCCAGGCTCAGCTGCCTCTTCTCGTCGTACGTCATGGGCAGGGACTCGTCCTCCGAGTCGTACCCCTTGGTGCTCTTCCTGTAAGGGAACACCTTAGGGTCATACGGGACACTCTCACCGCTCCCGAGGTCCCCGGGTGGGTGGACTACGGCGTCGTACCTGAGGCCACCGGACAACTTCTTGGAGGTCTTCTGCTGGCCCGGCCTACCGGCCTTGGACCCCGGTCGGCCCTCCTTCCTCTTGTCCTTGGCCTCCTTGGTCTCCTTGGACCTCTTGGGCTTGGCCCCGGGCGCCTGAGAGAGAGCGGCCAGCTGCTCGTGGACGGCTTTCAGCTGGGGAGAGAGGGGCGCACGGAGGGCGGGGTTAGCAATGGACAACCTGGTCATGTCTGCTATTAAAAAACACACGCACACCTTCTAAGGGTATTCTGGGGATAGAACATTGGTATCATCATACGGATGGGGATTTAAAGCAGCAAGCCTTCATCGTTTACCTGGCCCACTTTACTTGTGTTTTGATTGAGTCACGGTTCTCATGTTGGACGACTGGCCGCTGATGAACCCTGAGACTCAATCTGAACTGGATTAAGTCTAAATGGTTGACAGTTTAAAATGTTGGTGTTATTGTGAAAGGCGGGTGTTCAAGCCCCATCCCGTTTCCGTCTCTACCGCCCGCCACTCCGCTTCAAGGTGCTTATATCGTCTCGTTAGCACAGAGCAACGAGGAAAAGTACAGAACCACTAACGAGGACTTTTACAAATGGACTTGCTATATTTAGCAAACAAAGCTGTTGTTCAATAGTCCTGGGAAGAGGAGGACGAGACGCTGGGGAAATGACACAGGCCATTGAGGAAGATTAGATTTGGTAATGTCGTCGTATTGAAAATGGTTAATCGTGTTAAACTGGTTTTAAACCTGGCGTCACAGAGGGGACAAGCTAAACTTCAGCAGGCTACTTTGTAGAATTCTTTAACAGGACGTAAAAAACACTTTAACAACAGGAGACTGTTGAGCTGATGTTCAACTAATGAATGTTCTTAATCCTCTTAAAGATAAGTATTTCTTCCTCTGTTCTTCATCCATCTCTTAAAGATAACAGGCCCAGGTTAAACTCTAAACCTAAGCTCTTAACAGGGGCTTCACAGGCCCAGGTTAAACTCTAAACCTAAGCTCTTAACAGGGGCTTCACAGGCCCAGGTTAAACTCTAAACCTAAGCTCTTTAAAGGGTTAAAGGGTAAAAGGTCCCCAGACCCTAGTGGAAGAGAAAGCCACGAGACGGAACAGAAGGGACACGGTGCAAAAAGGATGCGTCTCGTCACAGAATCGGTTTCAAGTCCCTGTTTCGGTCATCTCGTACTCCACTTGAGACAGTGTCATTTACTAAACACACAGGAAGCATCTTCAACTCCATGGAGTGGAATAACAAGACAGACGGAGGGGGAAGCGGACGTCTTCAAGACGTAAAGATGAGAGACCATGAGGGCCCTTAAGTCCCCAGCCTGTGACAGTGGAATAAAGGAATGAGCGTCTATCACCCCAGCTGAAGCGCTCTCTGGTCCTGCTTGAGGTTGTTGTTGCCCTGTGCAGCCGTTTGGATGTGAATGCCCCCTCCATCCAGAACACTAAGTGGTATAAAACGTCTGCTTAGCCGGTGTGAAAAGGTCATTACCCACAGACTGGTTTATGGGCGGACAGAAATAACAGCATTAGCTGCGGACGGGGCACCGATCTTCCGGGGCAATAAGCTGGTCAAATGAGGCGTCTGTAAGGAGGGAGGGATGGAGGGCAGGTTTGGGTTTGGTGCTTTTGGCTAAGGGTCTAAGGCCGTTCTGAAGCTATGGGCAGAAAATGTTTGGGATTTGAACCCAAAATGTGCATTAAAAAATCTAAATGAATCTAGTCTATGGATGGACCCATCGATCAATGAATTCAAATCAATACATTTGTCAGTAGACAAATAATATCAATGAACACACCGATCACCTGAGCCCTATAGTCGAGTACTTCGTTGGTCCTTTTTGCGATAGCGTTTCCAGAACTAACACGGCGGTTGTGAGCCTCAGAGGTCTCTACCAGAACATCAACCCACGTGGCTCATCCAGTCATCAAGACTGACAGACCCCCCCCCCCGGGACTCTGGGCCGGCGGTGGTGATGGAGCGTCAGGGAAAGGAAGCCCAGACACAATGACTGACAGCCAGAGACCTTGTTCTTCACACTGGAGGAACCAACGCTTTCACTAGGACAACGAGATGCAGGATTTAAAGAAAGAAATCCTCCTACTTTTAAGACTGCCATTTCAATTTAACCCCCCAGCATGGTCTCTGGGTGAGTGCGTTTGCCTCCCGAACACAGTGAGGTTATGGGGTCGAACCCCACTGTGTTCAGGCTACCTGTAGGCATCCTAGAGCAAGCTGCCCTAACCCCCTACTGCCTCATTGAAAATCCCTGCAAGTGGTTTTGTCTTTAGGTATAACGCTGCTCTGCATTGATTATGAGAGATATGAGACATACGGTGAGGTGCACACCATCTGTTATTATATATTATAACCATCTGTTCAGTATTAGTGTGGCTTCATCTGTTAATGAGGTGATTATTGATTAGGTGATTATTGATAGTAGTCACCTGTTCATTGTCGCTGCACCCATTCCTCCCCAACTCACTACCGTTCTGATGCTAAGAGACGAGGGACACAAATACAAACACTTCATATATATATATATATATATAGAATTAGCCACAAGGTATGTGTCGCAAAAATATACGATCAACAAAAACTTTAACAGCCCCGAGTTGATGAAGCCATTTCTCAATCTCTCCCCTTGTGAGATGATAAGTGAGGCGTGTCCACCCAGTGTCTCCGGGGGATGTGAACCGGTGCCTCCCAGTGAGTGCAGTCCAGAGACGGGGGACCGGTACGGTCATCGGTTGGGACAGATCGGACACCCACCTGTTCGGCGCCCACCTGCTCCTGCAGCTCGGCCAGGCGCGTGGCGTGGTCCTCGTCCGACATGCCGGAGACCGAGGAGTCGGCACTGGTCCCGCCGAACACGGCGTTCCTGGGGAGGGCGCCGCCGGCCGCGCTCACGTCCATCGCCTCGTCTGGGATCTTGGTGAACTTGATCTCAAACACGTCCTGCAGACAAGGACCGCCACGGTTAAAATCCCAAAGGCTCGTTTCAAGAGGTCCTAAACTCTTCAATATCCCGTCATACGTTTGGGACAGAATGATCCGATGAAGGGTTTTCCAAACGGGGTACGGTACCTGGAGCTTCCGGGCCATGGCGACCACCTCGTGGTCCGGAGGGTTGTATTTGTAACAATTTGAGAAAATTAATCGGACGTCGGCCCCAAAGGACTGAATGTCCAGGTACTTCCTCTCGTCCATCTTTCTCTAAAGTCAGGGAGAAGGTCAACAAAACATTGTTCTTCAGAAAGGAAGACATCTGAGCACCACAAGTCAGGACCAATAAACACTCTTGAGTGACCATAGTTTTTAACCCAGATTATTTAGCAGGAAAATGGGGGCGGATGTATGTATGTATGTATGTATGTATGTATGCATGTATGTATATATATAAGTTAAGAAAAAATAATAATACAAGGCTTTTTGGTTCTTCCTGATCTGTGTGATGTTATTGTGATAGGGCATTCGTTCAAGTGTGTAAAAAAAAATACGTTACCAATTATTTCGATTGTAAAATGCTATTTTTACATACAAAAAAAACATTTCTAAAGCCTTATAGTTAGATGAATTCATACCACGCCTTTTAAGGTGTTTTAAGGACCCACGGGTCCAGCCTGCATTACATTAGTCATTGGGGGACCGACCACCTAACCCCCGGGGACCGACCACCCCTCCCCCGGGGACCGACCACCTAACCCCCGGGGACCGACCACCCCTCCCCCGGGGACCGACCAACTAACCCCCGGGGACCGACCACCCCTCCCCCGGGGACCGACCACCTAACCCCTGGGGACCGACCACCCCTCCCCCGGGGACCGACCACCTAACCCCCGGGGACCGACCACCTAACCCCCGGGGACCGACCACCTAATCCCCGGGGACCGACCAACTAACCCCCGGGGACTGACCACCTAACCCACCTTGACGGAGCCCAGGTCCATGGGCATCTTGATGATGTCGTGGTAGTCGTGGAGCTGCAGGGCCTGGGCGTCCACCGGCTTGTAGAAGGGCCAGGCGTACGCCGCATGCTTCTTGGACAGCAGATCCTTAAGGACGCCATCGCAGAAGCGCAGCTGCTCCGTCAGCCGGCCCCGCTTGGTGGCGTGCTGCGCCGTCTCCTCCTCCTCCGCCAGCGCCTTCTTGGGGGGCTTGATGGGGCGCCCCGTGCTCTCCCGCCGCTTCTTCTCCAGCGACCAATCGCTGTCGGGCAGCGGGGACTTGGCACCCGCGGCGACGACGGCGGGAGGAGGAGGAGGAGCGGCGACCGGCGGGGGCGAGAGGATCTTCCTCTTCAGCGTCTAGGACCGCAGACACAATGGAGAGAGTTGAGAAACACGGAACAAGCGGAGGAAAACAGGCTTTTAGATGCGGCTGGAATCCCAAATTGCCACCGCTATGTTTTCCCATGTTTGAGTTTCTTCACTGGATTAAGTATTTCCCCGGAGGTTAATCAAAGTAGTGGTGTTATCATCATGTAGGACCGAGTGGTGAATGACTGGTGAGGGCTGCTGTCTTAAAGGCTGTGTTCTGTTGTGGCCCTCGGTCCCCGAGGGGCCCCACTCACTTTGACAGACGCCTGTGTGGGAGAGCTGGGCAGCAAGGAGGAGGAGGAGGAGTTCAACACCGCCTCAGAGGACGGAGGAGGAGGGGGAGGAGGAGTAGCCGGGGTACAGGAGGTCACCGTGCCGTCCTGACCTCCTTCACCACACGGGGGGCGAGATTAAGGGTTAGATTACATTCAGCCGCTCTGGTCCAACGTCAACATTGCGTGGTAAACTGAAGCTTACGCACAAGGGCAGTGAGTTCAAAGAGGAACAGATTGTTCCAATTCAAAGAGATCAAAGGAATAATAGTCCAAAACACTTTGACATCATTATTAAAAGGTCTGAGGGGAGCTGCGGTACCTGGGGTGGAGGGTTTCTTGGGCTTGGCTTTGGGTGCAGAAGGCAGTTCCTCCTCCTGGCCGGGGGGCATCTGGGACACCTTCTGGAGGAACACCTTCTCTAGCGCCTGGGCCATCAGCACGATGTCGTCTGTAGGCTGGGGTGGAACACGGCAGTCAGACTGGAGTACAACACGGTACAGTAGAACACAGTACAGAAACAGAGTACACAGGTGTAAACTAGAAAAGAGATGATATTCCTGCTTAGCGAGAACTGCTGTTCCTCAGCCAGTCAGTGGAAGATGGGTGCCCCCTAATGGTCATTACTGAGCACTACAAGATTGTGCAGTGCTCTCACTTGGTTTATGTACAGTTGGTGAACATGGTGTGTGTTACCTTGTTGTAGATGTAACAGTTGGTGAACATGGGGTGTGTTACCTTGTTGTAGATGTAACAGTTGGTGAACATGGTGTGTGTTACCTTGTTGTAGATGTAACAGTTGGTGAACATGGGGTGTGTTACCTTGTTGTAGATGTAACAGTTGGTGAACATGGTGTGTGTTACCTTGTTGTAGATGTAACAGTTGGTGAACATGGTGTGTGTTACCTTGTTGTAGATGTAACAGTTGGTGAACATGGGGTGTGTTACCTTGTTGTAGATGTAACAGTTGGTGAACATGGGGTGTGTTACCTTGTTGTAGATGTAACAGTTGGTGAACATGGTGTTAAAGTCCTGCATACACTCGCTGGCGCTATGATAGTAGTGGTTCTCCAGCCTCTTCTTGATGGAGCCCATGTCCATGGGCGTCTTTATGATGGTGTAGTAGTCCTGGAGAATAACATCACTACATCAGTCCGTGTACTCAGCGAGGAGTCAGGTCCACGGCGTGGAGCCGGCCTCTGGCTACACGCCACACATAATGACAATTAACAGACTTTGGTTCTTGTTTTACTCATTTTCTCAGTTACCGTGTAATGATAAACCAAACGTAATTAGTACTTAGTTTGAGTCTTATTTCTAGCGGTTATAAGACTGAAGAAACAAGAGATTCCAGTCACTCCAACCACAAGAATATATTGCTTCATACAACCCAAAAAATATATCTGCTGCCGTTGTTATTCGATCCATCAAATCAACCAGATTTAATAAAAAAGACAAGAGAAATGACTTGAGCTGAGTTTCAACACAGGAAGCTAATTGAATCTCCACCAGCAAAGAATCCAGCTCTTGGGCCTGTGGTTCGTCAGCTCTTGGCTCCTCTTCAAACCCCTATAATACACACATATTGCGGGGAAACTCTGATCCCGAGCCGCCGACCCCGTTGGGTTAACACTTCATTGCGTTCCACTGGGTTCCCGCTCCTGCAAAGCACACGTTTGACACGCGCCAGCGGGTCCACCTAATGATCCCCAGAATACCTGCACCGCAAATTGTTTCTCCAGCGTTTCAGCGGCCTAAACTGTCTGCTCATTTCATCGGCTCCCATTTGGTTGCACACTTCATTACAGGCCATGGGTTTTTTTTGTGAGGGACGTTTCCCCAAGGCGTGTTTTAAATAAGTTGCATGTGGTCCTACATGGCGTTCGTCTTCTTGGTAAACGGACCCCGAGAGAGAACCTAGTCATCCACTTCCTGTGAAATTTTACCAGCTAACTCCAATAATAAATAGTATTTATAGAACGCTTTTAAAGACGCCCAAAGTGCTCGGCTGACGGGGGATCAAAGGGAGAGGTGTGAAGCGGTGTCTTACCGGCAGCCCCAGCTTGACCACGTCCACGGGGTGGTAGAAGGGCCAGGCAAACTGGTGGCGCCACAGGGACTTCACCACCACGTTCTGCATGTACTGCAGCTGGTTGGTCTTCCTCCCGGGCCGGGCCGGGTCGCTCACAGTCGGGGGGGGCATGTTGGCCAGCTTGGGCGGCACCGTGGCCCCCGGGGGGATCCCGGACATGGTTCCCGGGCGTCCCGGTGTTACGGCACTAGTCGCTGGGCGACTTTCTCTCTTGGTTTTGTTTGGTTTCCGTTTAGCAGGTTCTGAGGTGGGTCTGGACAGACTGAGGTTCTTCTTCTTCTTCTTCAGAGGCTCCGGTGGTGCCCCATCCCATTTCAGAGGGTCTCGACCTTAGGACCTGCCAGAACCCAAAAACAAACCCGGTATTAAAACCAAAAGAACCTGCAAAGCTCGCTTTCCCGTTTGTCTTCACTGTACAAAGGTACAAAATCCTTCATTAAAAAAAACATATACTGAGGAAATGTAATAAAACAACCTAATAAAAGCAATGGGCCCAGCATGTACTAGGAATAAAGACTCTGCTAAATCAATAAGCCATAGCTCTTGGCTGAGAGACTTGTCATGAAACATAATCTGATTTGCCAACATAACATTGAGGCTAGGGTGAAAAGCGCGAGAGCAGCACTTTCTGTCCTCCAGGCCGCTGGTTCCGCTAATCGAAGGTGATTGGACACAAGCTGTGAGCCGTCAGGGTCTCCGAATAACGGCTTGTGTGTTCACGGCAAGTGGATTGAATAACCACTTCACTTCAGGGGTGAAAGAACAGTGGTGACCCCTGTGTACTGTACGCATTACATTTTGAATTGGTATCACATTTGGTAATTTAGCAGATTACTTTATGCACAGCTTAGTATTAACTTGGGGAGTAAGTATTAATGGAGAGTAAGCATTCCATTGTACTTGTTGCAAATAGCTAATAAAACACCTTGTATCTTGTACTTGGTATGAACTTGTATTTGTGTTACATTGAACATAGCGTGTATACATTTGTACCAGTGAGTAGGGCTGGGAGATATGGAACAATTATTTATCTGCACGATAAATATGGGTAATTTTACACGATGAGAGGATAAATAATATCACAATATGCTTATGAATTCAAAACACCATTTTTAACAGTCTGAGGGTCGTAACGCATATAAAGCATATGGAGATTTATAGTACGGTGTCCGCCTTAAACTAGTTTTCCTTTCTCTCTGACATAAACCTCACATTTTACGATAAAATTCAACTAGAAAACAATATTTTAATTCAATGACAATATACAATACTATTCAAAAGACGATAAATGTTATTGCTCAGTCCTACCTGTCTCATCAGAGGAGAAGCAGGGTTCTCCCACCACTAATGGAGTTCCTTCACACCCGCCAAGATCCTGGAAGAAACAGTTCAAGAAACAGTTAATACATGATCCATAACTAAACCACAAACCAGACTGTAGCTTTAAGGCTTGATTGGAGTTCAAGCAGTCGTTAAAGAAAGTTATTTAAGCCAGATGACACTCCATGAAACCTAACCGATTGAATGCTTTGATTGTTAACCGTAGGATTGACTCATTTCATCTTAACATCTAACACCAACTGGACTCTTTATGGGACATATGTGGTCTGTGGCCAAAATATGCAGAAGTGTTCCGTCTGGCTTTGCTACTACACTAGATGACCAACGACAACAAACTTTACCGGGTCAGCATAATCTGAGCCAAGTCAAAATTTGGATCGAATCGCATAACGCAGAAATGGCTTTAGCTGCAGTTAAAGTGAGATTCAGCATCCATTCTGAGAGATTTGAATATGTGCATCAACCTAAAACATACTGGTAAGACTGTAGCTGAGATTCAGAAGCCAGATTGTGTCGTCAAAGTTTTTGTACCAACGTTCAAGACAGGCTGTGCATGAGTTCTGTAATTATAAATGATCCTATAAAGTGGTTGAAACCTATTAGACATTATGCCGATACTGGAAGCGTGATCCCCAACAGTCCTCCAGAGGGAGGTAAGGCACATGGGTGAGGGCCTGTTTCCTTCGGTTTGTTTACATCCCTCTTCATTGGTTTGAGCCTTTGGGCAGCAATACTCTGCATGTCATTTTGCAATGTTACAAAAGGTCAGGGCTCGGGTCAAACCTACAGACATACGGTTCCCAGAATAGTGCAGTGAAAAGGGGGCATAGACATATCGATACTATGGTAGCTGCGTGTTTATTATTCATATTGGACCTAGTGACCACACTACAGGGGACTAGACGTTTTTCAGTTTTGTACTTTTTACTTCTTTTAATCCTATTCAGTTTTTTTATTACTGCTGTCTGTCGTCGGGTATTGCACATAAGAATTTCACTCATTGCTTATACTTGTGTAAACTGTGAAGTGACAATAAACTTGACTTGAACCTTCCTAGATAAACTACCTAACACACCTAACCCCGACATGTAACCACACCTAACCCCGACATGTAACCACACCTAACCCCGACATGTAACCACACCTAACCCCGACATGTAACCACACCTAACCCCGACATGTAACCACACCTAACCCCGACATGTAAACACACCTAACCCCGACATGTAAACACACCTAACCCCGACATGTAACCACACCTAACCCCGACATGTAACCACACCTAACCCCGACATGTAACCACACCTAACACCGACATGTAACCACACCTAACACCGACATGTAAACACACCTAACCCCGACATGTAAACACACCTAACCCCGACATGTAAACACACCTAACCCCGACATGTAAACACACCTAACACCGACATGTAAACACACCTAACCCCGACATGTAACCACACCTAACCCCGACATGTAACCACACCTAACCCCGACATGTAACCACACCTAACACCGACATGTAAACACACCTAACCCCGACATGTAAACACACCTAACCCCGACATGTAAACACACCTAACACCGACATGTAAACACACCTAACCCCGACATGTAAACACACCTAACCCCGACATGTAAACACACCTAACCCCGACATGTAAACACACCTAACCCCGACATGTAAACACACCTAACCCCAGACATGTAAACACACATAACCCCGACATGTAAACACACATAACCTCGACATGTAAACACACATAACCCCGACATGTAAACACACATAACCTCGACATGTAAACACACATAACCCCGACATGTAAACACACATAACCTCGACATGTAAACACACATAACCCCTCTCCAACCAGGACCCCCTGGTTAACACAGTACATGTGATTCAATTACTGCTTATTGCTTTATTTGGTCAGATCACCAGGACCGGATGGTAACAGACCTTCCTGTTTCTCTGACATGATTATGGCGGGATAACGACACGCTGCTGGCCCACCTCCACCTAAAGCCAACACCACCTAAAACCGACACCACCACCTAAAGCAAACACCACCACCACCTCCACCTAAAGCCAACACCACCTAAAACCGACACCACCACCTAAAGCAAACACCACCACCACCTCCACCTAAAGCCAACACAACCAGCTAAAGAAAACAACACCACCACCTCCACCTAAAGCAAACAACACCACCACCTCCACCTAAAGCAAACAACACCACCACCTCCACCTAAAGCTAACACCGCCTCAAGCAAAAAGCACCATCTCCACCTTTAGCAAACACCACCACCTCAAGCAAACAAACCACCACCTCAAGCAAAAATCTCCACCTAGAGCTAAGAACACCACCACCTCCACCCAAAGCCAACACAGCTACTTAGATAACACCACCACTTCTCCCCCAAAAGCTACCACCACCTTCTAAAGCTACCACCACCACCTCCTTCTTCTAAAGCTAACAGCGCCACCCCCTGAAGCTAACACCACAACACCCACCCAAAGCCCAACACCACCCACATTAAAACACACCCAAAGCCTCCAGCGTGGTGCCCGGTGTGTACGAATGCTCCACCCGTAGCGACCGGGTGGAGGAGGAGGAGGCGGTGGAGTCCCGTTCGGTTCTACCGTTGCGGACCACCTGGAAGCTACCGATGCTAACAACACTTCTATGCTAAGGTGGACGGAGAAGGAGGGCTAGCTCCTCGGAGCTAACGGGCTAGCCGAGAGAAGCGTGCCCCACACACACGCACACACCCCGCTCATAACACACGGCTCGGAGGGTAAAGGGTTGGGGTAACCGGGGGGTGGTGGTTGTATTACTTGTGTGAGGTGGAGCTCCGGACGGGGTCTGTTCAGCGTGCGGCCCCCCCGGAGGAAGGCGTCGGGCTAGCCGGGAAGTGGTCTCGGTGTCCCGGGTGTTGGAGCAACAAAGAGCCCTGAGGCTACGAGCCGCACGGGGCTCCGCGCGGTGCTTCATGGGAACATGACGTCAGACGGGGGAGGAGGGGGGAGGGGGGGGGGGGGGGGCAAGATTCAAGAGGTTTTTAGATTAGATTAGATTAGATTAGATTCAAATGTATTGTCATTGTACAGCACGTACAGTACAGTACAGCGAATTTTTAATCAGTCACTTTGCTGCTCTGTTTGTGTATTGTATATATCATTTTTATTTGTATTGTATATATCATTTTTTACTTTTCTTGTATATATTATTTTTATTTGTATTGTATATATTATTGTTATGTATTATTGTATTATTTGTATAGTATTGTTTTGTAGATGTATACTGAGGGAGGGAATGGGGAGTAAGCATTCCTATGTACCTGTATACAAGTGGCCAATAAATATATCTTCTATCTTGTATCTTGACAAAGTACAATGGAATGCTTACTCCCCATTCCCTCCTGCAGTATGGATTTCCTACAACAATACTATAAAATATTACTTTACACAATAATATGAACATACAATAACAATAAAGTGACTGATGATATGTAGGTGTGTTATATTGTATACAAAGCATTTAAAAAGCATTTTAAAGTGCCAGTAGTTCAGCAGCATCATGAATACAGTGCAGTACAGTGCAGTAAAGTATGACAGTGTACTTTTAATGACAATGTTATGATAGTGTTATTATAGTGTAATGTTAATGACATGTTATTATAGTGTAATGTTAATGACATGTTATGATAGTGTTATTATAGTGTAATGTTAATGACAATGTTATGATAGTGTTATTATAGTGTAATGTTAATGACATGTTATGATAATGTTATTATAGTGTAATGTTAATGACATGTTATGATAGTGTTATTATAGTGTAATGTTAATGACAATGTTATGATAGTGTTATTATAGTGTTATGTTAATGACAATGTAATGATAGTGTTATTATAGTGTAATTTTAATGAAAATGTTATGATAGTGTTATTATAGTGTAATGTTAATGACAATGTTATGATAGTGTTATTATAGTGTAATGTTAATGACATGTTATGATAGTGTTATTATAGTGTAAGGTGAATGACAATGTTATGATAGTGTTATTATAGTGTAATGTTAATGACAATGTTATGATAGTGTTATTATAGTATAATGTTAATGACAATGTTATGATAGTGTAATGTTAATGTTAATAATGTTAATGTTATGATAGTGGCAGCACTCCTAGCAGTTCAGTAGGTCACTGCCTGGGGATAAAAAGTGGGACTGTATATATATTTACATTATAAATAAGTTTATTAATCATATAGTATAGGAAAATGAATCAGTCAAAACCTTTATAATTGATTATACATGTAAATAAATAGTCAATTAACTAATGAACAACTAATGTATACATAATTGTGGCAATATGTGTATAAATTAATACATAAATAAATAATTAAATATACAAAACATACATAATTATAATGCACATAATATGTAATAACGCAAATCATAACAACCGCTTTTAAGAAGTTTGATTATTTGGAATCACAACGTTTTGTGACTTGTCACTTTTGCTCAATAGTACGTATATATGTATATATACGTATAGTATGTTGATACATGTATTGTATACATACCTTTGTATCTATATATATACCTATAATTCTGCACATAGCTTATACCTACTCTATAAGTTATTGTATACCTTTTTTATACCTAGTAGACCGTTTTTACATATTATTTAACAACTGTACATTATTGTACTTTGTACTGTACTTGTGCTGCAATGACAATACATTAGAATCTAATCGAATCTAATGATTATTATGCACATATTATTTGATACACAAGTATTTTAATACCAACCTCTTCTCTGAAGTGTTACGAAGTGTTTGATCACACCGTATTGCGAAGTGTCCCTTTTGTTCGGTAGAATTTTAAACCGTTGGACAAATTTATCCTTTCGTTTTCTTTTATCTTTCGCCCAGCCGTTAGGTTTGTCCCTCGGCACGCGCCGCCGTTTGTTCGTTCTTACACGCATGCGCAGACCAGCACCAGTCCGTTCCCCGCTCGTCCTAATTCAGAAGACGCTCCTTGGTGTAATTACTACTACACTACTAATACTAATACTACTATTAATACTACTACTACTACTACTACTACTAGTACTACTGCACTAAAACCCGCTTCTACCGGCCGACCGGTAGCCCTTCGTCCTCCGGTTAACGGTGAGTCCGTAGCTCGGTGTTTAAATGGAGGCCGGAGCTAGTAGCCTAGCTCCTAGCTCCTAGCCTAGCTCCTAGCCTGGGGCTGCACTAGTATGATAACATGTGTTTATATATATAATATTATACTAATATTACACACCCTATAGTGACTATAGGTGATCTATAGGTGATCTATAGGTTACCCTGGGATCGATCTGGTGGTGTTAGGTCTGTCTCTCTGGTCGTTAAAGTCATTAAAGATCAGATTAATGAATGAAGGTTTATACTCCTCTTTGTTGAAGGTTCTCCTTCTCATTAGTAACCAAGAGGGGTTTATATTACATATAAGACTTATTTAGTATTATTAGTATTTATTATGTTTATTAAATATAAGACTTAAGTATTATTAGTATTTATTATTATGTTATATATATGTAATATAAGACTTAGTATTGCATTAACGTTTAACTTTGAAGCCTGTTTCTATACTGAGTCACCAAACTATTTGTTTATATATATATATATATATATATACATACATACATACACACGTATACATACATACATATATATATATACATACATATATATATACGTATGTATGTATATATATATATATATGTATGTATGTATATGTATACATGTGTATATGTATGTGTGTGTGTATATATATATATATATATATATATATATATATATATATATATATATATATATATATATATGTGTGTGTGTGTGTGTGTGTGTGTGTGTATATATAATGATTCATTGATTTTATAATATGATTTTATATATTTGTTGTTGAATGTAAATCAGGAGCCATGGCAACGGAGGACAGGAAACCAGACACTGATTGTAAGCCTCCAGTCTTACCCCCGTCATCATCATCTTCAGGTCACGGCAAGGTACGGAAAACACAGACCAGTCCCCATATCTGGGCCATTGAGCGGCTTTAATGTTCACTTTTATTGTATATAGTATTTTTTGTTGTAGTATGGTTTTATAAATTCATACTGCGGGAGGGAATGGGGAGTAAGCTTTCCATTGTACTTGTTGCCAATGGCCAATAAAATCTCTTGTAGTAGAGGTGAAGGGCTGACATTAATCTGCTGTTTTCACTGGTTTGAGTTGAATTGACGGTGTGATTGTTTGTCTGGCCTCTCCTCCAGTCGGTGCCGACCAAGCCCAACTACGGTCTGAAGTTCACCCTGGCCGGCCACACGAAAGCCGTCTCCTCCGTCAAGTTCAGCCCCAACGGAGAGTGGCTCGCAAGCTCCTGTAAGTGGAGTACCGCTCTCTCTCTCTCTCTCTCGCTCTTGCTCTCGCTCTCTCTCTCGTTCTCTCTCATATATGATATGTAATACTCACTAACCTGTTCTCTGTAATTACAGCTGCAGACAAATTGATAAAAATATGGGGAGCATTCGATGGGAAGTTTGAGAAAACCATATCTGGACACAAGCTGGTAAGTGGAGCGAACTTCTGTTGACATGAGTGTCATCAGGACTGTCCCTTAGAGGGAGTGAAGAGAGGTGGTTCTCCACTGGTCCAGCCTCATGACCAACATGTCTCCTCAGTCATTTGGTCACAACCCACAAGTTAAAGATGTATTTGTACAATTCATCTGTCTATACATTTAGATTTCATTCAGTTATGTTTTGTTTATACTAGTTTAGTTTAGTTTGTTATTAGTTTTAGGTATTAGTATATTTTTGCGTGCATTTATTCCCCCTGTTTCAACTGTTGCACCTTAATTTCCCTCGTCTCTTGAATTTACCAATATTCCACTAATCAACAATGCGTTCATGTACTGATATTAACATGTAGGAAACAATGCGGCTAAACTATTTAATATTAAGACATTATAATATATATATATATATATATATATATATATATATATATTTTTTTTTTGACCCACCAGTTGAGAACCAATGGCGTGGTAGTTAGTTTGCTCTTGCTTGACTACTTGGTTCGACGTGTGTCCTCTCTGTGTGCTTCTCCTCAGGGTATCTCTGACGTTTCCTGGTCCTCAGACTCCAACCTCCTGGTCTCCGCGTCCGACGACAAGACCCTGAAGATCTGGGACGTGAGCTCGGTATGTGGTGGGTTGGTAGTACGAGTCTGGTGTGTGTGTGTAGTTTGTTGGCGTTGCCTGGAGCCCTAACGAGCCTCTCCTTCCCTCCAGGGGAAGTGTCTGAAGACCCTGAAGGGACACAGTAACTATGTGTTCTGCTGCAACTTCAACCCTCAGTCCAACCTCATTGTGTCCGGATCCGTGAGTTCATGCTTAGGATTATTCATTCATTGGTATTTTATTATTAGTATAATTATAATCATTGGCAAAACCGTTTATTACGTTTATTACGTTATACACATTATTATGTTAGAAAGATGACTCAAATTAAATAGATGGAATGGAATTGGACAGAACTTGGTGGTTGGTTTAGTTATGGAACAGTTGATTTAGATTCAGGCTCAGCTCTGAGTCCGGATCCAGGAGACTTTTGGGTGGTAATTCAAAGGACATACGCTTACTACCATGTGTACTCTGAGATGGTATTGGTATTTAAAAAATGTTCACCCTGAGTACTTCAGACCCATTTCATAGTAATAAACAGAAACACATTTTAATTTAAATCATGTTAATACCACTTTTCTACTTTTATATATATATATATATCTCTCAGTAAAAATACATAGTCCTATGACTATGAACTGTAACAAGAGTAACAAGACACAGTCCTATGACTATGAACACTTAAAAGATGGCATAGTCCTAATAAAGTAAAAAAACTGGACATGCGTGGAAATTAAAAGAAACTTCACAAACGGTTTGTTGCAGTGAAGTGAATGAGTCATGATTGACATGATGTGTCCCAATCACATCAGAGTTTCTATTGGCCCAAAGCTAACATGGGCGGGACTAATGAACACAATTTGCTTGTTTGATTGGCGCAAATGGCCCCTTTCTATAGATTTATTTTAACGAAACAGCACAATTTTATAGAATAAAATGATTAAATGGATCTTTTTTAATGTCTCTTCTGCTCCGTTTTTGAGAAGCCATGCCGAAGCACCTCAGAGGCCATTTTGCTGCTGGTTTCCATTTGACAAATGATCAGTGGCCAGGGAGGACCCCCGTTTGAGAAGCCCTGCTCTAGTTATCGTTGTTATCCTATTTTAATGAGAGTTGTATTTGTATTGTTCATTCATAATGGTGCATGTTGTTGTTTATCTTAATGTCTAATCATGTTGTTCTCCCGGTGGTTTGTGGGTAGTTTGACGAGAGCGTGAGGATCTGGGACGTGAAGACCGGGAAGTGTTTGAAGACGCTGCCCGCGCACTCTGACCCCGTCTCCGCCGTGAGTCTTTATCCATCGCTCCACACGCCTACACTATGACATCACTACACCGTAGACACGTACCGGGACGTCGCTGTACCGCCACCGGGGGGTTCCGTGGTATGGCGTGTTATGAAGTCACATGACGTCACATGCGTCCCTTAGCTGCGGTGAACCCTGGTATCGTGAGGTCACAGTAGGACACGGCCTCCGTAGGCGGCTGGACAGCGGATTCCCTTATGGTTCACATTAGAAGGACGGTGAACCAGGCCTTCAAGGGTCCGGTGGAGGAGCTCTGTTGTCTGGGTTGAAGGATACGGTGGATGGAGGACTTGCAACATACACACTAAAAATATTTAGAACAAGTGAAACCACATGTCCTAACGCTGAGGGACAACAAACACACGAATGAAGATAATGATGCTAGACAACAGGAACAGAATTCAAATTTCACATTTGTATATTAACAGGAATTGAAATACAAATAGTCAGTGTTTGTCAGAGTGTCAATGGGACCACGTCTTGTGTTGCAGGTTCACTTCAACAGAGACGGCTCTCTGATCGTCTCTAGCAGCTACGACGGCCTCTGGTACCATCCCCTTATTTATCTGTTTAAAAGCCTTCCCTACGCTATGCTAACTTGACGCTAACGGTAAGCCCTTGTGTTCCACAGTCGAATCTGGGACACGGCGTCCGGACAGTGCTTAAAGACGCTCATCGGTAAGCTGCCCCCAAGCTAGCCTCATCGCTCGGCTCCTCCCCTTTAATTCCGTTTGTGACATGACGGGTGTGAGGTTGTGATGTCACAAACGGTGGTGGAATTTGAATGGGCTCAGATTGGCTAATTATTAGCGTGGCATCTTGCGGTTGAATACAAACGTAGCGATTATGGTTGTGGGACGTTAACCCGTCCTCCGTCTCTGGTTGCTCCCAACAGACGACGATAATCCCCCAGTGTCCTTCGTCAAGTTCTCCCCCAACGGGAAATACATCCTCGCCGCCACCCTCGACAAGTGAGTACCTCGGTACCTCGCAAATACCTCCTGATACTATTACTGTAAGAATTAATAGGGCTGTTCATAACCAGTTTTCTATTTGCTTGATATATTGTAATGAATAGTAGTAATGACAATTATTTATACATTATACTTTTATTTTTTTTAGCCATTAGTTATCTTTTCTTTAGTTCCGTTTTCCACCAGCAGAGGGCAGCATCACACCATCTAGATTCTTGTGGAACCCTTTTCTAAAAAATGTCTCCTTCTGTTTTCAGTACTCTGAAGTTGTGGGACTACAGCAAAGGAAAGGTGATGTCACGTCGATGGTTTGCATGTTAGTTTGTGTTATTTGATATGTTCATACCGCCTAACGTTGCACGTACCTCCTCCCCCTCAGTGCCTAAAAACCTACTCCGGTCACAAAAATGAGAAATACTGCATATTCGCCAACTTCTCCGTCACGGGGGGAAAGGTAAGTTCTGTTGCCCAGCTTGTGCGCACGCTAGATACCTGCAGGGCTACCAGACCAGGTACCTGCGGGGCTACCTGGCCAGGTGGGAGCTTCCAGCGTGACTCATGTCGTGTGGCCTCTGTTCTCTCCCAGTGGATCGTGTCTGGATCAGAGGACAGCTCGGTGTACATCTGGAACCTGCAGACCAAGGAGATCGTGCAGAAGCTGCAGGGACACACGGGTACTGAGCTGACTAGAGACACACACACACACAGCGTTTCTTGAATTTAAGTACCAACGGCAATAGCTAGATGCGAGGTAGCTAGATGCTTATTCGCAGCTAAGCTGAAGAAACATCTTTATCCTTTATTTATTTGATTTCTACAGTTTTTCTTGTATCTTTTAGCCAGTAGATATTTGTACAATTTTCTATCATAATATTTTTCCACAGTGCCACTTTGACTTATTTTAATTGGTTGCTTGTAGACCTCTAGTTCTAAATCTTGGTTCACTGGTTCTTGTAGATGTTTAGATGTAATTGTTCTTCTGGTCCTCCCAGAGGTTGTTTGTAACTCGTCTGGTCTCTCCCGTAGACGTGGTCATCTCCACCGCCTGCCACCCCACAGAGAACATCATCGCCTCGGCCGCCTTGGAGAACGACAAGACCATCAAACTCTGGAGAAGTGACTGCTAAGTGGTCTCGTTTTTTGTTTACCTTTGACCTTTTTGGAAAATGCTGAACTTTTTGGTGGCCACAGACGTGTGTGAAGCCTACGCCCGCGCCACGGACGTGTCTGAGGCCCGCGCCACGGACGTGTCTGAGGCCCGCGCCACGGACGTGTCTGAGGCCCGCACCACGGACGGGTCTGAGGCCCGCACCACGGACGTGTCTGAGGCCCACGACGCCATGAAGAACTCAGGAGCCTTCAGTTCCAGAGCCTCTGGTGTTGGACTCGGGGGACCTCTGCTGTGTGAGCTTTCTGCTTTTTCTAATGTATTTTTATTTGTATTACATTTTTGTATTAAGAATTGTCGTGTGCTTTATTTCCTGATGTTTTCAAAGTGGGGGGGGGGGGGGGGGTCATGGCTTGAGGGCGTATTTTTCTCTACTTTTCTGAAGGTTTCCAGCGTTTAGTTTTGGCCACTGAGATGATGATGATGATGATGATGGTGGTGGTTCCTCCAGGGTTCCTTTTGGGTTTCCATGTTCAGTGAATCAGTTTCCTGATCTTCGGTCCTTTTATGGTCATCGTACCATTTGCCCTTTTTAAAGTCCTTCTATATTTATTCCCCTTTGTCCTAATCCTGAAGCATCACATGACCTGTAATTGATCAGTGCAGCGTGCGGCGGTTTGGCATCCAGCTGACGGACCCCCCGTGGAGTGGGTGACTATCGGTTAGTCTAGGTTTAAAACGTCATCGGGACCAAATGAGAATATTTAGTGTCTTCTATTTTGTACATATATATACTGTATGTATTGTGGTTTGTTGTATTTTTGACCTGATTAACAGTATGACCAGCAACTTAATAAACACTTATTTAGTGCATTGTACATTTTTATTTGTATTTGTTAAATTTCTTCAAATCAAATCCGAAGGCGCTGTGTGAGTAAATGGGGGAAGAATATCAATTTTCAATATTTTTAAAGGTTTTTAATAACTTTTCTGTCCATGAAAGATGGACCATCAGAGAACAACCCACAAAGAACATATGATATCTCCTTAACAATAGACAAAACAATTAAGAAAATAAAACCAGGAGGAACCAATGTTTGTGAGGCAGGTTGTAGAGGACGGCGGTAAAGGTGACACCCCCTCCCCCAACCGCTCCGGTTGGGGGGAAAACAAAAATATATAATCTAGCCTTTCAAAATCAACGCTTCCACAAACCATGTACACAACAGCCCACAGAAAGAAACGCTACGTAAGCAGGGATAAAATGTCCTTTGTACAAAAATATAACTTTTTTTTTTTCAAAGTATTGAAAGTTTTTTTTCTCACTTTTTCTCGAACCTTACCGTCGACGCAACAGAGAAAGCGGTGATTGTGTCGCAAGCTCAGCGTTTCCTGAATACATTGTTAAACATACGATCGCCAAGCCAACTAACATGGAAGAGTTTCCTCTCTTTTTTTGGTGTCCATGTTTTCCCTCTCTTTAGCTTTAGCTACTTTCGGAGGTCCCACGGACTGCTTAGAGCTGGTTCTTTAGAGTGGATAAGAGCTGCTGAGATCCTGCTGGTGAACCAAGTTAAGGTCAAACGAAAAAACTCCTCTTTCCATGTTTTTGAAAACCCTTTTAAATGGGAGAGACACGGACCTGCTGGAGGATGGGTTGGTCAAAATACAAAGTGTCGTCTCCCGCTCGCCATATTGACCGGAAATGCTCAAGGAACTAAAATTCTAGATATATATTTATAAATATATACAAATGTACATATAAACAAAATATAGCTTTACATCATAATAAAGCATTTATGCAGTTCATTCTGTCGACGCGATTCTTCTTGCGATTTATGTCTCGACCCCCTTTTGCTGTTTGCGTTTCCTGCATTATCCTGCCTCATAAGTTTTAGCCCGCAAAACGTTGTCCGTTTATGGCTTTCAACCGCTGGGTTTCTGATCACAGTCACGTGGTAGAGCTAAGATAGATAGGAGGAGAGCTAAGAGCAGATCATTGAGTGCACTTTCTTTTAAATTGGGGGTCACCGTATCGGCTAACAAATAGATTGTTCTTCATCTTGAGACCAGAGTGGGCCTTGCACACATTTGGATGACAGTATTTTTTTTCAAAAGGAGATAACAAAATCGGAACAGGTGTTTAAAGATTGATAAACACATTTCAAAATGTCCCCTCATAGTCATAGTGCTTAGGTTGAGCATGTTTGTGAGAAAGGTTTTTTGGAGGTTTTTTTCGCCCGTTTCCGAGAAAAACCGCACAGATCACTAGTGTGGAATATAAATAGTGTAAACCGAGTTGGAGCTGGGAGTGAATACTGTCACCTGGATAGCCTCCTCGTTCCACTGAAGCTAAGCGTGTTGCATTGATCCTACAAGCCAATAGATACTGAGGTTATTGCTACTTGTAAGATCATTCAAACACAGAGCTTTTCGTTTGACCAAGACGGAATATTAAACATGATGAGAACGCATTGGACAAAAAAGTGCCTTGTTTTATCTAATTTAAATACTTGTATAAAATTCAAGTAATGTTGCAGTGCTGCATCTCTTCCACTAGGGGGAAGTCACAGTGACAGAGCCGCCACACGCAGCGGGTTGTCTGTCTTGCCAAAGTTCTTTTTTCCTCCAGTCAGATCCAGATTGAACCCTGGTCTCGGGTCTCACACCCTCTTAACGTTGGCCTTAAGTCAGTGTCTTATCAAACAGATCAGAACTATCAATTTACCAGATTGATTAAGCCAACATTTCCCAGAATAAAAGTCAAATATCCTTTGTGAAACCCAGAACCTGAAGAACCAGAAGCTTGGGTAAAGGTTAGAGGAGCAGAGGAAGGACCCAAACTGATAGTTGTTTGATTGATTGGTCTCAATCGCTGTATTGAGACGTTTGTCGATAGTCAAATGTTTTATGTTAATGTAAAAAAACAGTGCTGACACCATTCCAGTTTCACAGTGCTCTCCCACGGAAACCAAACTCACACACTTGGTGCTATTTTAATAGCATTTGTCTAGGCCTTCGGAACTCATAAATCTCAAGGGATTCCCCCAGTAGCCTTATTAAAAACCCATTAAATAAAACAACCTAACCTAAAGAAACGCCTGGACTGTGGACAGACGTCTCCTCGGCTGTGGTCTGAGGAAGGTTCATCGTGGACCTCCAGCGTGTCTCCAGAGGGCCAAACTCAATCCAACCCGTTGGTGTCGAACACAGACGCTCCTACAGGAAATCTTTGGAAAGGAGCTCCGTGCATAGTGCTGCAACAACTGAAACCTTCAAAGAGGACAGACCAAGAGATGAGGTGTAAGTGTGTGTGTGTGTGTGTGTGTGTGTGTGTGTGTGTTAAAGATCATTTTGTGTGTCTGAGACACACAGCTCACCAACACAAAAACTCTGGTGATCTTTAACCTTGGTGTCAGAGCCGAGGGAGAGTCCACCACCATGAGCTGTCCAGGATGGACCTTCACATGTCATCACGTTAGGATGGAGCTTCACATGGCATCACGTTAGGATGGAGCTGCTGCTCCCACTCCTTAAAACCCTTTGACACCTGGCTCTCCACGGGACCTGGGATTACACCGGGACCTACTAGGAGATCTTTGTCTACATTAGCATCTGGACTACGCCGGGATGTGGAGACCCTGGTGGGACCTTGCACTCATTCTGACAACACTGGAGCCTGGACCAGGACCTTAAGATCCAAGACCCTGGAACTACATTGAGACCTGGGAGGACCTAGACTGGGATCTGTGGGACCCAAGGCCGCTCTAGGAGCCGGGACTGGACTGGGACTGGAGGGCACAGTGGACTCTGGGCCATACATTGACAAAGGAACTACCTCGGGACTCCAGACCACTCCAGGACATGGATCCCACCGGGGAAACAGACACTAACTCTGGGTCCAACCGACCCGTCGCTGATCATTCAGATGGACGGACAAAGCGAGGTAACTGATGTGTGATATTCAAATAACAAACAACAACAACTACAACACTGATTAGGCCTGTAACTCGTTAGGTCTCAAGGTCTGAAGCTAAGATCGTCTGTAGGGTGTAACTCGGTCCCCGTTAGGTCTCAAGGTCTCAAGCTAAGACCGCCTGTAGGGCAGCCTGGATGGACCGGGGGGATGGGAGGGAGGAGTTCACATGAAGAGGGATGTCCCAGAAGGTCAGGGGGGGAGGGGGTGAGGAGGGGGGGAGTGACAGGAGTGTGGAGGTGAGCTAACACAGCAGTTACACGCCTATTGCCAGTAAAGCACTTAAAGTGCCGATCACACATCTATTCCCCGCGGGGCCGTCTCAGAGGTCACGACCCCCCCCTCCCCCCTCCCCCCCTCCCCACCCTGAATGGATCCATCCGGGTTTCAGACGTTTCTTTATTCGCTTCTTCTTCACCTCACCTCACGGTCACCTGAAAAAGGTACGTGACAATCACAGGGACGACCTCCCCGCGACCTCCACGGCCGGGTCTCGTAGAGGTGAGGCGGATGAGGCCGGATGACGGATGAGCCGCTGGATCTCATCAGAGTTTGAGTTCCTCACTGGCTCAGGAATAGCCTCTGAAATACGGCGCTGAAGGATCTACAGCCTGAATTGATTGTCGTCGTGACGCTGGTTCAGTGCTGGATCACATGACTTCTGAGGCACCGCCTCCCCACGGTCAGCGCTGATGGAGGAAGGCAGTGTTCTCAGCCAATAGAAGAGACAGGATGGGGGGAGGGACTTGCTTCTGATCCATGGACACTCTTGGGAACATGATTGGTTTGTAACTCGGAACGTTTAGATAAAGATGGCGGTGCGAGTTTAGAGTCAACGCAAACTGACATTTTTGATTTCATCATTTTGGACGGACGGATCCTCAGCTGCACTAGAAGCCACAACAGTCGGCTGCACTTCCTGTTTTTCTCTTACAGACTGGTTCCCATTGGTTGATGCGAACCCTCTTTGGTCATCAGGTGACCATATGGGTCAACCTGTTGAGTTTGGGGCAGACACCTGAGTTGAGTTTGGATTTTTGGTCGACCCTCCGAGTCACTTTAAAGCTTTCAAAGCCTCACATCACGGCGGACCAAGGAACCGACCTCCCACCGGAGGGAGAGGGAAAGACGGAGAGAGCGAGAGACGAGACCACATGTCCTGCTTTAGGTCCTGAAAGATCTGTGGGCTCGTGGCGGGGAGCCCAACACGATGGTCTCAACCAACCGCGCTGGAGAGCCTCCAGGGGGTGACATCATCACGGCTGCTAGGAACATACCTGCACACAAACACAGCTCAGGCTGGGTTTGGTTATACCTGATCACCGGCTGCTCCTTTAGGTTCTCCTTTAGTCGTGATAAAACAAGAAACAATCAACCGACAGATTCAACGTTTCTTCCAGTTCATTTCAGTCCACTAGTGTTTCACGCGTAGGTGTCTCTCATTTATATATATATATATGCATATATATATATTTTCTTATTTCTATATTTTTACAAGGTATAAAAAAAAAAAATATGAATTCCTCTTCTTTCTCACATCCACTCGGTCGTGTATTTCGGCGTGAACCGTGGAGACGGTCACCGTGTTGACGGTCACCGTGGAGACCGGATGGCGGGCATTGAGGTTGTCCACGCCCCTCTCAGGGTCTCCACGCGTGCTCTGTCCCTCGCCGGGCGGAGGGGAGTCCAACAGCCCTCCTCTCTCCCCCGCTCCTCCCCCGCCAGGGAGGGAGGG
>CM051006.1:1290031-1292531 GCA_027704905.1 Muraenolepis orangiensis
GAGAGAGGGGGGAGAGAGGGGGGAGGGAGGGGGGGAGAGAGAGAGAGAGAGAGAGAGAGAGAGAGAGAGAGAGAGAGAGAGAGAGAGAGGGGGGAGGGAGGGGGGGAGGGGAGAGAGAGGGGGGGAGAGAGAGAGAGAGAGAGAGAGAGAGAGAGAGGGGGGGGGAGGGAGAGAGGGGGGGAGAGAGAGAGGAAGAGAGTTTTATTGTTAACAGCATATTTATATTATATTTCATTCATTAAAATGAATGTACTTGCATTTTTTTATGTCTATTGGAAAATATTGAGTCATCCTGACTCAGGACCTGCACACACACACACACACACACACACAGGCAGACACACACACACACACACACACGCACACACACACACACACACACACACACACACACACACACACACAGGCAGACACACACAGGCAGACACACACACACACACACGCACGCACACACACACACACACACACACACACACACACAGGCAGACACACACAGGCAGACACACACACACACACACGCACACACACACACACACACACACACACACACACACACACACACACACACAGGCAGACCGTGTAGAGCGTGAGACTTCTGACTTCTTCTTCCTCCTGTCTGTCTGACTGTCATTCTATCTTTCTTCAAGATACAATATTTGTATTTTCCATTTGTAACCAGGACCCCCATCCCCTCCCTCAGGATGGACTAGCCCACAGTGTTATTATAACACATTAATAACACATTAATAACACTTTAATAACACATTAATAACTACACAATAACACATCAACACTGAAGGGACTAAAGTGGGATTTGTTCATGTGTTGAATTGAGCAAAAAGCATTTAAATCATTTAAAAGTGCCAGTAGTGCAGCACAATCATGAATACAGAGCAGAACAGAGCAGTGACTGTGATGAGTCCAGAGAGTCCAGCTCAGTATGACAGAGTAATGTTAATGACATGTTATGATAGTGTAATGTTAATGACATGTTATGATAGTGTAATGTTAATGACATGTTATGATAGTGTAATGTTAATGACATGTTATGATAGTGTTATGATAGTGTCATGTTAATGACATGTTATGATAGTGTTATTATAGTGTAATGTTAATGACATGTTATGATAGTGTAATGTTAATGACATGTTATGATAGTGTTATTATAGTGTAATGTTAATGACATGTTATGATAGTGTTATGATAGTGTCATGTTAATGATATGTTATGATAGTGTTATTATAGTGTAATGTTAATGACATGTTATGATAGTATTATGATAGTGTAATGTTAATGACATGTTATGATAGTGTAATGTTAATGACAATGTTATGATAGTGTTATTATAGTGTAATGTTAATGACATGTTATGATAGTGTTATTATAGTGTAATGTTAATGACATGTTATGATAGTGTTGATAGTGTAATGTTAATGACATGTTATGATAGTGTTATTATAGTGTAATGTTAATGACATGTTATGATAGTATTATGATAGTGTAATGTTAATGACATGTTATGATAGTGTTATTATTGTGTAATGTTAATGACATGTTATGGTAGTGTTATTATAGTGTAATGTTAATGACATGTTATGGTAGTGTTATTATAGTGTAATGTTAATGACATGTTATGGTAGTGTTATTATAGTGTAATGTTAATGACATGTTATGATAGTGTTATGGTAGTGTAATGTTAATGACATGTTATGATAGTGTTATGATAGTGTAACGTTAATGACATGTTATGATAGTGTTATGATAGTGTCATGTTAATGACATGTTATGATAGTGTTATTATAGTGTAATGTTAATGACATGTTATGATAGTATTATGATAGTGTAATGTTAATGACATGTTATGATAGTGTTATTATTGTGTAATGTTAATGACATGTTATGGTAGTGTTATTATAGTGTAATGTTAATGACATGTTATGGTAGTGTTATTATAGTGTAATGTTAATGACATGTTATGATAGTGTTATGGTAGTGTAATGTTAATGACATGTTATGATAGTGTAATGTTAATGACAATGTTATGATAGTGTTATTATAGTGTAATGTTAATGACATGTTATGATAGTGTTATTATAGTGTAATGTTAATGACATGTTATGATAGTGTTATGATAGTGTAATGTTAATGACAATGTTATGATAGTGTTATTATAGTGTAATGTTAATGACATGTTATGATAGTGTTATGATAGTGTAATGTTAATGACAATGTTATGATAGTGTTATTATAGTGTAATGTTAATGACATGTTATGATAGTGTTATTATAGTGTAATGTTAATGATATGTTATGATAGTGTTAGTATAGTGTAATGTTAATGACAATGTTATGATAGTGTTAATATAGTGTAATATAGTAATTTTATAACTTTTGCACACTTCTGGAGATCAGATCGACAGTCGCTCGCCGCCTACCGGAGTTTTTTCACTCTTTCGACTCGGACGTCCCGCCAGAAGTCACAGCTGGATTATCTCCGACCA
>CM051006.1:1297531-1300031 GCA_027704905.1 Muraenolepis orangiensis
ACCTCCTAGCTCCATCACCTCCTAGCTCCATCACCTCCTAGCTCCATCACCTCCTAGCTCCATCACCTCCTAGCTCCATCACCTCCTAGCTCCATCACCTCCTAGCTCCATCACCTCCTAGCTCCATCACCTCCTAGCTCCATCACCTCCTAGCTCCATCACCTCCTAGCTCCATCACCCCCTAGCTCCATCACCTCCTAGCTCCATCACCTCCTAGCTCCATCACCTCCTAGCTCCATCACCTCCTAGCTCCATCACCTCCTAGCTCCATCACCTCCTAGCTCCATCACCTCCTAGCTCCATCACCTCCTAGCTCCATCACCTCCTAGCTCCATCACCCCTAGCTCCATCACCTCCTAGCTCCATCACCTCCTAGCTCCATCACCTCCTAGCTCCATCACCTCCTAGCTCCCTAGCTCCATCACCTCCTAGCTCCATCACCCCCTAGCTCCATCACCTCCTAGCTCATCACCTCCTAGCTCCATCACCTCCTAGCTCCATCACCTCCTAGCTCCACACCTCCACTCCATCACCTCCTAGCTCCATCACCCCCTAGCTCCATCACCTCCTAGCTCCATCACCCCTAGCTCCATCACCCCTAGCTCCATCACCTCCTAGCTCCATCACCTCCTAGCTCCATCACCTCCTAGCTCCATCACCCTACCACCCTCCTAGCTCCATCACCTCCTAGCTCCATCACCTCCTAGCTCCATCACCTCCTAGCTCCATCACCTCCTAGCTCCATCACCTCCTAGCTCCATCACCCCCTAGCTCCATCACCCCTAGCTCCATCACCTCCTAGCTCCATCACCTCCTAGCTCCATCACCCTCCTAGCTCCATCACCTCCTAGCTCCATCACCTCCTAGCTCCATCACCTCCTAGCTCCATCACCTCCTAGCTCCATCACCTCCTAGCTCCATCACCTCCTAGCTCCATCACCCCCTAGCTCCATCACCTCCTAGCTCCATCACCTCCTAGCTCCATCACCTCCTAGCTCCATCACCTCCTAGCTCCATCACCTCCTAGCTCCATCACCCCTAGCTCCATCACCTCCTAGCTCCATCACCTCCTAGCTCCATCACCTCCTAGCTCCATCACCTCCAGCTCCATCACCCCCTAGCTCCATCACCTCCTAGCTCCATCACCTCCTAGCTCCATCACCTCCTAGCTCCATCACCTCCTAGCTCCATCACCCCTAGCTCCATCACCTCCTAGCTCCATCACCTCCTAGCTCCATCACCTCCTAGCTCCATCACCTCCTAGCTCCATCACCCCCTCCTAGCTCCATCACCCCCTAGCTCCATCACCTCCTAGCTCCATCACCCCCTAGCTCCATCACCTCCTAGCTCCATCACCTCCTAGCTCCATCACCCCTAGCTCCATCACCTCCTAGCTCCATCACCTCCTAGCTCCATCACCTCCTAGCTCCATCACCTCCTAGCTCCATCACCTCCTAGCTCCATCACCTCCTAGCTCCATCACCCCCTAGCTCCATCACCCCTAGCTCCATCACCTCCTAGCTCCTCACCAGCTCCATCACCTCCTAGCTCCATCACCTCCTAGCTCCATCACCCCTAGCTCCATCACCTCCTAGCTCCATCACCTCCTAGCTCCATCACCTCCTAGCTCCATCACCCTCCTAGCTCCATCACCTCCTAGCTCCATCACCTCCTAGCTCCATCACCCCTAGCTCCATCACCTCCTAGCTCCATCACCCTCCTAGCTCCATCACCCCTAGCTCCATCACCTCCTAGCTCCATCACCTCCTAGCTCCATCACCTCCTAGCTCCATCACCCCCTAGCTCCATCACCTCCTAGCTCCATCACCTCCTAGCTCCATCACCCCTAGCTCCATCACCTCCTAGCTCCATCACCTCCTAGCTCCATCACCTCCTAGCTCCATCACCTCCTAGCTCCATCACCTCCTAGCTCCATCACCCCTAGCTCCATCACCCCTAGCTCCATCACCTCCTAGCTCCATCACCTCCTAGCTCCATCACCCTCCTAGCTCCATCACCTCCTAGCTCCATCACCTCCTAGCTCCATCCCTCCTAGCTCCATCACCCCACCTCCTAGCTCCATCACCTCCTAGCTCCATCACCTCCTAGCTCCATCACCTCCTAGCTCCATCACCTCCTAGCTCCATCACCTCCTAGCTCCATCACCTCCTAGCTCCATCACCCTCCTAGCTCCATCACCTCCTAGCTCCATCACCTCCTAGCTCCATCACCTCCTAGCTCCATCACCTCCTAGCTCCATCACCTCCTAGCTCCATCACCCCTAGCTCCATCACCTCCTAGCTCCTACTCCATCACCTCCTAGCTCCATCACCTCCTAGCTCCATCACCTCCTAGCTCCATCACCTCCTAGCTCCATCACCTCCTAGCTCCATCACCCCCTAGCTCCATCACCTCCTAGCTCCATCACCTCACAGCTCCATCACCTCCTACCTCCATCACCTCCTAGCTCCATCACCTCCTAGCTCCATCACCTCCTAGC
>CM051006.1:1312531-1315031 GCA_027704905.1 Muraenolepis orangiensis
AAAACTAAATCAACATGTGAGTGTGTTCCTACAGGTGAGTTATCCAGGTGTGTTTGCTTTACAGGTGTGTTTCTACGATTGTGTTGTACAGGTGTGTTTTATCCAGGTGTGTTTCATCCAGGTGTGTTTCTACAGGTGTGTTTCATCCAGGTGTGTTTCTACAGGTGTGTTTTATCCAGGTGTGTTCCTACAGGTGTGTTTTATCCAGGTGTGTTGTACAGGTGTGTTTTATCCAGGTGTGTTTTATCCAGGTGTGTTCCTACAGGTGTGTTTTATCCAGGTGTGTTTCTACAGGTGTGTTTTATCCGTGTTTCAACAGGTGTGTTCCTACAGGTGTGTTGTACATGTGTGTTGTACAGTTGTGTTATCCAGGTGTGTGTGTGAGAGTGGGCGGGGCCTCACCTGAGGAGCGGTCTCCGCAGATGGCACAGATGTGTTTGGTGAGGGAGAGTGGCGTCCCGCAGGGCTGGGCGGGGACCTTCATCACGCCGTTCAGACCCAGCGGGGGCTTGATGTCTTCCGAGCCGCCCATGGGCGAGTTCAGCTGGAACATCAGCGCACACAAACACACACACTCCGACTGCTCACTACTTAGCTCCGCATACCACCATACCACCCGGCATTTATAGACAAGTCTATAGGGGCGGCAGGACAGCTCCATCTGTTAGGACTTGGGGAACTGGAAGGTTGCCGGTTCAAGTCCCCGAAACACCTGCAGGGCCCTTGAGCAAGGCCCAGAGCCCTCCCCTGCTCCCCTGTATATCCAACAGCTGATACCCACTGCTCCTCATACTAAGATGGGTTAATGAGAGGAACTCATCTCACTGAGAGGACATGAGACCAATGGAGAGGATTCATCCTCCAGGTTTACATTTAGAGTCTGAGTCTAAAGTGTTTTGTTCTTTCCATTAGTTTGACTCTTCTCTCTCTATCTCCCCTCCCCCCTAGATAGAGAGGGGGAGATAGAGAGGGGGTGATAGAGAGGGGGGGAGAGAGAGGGGGTGATAGAGAGGGGGTGATAGAGAGGGGGAGAGAGAGAGGGGGAGAGAGAGAGGGGGAGAGAGAGAGAGAGGAGATAGAGAGGGGGTGATAGAGAGGGGGAGAGAGAGAGGGGGTGATAGAGAGGGGGAGATAGAGAGGAGGAGAGAGAGAGAGAGAGATAGAGAGGGGGTGATAGAGAGGGGGAGAGAGAGAGGGGGAGAGAGAGAGGGGGTGATAGAGAGGGGGAGATAGAGAGGGGGAGAGAGAGAGGGGGTGATAGAGAGGGGGAGATAGAGAGGGGGAGAGAGAGAGGGGGAGATAGAGAGGGGGAGATAGAGAGGGGGAGAGAGAGAGGGGGTGATAGAGAGGGGGAGAGAGAGAGGGGGAGAGAGAGAGGGGGTGATAGAGAGGGGGAGATAGAGAGGGGGAGAGAGAGAGGGGGTGATAGAGAGGGGGAGAGAGAGAGGGGGAGAGAGAGAGGGGGAGATAGAGAGGGGGTGATAGAGAGGGGGAGATAGAGAGGGGGAGAGAGAGAGGGGGTGATAGAGAGGGGGGGAGAGAGAGAGGGGGAGATAGAGAGATAGAGAGGGGGAGATAGAGAGGGGGAGATAGAGAGATAGAGAGGGGGAGATAGAGAGGGGGAGAGAGAGAGGGGGAGAGAGAGAGGGTGAGAGAGAGGGGGTGCTGCTATAGGGTTGACAGACATGTGGGGATCCAGACGCCATGTTGGCAGGAACACGGAATTACAGACCGAGAAAAGGAATGGTAACCACCATGGCTCCATCATGGCTCACACACACACACACACACACACACACACACACACACACACACACACACACAACACACACACACACACACACACACACACACAACACACACATACACACACACATACCCCATACAGAAGCATCCTGAGGAAACACAGGGAAACCCTATGTTGTCTCTGTGTGTGATGACAGGAGTGATGGAACACCAGGGCAGATGTGCATGTGATTAGACAGCCCAGATGTGCTCCTGATTAGACAATCACACACACACACACACACACACACACACACACACACACACACACACACACACACAACACACACACACACACACACACACACACACACACACACACGTATGTCCACGCACTGTGTGTGAATGTTGGTTGATTGACGGTGTGTGTGGTTGGAGCCAAACAGGCCAGAGAGGACGGCTTGAAGCCAGACAATAAATGGAGGCAAACACAATGACTGTCCTCACACAAGACAGATGACTGTCCTATGACATCACTTACTGCTCTAACTACTACTCTCTCTCTCTCTCTCTTCTCTCTCTCTCTCTCTCTCTCTCTCTCTCTCTCTCTCTCTCTCTCTCTCTCTCTCTCTCTCTCTCTCTCTCTCTCTCTCTCTACCTTCATCTTCCGCTCTCAAATTATATGTCTCTCTTTAGATCTCTGTATCTCTCTCTCTCAGTGACATGTTTCTCTCTCTCTCTCTCTCTCTCTCTCTCTCTCTCTCTCTCTCTCTCT
>CM051006.1:1332531-1335031 GCA_027704905.1 Muraenolepis orangiensis
TCTCTCTCTCGCTCTCTCCGTCACTCGTTCATATGCTGTGCTCATCGTGAGCGGTTGTGTCCTTGTCTCAAGATGAAGACGAATCTGTGTCAGCTGCCTTTGTGTGAAAGTTCTCCTCAAATGCTCTCTCTCTCCTCTCTCCCTCTCTCTCTCTCTCTCTCTCTCCTTCTCTCTCTCTCTCTCTCTCTCTCTCTCTCTCTCTCTCTCTCTCTCTCATCTCTCTCTCTCTCTCTCTCTCTCTCTCTCTCTCTCTCTCTCTCTCTCTCTCTCTCTCTCTCTCTCTCTCTACTCACTCTCTTCTCACTATAGCGCCTCATCCATCATCCATCATCCATCATCCATCCATCCATCCATCCCCATCATCCATCCATCCATCCATCCATCCATCCATCCATCCATCCATCCATCATCCATCCATCCATCCATCTTCTCCTGCTTATCCGTAATTGGGTCGCGGAGGTAGCAGCTTCAGCAGGGGACTCCAAACTTCCCTCTCCCTGGCAACATGGACTAGCTCTTACTGGGGGATCCCGAGGCGTTCCCAGGCCAGCGTGGAGATGTAATCACCCCACCTGTACCTCGGTCTGCCCCGTGGTCTCCTCCCCCACCTGGACCTCGGTCTGCCCCGTGGTCTCCTCCCCACCTGTACCTCGGTCTGCCCCGTGGTCTCCCCCCACCTGGACCTCGGTCTGCCCCGTGGTCTCCCCCCACCTGGACCTCGGTCTGCCCCGTGGTCTCCCCCCACCTGGACCTCGGTCTGCCCCGTGGTCTCCTCCCCCACCTGTACCTCGGTCTGCCCCGTGGTCTCCCCCCACCTGGACCTCGGTCTGCCCCGTGGTCTCCTCCTCCCACCTGTACCTTGGTCTGCCCCGTGGTCTCTTCCCAGTTGGATGTGCCTGGTAAACCTCCCTTGGGAGGCGACGAGGAAGCATCCTTACTAGATGCCCGAACCACCTCAACTGGCTCCTTTCTACGCGAAGGAGCAGCGCTCGCTCTTTGTCTTTCGGTCATTACCCATTGTTCATGACCATAGGTGAGGGTAGGAACGAAGACTGATTGGTAGATCGAGAGCTTTGCCTTCTGGCTCAGCTCTTTTTTGGTAGCCTCCTGGCGGAGGCCAACACCCACTGAGAACAGGGCCGACTTACTACCGAGGATCCGGACACAGCTCTCGCTTTGGGAGTACAGAGATTGGATGGCCCTCAATAGTGACCCCCGCACCCCGTACTCCCGCAGCACCCCCACAGTATTTCCCAGTGGACCCGATCATATGCCTTCTCCAAATCCACAAAACACATGTAGACCGGATGGGCCCCATGCCCCCTCCAGGATCCTTGGAGAGTGAAAAGCTGGTCCGTTGTTCCACAACCAGGACGGAATCCACATTGTTCCTCTTCAATCTGAGGTTCGACTTTCGGCCGAACCCTCCTTTCCAGCACCTTGGAGTTGACCTTCCCCGGGAGGCTGAGTAATGTGATACCCCTGTAATTGGTACACACCCTCTGGTCCCCTTTTTTGAAAAGGGGTACCACCCCCCCCCCGTTTGCCACTCCTCAGGCACCGTCCCAGACTTCCACGCAATGTTGAAAAGATGTGTCATCCAAGACAGCACTTTCATCCTTTGCCATCCTTCATCCTCCAGCTCTGTCTCTACAGTTAAGGGTGTAGTTGGGTTAAGAAGTTCCTCAAAGTGTTCTTTCCACCGCCCGATCACCTCCTCAGTTGAGGTCAGCAGTGTCCCCTTACTGTAAACAGCTTGGATGGATCCACGCTTCCCCCTCCTGAGGCGCCGGAATGCTTGTCAGAAACAATTTGGTGCCGACTGAAAGTCTTTCTCCATGGCTTCTCCCAATTCCTCCCACACCCGCTGCTTTGCCTCCGCTACAGCCGAGGCTGCTGTCCTCTTGACCTGTCGATACCTCGCAACTGAGTCCGGAGTCTCACAGGCTAACATAGCCCGGAATGCCTCATCTTCAGTCGGACGACTTCCCTGACCACTTGTGTCCGAGGGTTGCTGCCCCTTGAGGCACCAATGACCTTGAGGCCACAGCTCTCAACCGCAACTTCAGCAATATAAGCTTTGAACAATGACCACTCTGGCTCAATGCCCCCAGCCTCCACAGAGATGCCGGAGAAATTCCGCCGGAGGTGGGAGATGAACGTCTCCCGGACAGGGGCATCCACCAGACAAGATTCAAGAGACTTTATTTATCCCGAGGGAAATTAAGGTGCAACAGTTGAAACAGGGGGAATAAATGCACACAAAATATACTAATACCTAAAAACTAAATCACTAAATAACAACAAACTAAACTAAACTAGTAAGACGTTCCCAGTTCACCCGCACTACACGTTTGGGCTGACCAGGTCTGTCCAGAGGCTTCCCCATCTTACCCAACTCACCACCAGATGTGATCGGTTGACATCTCTCCCCGCATAGAGTCAGGCCAGATGACATGATAACAAAATGGATCTTTGACCTTGGGCCTAAGGTGCTCTG
>CM051006.1:1342531-1347531 GCA_027704905.1 Muraenolepis orangiensis
CAATCACAAATCACAGATTTAGACAACTCTTTCTTCATAAAATGATGTTCTAAATTTTTTATTTATTTTGTGACATCTGTCGATATGGTTCTTCTATATTTATCTGTGAACATATAAATATCAATATATACTGTCTTAGAGTATAAATAATTACTAAATGAGGGCTTGGATAAACTGTGGTGTAAAACTAGTGTCATTAATTAGTCATTGAATTTCACTTTCAGTTTGTTTCCTCTTCGGGTTTCAAACCAAAGACAAGATGAACACCGCCTAATGGACGTTCATTAGCTGAGTCGTTTAAATCTAATCCAAGCGTTCTTCAGACTTCCTCAATGGAAAATTAAGGAACAATTGTGGTTTTGAGAACTAATTGTAGGATAATCTGAGTCGGCAGGGGAATGGTTTTCAACGAGGGCTTCTGATACAAGAGCGCCGGTTCTCAAATGACTTCTGGTTCCACTTGACGCATCGCAAACCGTTCTCTCTCTTCACGGAGGCTCTCGGAAAATAGAGGTTTTGTGTGAATGAGACGTAGCTAGCGTAGCTACAAGCTACGCCGTAAACAAGCTTTCATGACACTTCATCGCAGCTTTCTCCAGGTCTAGGAAACCTTGAGTTCAATATTCTGGTCTAATTTAACATCGGCAAATGATCATTTAAATATAAAGATTGAATCAACATCTTTCTATTTCATTATATGTTCACTAAATGTATTCCTCCTCAGCCTCCAGGGGGCGCTGCAGCTCCCCACCACCGTCCTCTACAAACTGAGTCCTGTTACCTACAGACTCACACAGCCAGTGGATAGCTGACAGAGTGTGTGTGTGTGTGTGTGTGTGTGTGTGTGTGTGTGTGTGTGTGTGTGTGTGTGTGTGTGTGTGTGTGTGTGTGTGTCTCCTTGTGTGTTTGTGTACTACACACCCTCATGGACACATTAATCAGACAGACCCTGGGTGGGTGACTCTGTTGTTGGCTATATAAACAGCTCAGAGTACAGTACAGTATAGTACAGTGCAGTATAGTACAGTACAGTACCATAGAGTACAGTATAGTATAGTACAGTATAGTACAGTACAGTACAGTATAGCATAGTATAGCACAGTACAGTACAGTACAGTACAGTATAGTACAGTACAGTACAGTACAGTACAGTACAGTATAGTATTGTATAGTACAGTACAGTACAGTACTGTACAGTACAGTACAGTACAGTACAGTACAGTACAGTATAGTATTGTATAGTATAGTACAGTACAGTACAGTACTGTACAGTACAGTACAGTACAGTATAGTACAGTACAGTACAATATAGTACAATATAGTACAGTATTGTATAGTATAGTACAGTACAGTACTGTACAGTACAGTATAGTATTGTATAGTATAGTACAGTACAGTATAGCATAGTATAGTACAGTACAGTACAGTATAGTACAGTACAGTATAGTACAGTACAGTACAGTATAGTATAGTACCGTACTCTCTCTCTCTCTCTCTCTCTTACCGTTTCCCCACTGTTTCCAGTATTGACTCCTGTATTAGTTAATACAGTGTGACTCCTGTATTACTTAATACAGTATGACTTCTGTATTAGTTAATACAGTGTGACTCCTGTATTACTTAATACAGTATGACTTCTGTATTAGTTAATACAGTATGACTCCTGTATTAGTTCATACGGGAGTCATACCTTATTAGTTACTGCGCATCGAATCCACTTCTGTTCACACTCTCTTCTAACTAGTGATTGGATAGCAGGTTTTAGTTCAGACACGATAGAGAAGAGAATGAGCATTCAATGAGGAGATAGTAGGTTTGGTCCCAGTCTCCCATCTGGTCCATGAGCGAGAGGTCACCTGGTCCGTGAGCGAGAGGTCACCTGGTCCGTGAGCGAGAGGTCACCTGGTCCGTGAGCGAGAGGTCACCTGGTCCGTGAGCGAGAGGTCACCTAGTCCGTGAGCGAGAGGTCACCTGGTCCATGAGCGAGAGGTCATCTGGTCCATGAGCGAGAGGTCACCTGGTCCATGAGCGAGAGGTCACCTTGTCCATGAGCGAGAGGTCACCTGGTCCGTGAGCGAGAGGTCACCTGGTCCGTGAGCGAGAAGTCACCTGGTCCGTGATCGAGAGGTCACCTGGTCCGTGAGCGAGAGGTCACCTGGTCCGTGAGCGAGAGGTCACCTGGTCCATGAGCGAGAGGTCACGTGGTCCGTGAGCGAGAGGTCACGTGGTCCATGAGCGAGAGGTCACCTGGTCCGTGAGCGAGAGGTCACCTGGTCCATGAGCGAGAGGTCACCTGGTCCATGAGCGAGAGGTCACGTGGTCCGTGAGCGAGAGGTCACCTGGTCCATGAGCGAGAGGTCATCTGGTCCATGAGCGAGAGGTCACCTGGTCCATGAGCGAGAGGTCACGTGGTCCGTGAGCGAGAGGTCACCTGGTCCGTGAGCGAGAGGTCACCTGGTCCGTGAGCGAGAGGTCACCTGGTCCGTGAGCGAGAGGTCACCTGGTCCGTGAGCGAGAGGTCACCTGGTCCGTGAGCGAGAGGTCACCTGGTCCGTGAGCGAGAGGTCACCTGGTCCATGAGCGAGAGGTCACGTGGTCCGTGAGCGAGAGGTCACCTGGTCCATGAGCGAGAGGTCACCTGGTCCGTGAGCGAGAGGTCACCTGGTCCGTGAGCGAGAGGTCACCTGGTCCATGAGCGAGAGGTCACCTGGTCCATGAGCGAGAGGTCACGTGGTCCGTGAGCGAGAGGTCACCTGGTCCATGAGCGAGAGGTCACGTGGTCCGTGAGCGAGAGGTCACCTGGTCCGTGAGCGAGAGGTCACCTGGTCCGTGAGCGAGAGGTCACCTGGTCCATGAGCGAGAGGTCACCTGGTCCGTGAGCGAGAGGTCACCTGGTCCGTGAGCGAGAGGTCACCTGGTCCGTGAGCGAGAGGTCACCTGGTCTGTGAGCGAGAGGTCACCTGGTCCGTGAGCGAGAGGTCACCTGGTCCGTGAGCGAGAGGTCACCTGGTCCATGAGCGAGAGGTCACCTGGTCCGTGAGCGAGAGGTCACGTGGTCCGTGAGCGAGAGGTCACCTGGTCCGTGAGCGAGAGGTCACGTGGTCCATGAGCGAGAGGTCACGTGGTCCGTGAGCGAGAGGTCACGTGGTCCGTGAGCGAGAGGTCACCTGGTCCGTGAGCGAGAGGTCACCTGGTCCGTGAGCGAGAGGTCACCTGGTCCGTGAGCGAGAGGTCAGGTGGTCCACGAGCGAGAGGTCACGTGGTCCATGAGCGAGAGGTCACCTGGTCCATGAGCGAGAGGTCACGTGGTCCGTGAGCGAGAGGTCACCTTGTCCATGAGCGAGAGGTCATCTGGTCCATGATCGAGAGGTCACGTGGTCCATGAGCGAGAGGTCACCTGGTCCGTGAGCGAGAGGTCACCTGGTCCGTGAGCGAGAGGTCACGTGGTCCATGAGCGAGAGGTCACCTGGTCCGTGAGCGAGAGGTCACCTGGTCCGTGAGCGAGAGGTCACGTGGTCCATGAGCGAGAGGTCAGGTGGTCGGTGAGCGAGAGGTCACCTGGTCCATGAGCGAGAGGTCAGGTGGTCCATGAGCGAGAGGTCACGTGACCTCCGGGACAGTCTAAGGACCACCGGTAGCTAACCGCACGCGGAGAGCATTCCGGATATGGAGACGGCGCAAACGCCAGACTTTGCGGATAAGTGAAAGTAATGCGCATTAAAGATTCTGTCCACACACACACGGGAAGAGAAACCCCTAGTAGTTTTATTACTTTACACCCAAACTAGTTACTTCATCGGGATCGAAACCACCTCCCCAAAGTGGATTAGTTAATGCGCACTAGTTTGGGAGCGAATGCGCATTACTTGCCAGTGGGAAAGCAACAGTGTGAAAAGGGAATATGTCTCTCACCCTAACCCCAGCTGTCCATCCAGGCAGCCCTAGTGCATCAACCTGGAGAGCGAAGGAATGAAAGAAATGCCAAAGAGCAGAAAGTCTCCCATAATGGAGGAGAAGTGGGGGCTCTGATCCCAGCAGGTGGTCCCTGAAGCCACCGCCTGATGGAGGATAGAACCAACCGCTCCACACAACTGCCTTCACCAGGGACACCATGCCTCCTCCCCCTACGTTCTCCAACTCTCTCTCTCTCTCTCTCTCTCTCTCTCTCTCTCTCTCTCTCTCTCTCTCTCTCTCTCTCTCTTTCTCTCTCTTGCTCTCTCTCCCCCATCTATCTCTCTCTCTCTCCCCCTTCCCTCTCGCTGTGACATCACGGCGTGTTGGGAGTGTTGTGTGAGAGTGACGGGTGGCGACCGCGGTGATAAGACCCGAGATTAACCCACGGCTATCGCTATCCGCTAACTGCTATCTGCTAACTGCTAACTGCCGAGTGGCTGCCAACCCTCTGATAGTCCAGCGATACGTCTAATGGTTCTGTTAGCCGCGGAGGCCGAGCAGAGCCAAGAACCCAAAGAGGAGGAGGAGGAGGAAGAGGAGGAGGAAGAGGAAGAGCAGGAAGAGGAGGAGGAAGAGGAGGAGGAGGAGGAGGAGGAGGAGGAGGAGGAAGAGGAAGAGGAAGAGGAAGAGGAAGAGGAAGAGGAAGAGGAAGAGGAAGAGGAAGAGGAAGAGGAAGAGGAAGAGGAGAGAGGAAGAGGAAGAGGAGGAGGTGGAGGAGGAGAAGGAGGAGGAGGAAGAGGAAGAAGAGGAGGAAGAGGAAGAGGAGGTGGAGGAGGAGGAGAGGAGGAGGAGGAGGAGGAAGAGGAAGAAGAGGAGGAAGAGGAAGAGGAGGTGGAGGAGGAGGAGGAGGAGGAGGAGGAGGAGGAGGAGGAGGAGGAGGAGGAAGAGGCTGTCCCGGTCTCCCCAGGCGGAGAGAGAGAGACATTTAACATGCAGTGAGCTGCAGACACAGAGATAGAGATCTTTAAACAATACACTTTTTCTTTAAGCCCATTGGGATATCGATAGGATAGAATATTGATGGATAGAACATGGATAGAACTAAA
>CM051006.1:1372531-1380031 GCA_027704905.1 Muraenolepis orangiensis
ATGAGAGTCGATACGTTCTGATACGATTTATGCGCTCGGATGCGATCTGGTCACGATTAGTCAATTTCAGGTGTCACGATCTGTCCCGTTCAGATACGTTCACATACGTTCCGATAGGATTGTTTCGATCGAGTCCACGATTGGGTCTCGATCTGTCCGTTACGATAGGATACGATTGTGGCCGCGATGTCTTTCACGCTCATGATCGAGGGTGATCGCGATTTGAGCTAGGACTGGGTATACATACAGAGTGAACACTACAACCCTCAACCAGTGACGATGGCAGGAGGATGATGACAACGTGGCTTTTGCAGTATTACTGTATACTTACACTACAGAGAGGAAGAGGACGAGCAGCAGACAGACCAGCTGCCATCCCAACCACAAAGGGCCAGGAGAGCTGGGGTCAGGCAGGGTGCCACCAGAGAGGAGAGGAGACAGCAGCTTGGTCCGTCCTCCAGCCTCCTGGACACCCATTGGCTGGAGGATCCAGTGGCGTTCCAAAGCTACGATCCCGATCACCACCATTTGGAAGCACGATTAGATGCAATCTGTCGCGCTTTGTTACCATGGACGATGAAACCATGAACTTGAGGTTTAGTTTGTTTTCTAAGCAGAAGCTTCAGATCTAAAGCCACTCCGTGACCATCAAGGTCATCAAGGTAGAGGCCTCTATCCTCCTCCACACCCCCTCACGACCACGCCACCAGGGTCAGTCAGGTTGATGGGGAGAGGGGGAGGGGGGGAGGAGGGGGGAGGAGGGGGGAGAGGCTAGCTGCCTCTGGGTCAGTAGCAGTGGGAGCGGGTGAGGAAATCGAGTGCAAAGACCACAACAAGATACTTCCATTAGCCGCTGCTTCGCCACTCACGCACACACACACACACACACACACACACACACACACACACACACACACACACACACACACACACACACACACACACACACACACACACACACACACACACACACATGATAATGCACATGCTATACAAAATACTATATACAATAAAAATGAACATAAAAACAACAATAAAGTGACTGATAGATGATTTGTGTTGAATTGTGCAAAAAGCATTAAAATCATTTAAAGTGCCAGTAGTGCAGCAGCATCATGAATACAGAGCAGAACAGAGCAGTTACTGTGATGAGTCCAGAAGGTCCAGCTCAGTATGACAGTGTTAGAGATGGAGATGGGAGGAGATGCTTGTATCCCCTCAGGACCTCCAGCTCTGCTCACACAGCCCAGAAGACAGCCGCTCCACCCTGGACTGTAGTTCTGCTTCTGTCCCAGACCGCGGGTCAGACCCGAGCTCCTCTGACCTCATCTCTGCTGCTTGCTGTTCTCCTCAGAGAACCAGCAGACCCTCCTGCCTCCAAATCACATCCATTAGTGAGTCAAGGAGCTCCGGACGTAAATAAGGAGAAAATAAATCACTAAAATAGCCCTCTCATCCCCCTGGCCTCGATCGCTCTATTATTCTACGGCTCGCTCCTTCGCTCCCTCCCTCCCGCCCTCCCTCCCTCTCTCGTTCGCTCCCTCCCGCCGTCCCTCCATCACTCTCTCTCTCCCCCTCCCTCCCTCCATCTCTCGTTCGCTCCCTCCCGCCCTCCCTCCCTCACTCACTCTCTCTCTCTCTCCCTCCCTTCCTCCCTCCTCCAGTAGATCCAGATGTCCGATGCGATGCTTTGTGCTTCCATCGTCTGCCTCAGAGGGAGAGTAAATATATACAGTATGAGAGCTGGAGGGCTTTCATAAGGACTCTGTAGTCCTTATGGAGTCTTTTTGAGTCGGTTCAGATCCTAACTTTACTTCTTTATTTTCCAAACTTTATTTCTATCGCACCTTCAGAAGACAGTGTCAGCTTGTGTCTGTCAGTTGTTGGTGAGTGGAATGAGTCTGGTTGACTGCGTCCATATGAGACTGTGGAGAGATTGAGAAGTGAGCTCCCCGCACACTTCTGACAGATCGTCATCCCTCTCATCTGCTCTGTCCACTCCTTCTCCTCTCCTTCTCCTCTCCTCACCCCTCCTCCTCACCCCTCTCTCATCGTACCGACGGCACCGTGAGAAGAACTAGGACCCGTTTGGTTCTGTGAACCTCTCTGGTACAGTATGCCATTAAAACTCTGTTAATTCTGGTCCATTTTGAGATGTAACCCTCGATGGCGGCTTCCCGTCTCAGATGGCTTCTTCACGGGCCTCACAGCACGACACGCCTCCCCCTCTGATCTAAACCTTTATTGGTCACATTCATGGACAGCTGTTGAATATCCAGCGCCCGGTGAGCAGTGTCTGGAGCCTTGCTCAAGGGCACTTCAGGAGTGCCCAGAAGGAGAACTGGTACCTTTTTCCAAATACCAGTTCTCACTCCATACTTGGTCCGTTTCGGGGACTTAAACCGGCGACCCTCCGGTTCTCAAGCCAAGTCCCAACCGACTGAGCTACTGCCAATATGAAGGACCTACATCACTCTACAGCATGTCTGGGTTAGGAGGTACCAGGACTTCATAATCCTCTCTCTGGGTTAGGAGGTACCAGGACTTCATAATCCTCTCTCTGGGTTAGGAGGTACCAGGACTTCATAATCCTCTCTCTGGGTTAGGAGGTACCAGGACTTCATAATCCTCTCTCTGGGTTAGGAGGTACCAGGACTTCATAATCCTCTCTCTGGGTTAGGAGGTACCAGGACTTCATAATCCTCTCTCTGGGTTAGGAGGTACCAGGACTTCATAATCCTCTCTCTGGGTTAGGAGGTACCAGGACTTCATAATCCTCTCTCTGGGTTAGGAGGTACCAGGACTTCATAATCCTCCCTCTGGGTTAGGAGGTACCAGGACTTCATAATCCTCTACCCCCTTTGTGCTGACTGAGATTACCATACCCTGTTCTGTTGTTGGGTGAGGAGGACGAGGAGGAGGAAGAGCATGTTTAATTGATGCTGATCAGAGATGCACGCTCAGCGTTCCTCCGTCCCGCTGCTTCCTGATTCGAGTCCTCGCGGCGCATCCTGGATCCACACCCGAGGGTCGGGATGGCGTCCGGAGAGACCGGGACTCACCGGCTCAGAGTGGTCTCCCCCGCGGCGGGGGGGGGGGATTATTCTCCCTCTCCCGGAATACATCAGCTACATGACGCTAACCTTTGGAGAACGCCGGGTTTAAACAAAAGCAAAACGCATTCCCTCAAGAAATGCTAATCACTAGATGAAATCCCCTCTCCTTAATGAATGGGGAATGAGGTTTGGGGGATTGGGATATCTGATTCCACTTTGAAGGAATCCTGATAAGGATGAATTCTAGGATCTCATGTTCCTCAGGGGAGGACCAGACTCTGATAGGAATCACCAGGATTCATTACAATCACCTGAACCGGACCGCTACGGTCGTCCCGTTATCTCCTTCTCCTCCTCCTTACTTACCCCCTTACCCTGCTCCCCCTCTTCCTTACTCCATCTCTCCCCCCCTTTATCTCTCTCCCCCATCTTCCCTCTCTCTCTCTCTCTCTCTCCCTCTCTCCCTCTCTCTCTCTCTCTCTCTCTCTCTCTCTCTCTCTCTCTCTCTCTCCTCCTGTCCTTACTCCTCTCTCTCTCTCTCTCTCTCTCTCTCTCTCCTCTCTCTCCTCTCTCTCTCTCTCTCTCTCTCTCTCTCTCTCTCTCTCTCTCTCTCTCTCTCTCTCTCTCTCTCTCTCTCTCTCTCCCTCTCTCCCTCTCTCTCTCTCTGAGCAGGAACAATAGGACAGAGCCATCACCCATTGGGGCGGTGCTAGTAGGAACCAGCGTAGTGCGGTTGGTTTCTGTAGTTCTTTGTCTTATTCTTTATTATTTTTATTTGGTTTCAACGGGTATGAAAGTAACCGTAAACCTGTTTTCAATACACATCCTATGGAGTTCAGTATTGACAGCGCTCAGCTCTCAAAGCGCTTCCAGTTCAATAAAGTTCAACTCTTGGAACAGCGCTGCGCTCATCAATGTCACTTCTCTCTTACCGGCCAATCAAAACCGAGGAGGGGGCGGGACATACGGTATCAACCATATCCACCTCACATCAACACTCTTAAAGTCTCTCTTAAATCAACCAATAGGCTGATGGTGGTGTGGTGAATGGACTGAGTTGCTTTCAATAAGGGAAGGCAGATTGACAGAGAGAGAGAGAGAGAGAGAGAGAGAGAGAGAGAGAGAGAGAGAGAGAGAGAGAGAGAGAGAGAGAGGAGAGAGAGAGAGAGAGGAGAGAGAGAGGAGAGGGGGGGAGGGGGAGGGAGAGGAAGATGGAGGGTATAATCTGGTCCTCATATCCCCATATGAGAGAGCGGCTGAGGGACCATCTCCTCCGGCTCTGAGATCATCTGATTGTTCTGGAACTCTCTGGAACTCTCTGGTCTCGCTTTAACAGCCAGGAGGAATCCAGCCATGGACGAGAGAGGGGGGAGGAGGGGAGACAGGGTGCATCATGGGATATCCCCATCACACAGGGAACCTTTAACAGCCAATCAGCTGAGAGCTGTTAAGGTTCTCGTTAATAAAACCCAGGCCTGTTAATGTTTATATAGAAAATACACACACACACACACACACACACACACACACACACACACACACACACACACACACACACACATACACACACACACACACACACACACACACACACACACACAAAGACACACATTCATACACACACACACACACGCACACAAGCACACACACACACACACACATTAGGAGGTCTCAGACTGTGACCAGCCAATCAGAACGAGGCTCGTTAACGGGCCTCAGACTCTGACCGTCCAATCAGAGTGAGGAAGAGCTGTTCCCTAACAAGCTGACCCCCTGTGACCCCCGGTGACCCCCGGTGACCCTGAGATGAGGAGCCCAGGGGCCAGGTTAACCTCTGACCCCCGCTAGACCCTCCTCCCTCATGGTGTCCCCCTGTCTCCCCCTCCGTCTCCCACCTCCTGCCCAAGTCTCTCCCCTCTCTCTCTCTCTTTTTCGCTCTGTCTCTGTCTCTGTCTCCCTCTCCTCTCTCTCTCGCCCTCTATGTTGCAGTGTCTCTCTCTCACTCACATTCTCTCCATCTCTACCTTACTGTCCATCCCCACTACCTCGATTTAGTAGAGGGGGCGTGGTCTCTCTCTCTCTCTCTCTCTCCTCTCTCTCTCTCTCTCTCTCTCTCTCTCTCTCTCTCCAGACACATGCAGTCTCCGTAGAAGAACCCCCCCTAAAAAACAACCACACACACACACACACACACACACACACACACACACACACACACACACACACACGAGATAGTAGAGATAGTAGTGAGTAACTAATATCATACCTCCTCCACCACCCCACCACCACCACCCTCACCACCACCACCACCACCCTCACCACCACCACCACCACCACATCCACCACCACCTCCTCCACCACCACCACCCCCACCACCACCTCCACCACCACCACCCTCACCACCACCCTCACCACCACCACCACCACCTCCTCCACCACCACCACCCTCACCACACCACCACCACCCTCACCACCACCACCTCCTCCACCACCACCACCACCTCCACCACCACCACCTCCTCCTCCACCACCACCACCACCTCCACCACCACCACCTCCACCACCACCACCTCCTCCACCACCACCATCAACAGCCTCTCCCCCCCCCTCTCTCTCCCCCTCCCCCCCCCCCACCCCCTTCCTCCAGGCAGAGCAGCTCCCCCCCTCTCACCCCCCCCCCCAAACAGGGACCATGTGGGTTGGAGGCGCTGTGCAATCAGGAGCCGTGTGTTCATCAGGAACCAATTAGCGTCTCCCTGCTCTCCTATTGGCTGGGAGCCCCCGGCCCCGTTAGAGGGCACCGCATTCCTGGGATAATGTTTTCCATTCGCCGGCCTGGCGAGGAGACAGCCAATCAGAGCACAACCAGCGCTTTGTGAGGAGCCAGGAACCGCTGGCTCTACTGGCTCACTCTCTCTCTCTCTCTTGGGCTCTCTCTCCCATTCTCCCATACTCTTTCCCTCTCTCTCTACAGTTCTCTCTCTCTACAGTTCTCTCTCTCTCTCTCTCTCTCTCTCTCTCTCTCTCTCTCTCTCTCTCTCTCTCTCTCTCTCTCCCTCTCTCTCTCTCTCTCTCTTGGGCTCTCTCTCCCATTCTTTATACTCTTTCCCTTTCTCTCTACAGTTCTCTCTCTCTCTCTCTCTCTCTCTCTCTCTCTCTCTCTCTCTCTCTCTCTCTCTCTCTCTCTCTCTCTCTCTCTCTGTGTTTCCCCATCATTACTCTTTGTCAATGACTTCATGTTGAACAGAAAATAAAAAAAATAAAACAATATAAAGAGAAGTGTGTTTCTACAAAAATATTGGCGGGAACACAACAGCTCCTGGCGGGAAAACAGAACCCGCTTCACGTCAAAACATCCCGAACAATGAGAACCACCAGAACCACAAGAACCAGACAGAACCACCAGAACCACAAGAACCAGACAGAACCAGACAGAACCACCAGAACCACCAGAACCAGACAGAACCACCAGAACCAGACAGAACCACCAGAACCAGACAGAACCACCAGAACCACCAGAACCAGACAGAACCACCAGAACCACCAGAACCAGACAGAACCACCAGAACCAGACAGAACCACCAGAACCACCAGAACCAGACAGAACCAGACAGAACCACCAGAACCAGACAGAACCACCAGAACCAGACAGAACCACCAGAACCACCAGAATCAGACAGAACCACCAGAACCAGACAGAACTAGACAGGACCAGACAGAACCACCAGAACCACCAGAACCAGACAGAACCACCAGAACCAGACAGAACCACCAGAACCACCAGAACCAGACAGAACCACCAGAACCAGACAGAACCAGACAGAACCACCAGAACCACCAGAACCAGACAGAACCACCAGAACCAGACAGAACCACCAGAACCAGACAGAACTAGACAGGACCAGACAGAACCACAGAACCACAGAACCACCAGAACCACCAGAACCACCAGAACCAGACAGAACCACCAGAACCACCAGAACCAGACAGGACCACCAGAACCAGACAGAACCACCAGAACCACCAGAACCAGACAGAACCAGACAGAACCACCAGAACCAGACAGAACCAGACAGAACCACCAGAACCACCAGAACCAGACAGAACCAGACAGAACCAGACAGAACCACCAGAACCACCAGAACCAGACAGAACCACGAGAACCACCAGAACCAGGCAGAACCACCAGAACCAGACAGAACCAGATTCTGGGCCCACATCAGGGCCCCTCAGAGAGCCCCAAACCTCCCAGAATGCACTGCTTCAGTCACCGGCACTGTGGCTTGTCATTGTGGCGGTGGTGGGTGGCGAGGAGAGGGAGGAGAGGGAGGAGGAGGAAGAGGAGGAGAAGGAGGAAGATGAGGAGGAGGATGAGGAGGAGGAAGAGGAGGAGGAGGAGGAGGAGGGGAGGGAGGGAGGAGGACAAGGGGAGGGAGGAGGAGGA
>CM051006.1:1387531-1397531 GCA_027704905.1 Muraenolepis orangiensis
TTCAAACACACACACACACACACACACACACACACACACACACACACAGGGAGAGAGAGAGAGAGAGAGAGAGAGAGAGAGAGAGAGAGAGAGAGAGAGAGAGAGAGAGAGAGAGAGAGAGAGAGAGAGAGAGAGAGAGGGAGAGAGAGAGAGGGAGAGAGGGGGACAGATGGTGGGGGTCTCCTCGTTAAATATAGGTCGCTAATGCTAATGAAGCCATAGAGTTTAAAGCAATGCGCTAATGAAACCGAGCGCTAGTGGATATAAAGGGTGTCTTTGTGGGAGCAGGAAGCCTTCAGTCTTAACGAGCTAAAGGTGTGTGAAGCCCCGCCCACACATTCAAACCCACCAATAGGACGCTGGTTGTGTCTCACCGCGCTCGTCAGGGGAAAAGTATGTGTGAGTAAGTTCAAGGATTTTAAAGTGGTTAAATTGTTTTAAAGTGGTTCAAGTGTTTTAAAGTTTGTTTAAAGTGTTTAGAGTGGTTCAAGTGGTTTAAAGTGGTTCAAGTGTTTTAAAGTGGTTCAAGTGGTATACAGTGGTTCAAGTGTTCAAAGTGGTTCAAGTGTTTTAAAGTGGTTCCAGTATTTTAAAGTGTTTCAAGTGTTTAAAGTATTTTAAAGTTAGTTTAAAGTGTTTTAAAGTGGTTAAAGTGTTTTAAAGTTGGTTTAGAGGGTTTTAAAGTGGTTCAAGTGGTTCAAGTGTTCTGAAGTTGGTTTAAAGTTTCTGACTTTGACAAAGACATGAAGTGGTCAACTCTGATACTCTAGAGCAGGGTGTCCAAACTACGGCCCGAGGGCCAAATGCGGCCCGTTGTGCTTTTTAATACGGTCCGTCACTGAGGGGGAAAGTCAGTGAGTCTCTGGTTGTCTTGTTGTTGTTTTGGGCGCTCTTCCAACCCGGGCTTAGGTGTATGAATAGGGAATAAACCGGTGATTCTGTTGACATTAACAACTTCTTCGTATTCCTCTCTAATAATAATAAAAGCGTGTTGAATATGCTGTGTTGTTGGCAATACAGAAAACATATAAAAATAAAAGGAAGAAAGGGCAAAAGGTGCATTCAGTGAGCATTTGGGGGAATGTATATAATAACTTATACACGTAATTTATGTAAGTTCACACTAGCCCAGCCCATCCGTCAAATTTCAAAATCATTGTGGCCCCTTAGCCCAAAAATGTGGGATTTAACACACACAGCGGTGGACCATTGACCATTGATTGCTGTTTTCTGGTAACCACGACGACCTAAAGGCCGGGGTCAGAGGTCGTAATTCGTCCTTGGGGCAGTCAGCAGGAGGAGTGAACGCCATCAGGCCTCATTAGTATTATTAGTTTTTGTCAGCAGGACTTTTGTTTGTTCTTTTGCTTGCTAGGTTCTTTATGTTTTTATTGATTCTATACGTCGGCGTTTTCAACCTGAAAGCATCTTTCAGTGATCTCTCCTTCTCCTCCCGTCTGACGCCTGGGGGATCGATAGAGGACGGAAGGTGACGGAACAACATGTGATTTACATCAAGGTTCTCACTGAGAGGAGCCTTTCACCCGGAGCCTCTAACCGGCGAGGCTGAGGCAGGCTGAGGCAGGCTGAGGCAGGCTGAGGGGAGTCAGAGCGTGTAGTTTAGCGTGTGTTTAGTTGTGATGAACACACGGTCTCCACTACGCCACCAGTACAGCTCAGTAGTTAACAGGTTTGATGAAGTGCGTGTTTCTCTCATTAAGAAGGTTGATTTCATACGGACTTAAGGAGCTGATACCACAGTATCACAATCTCACAGCTCGCCGTGTGTCTACCATGGAAGTTATTGATTTCTGCAACGTTAAGGTAATTCATCAAAAGGATCCATTCAGAATGTGAAGGTGATTGTCAGTTCCAGAAGCTCACTGTGGACCCTCTACGTTAAGACCTGTTATGCTCCACAGGACAGCCTCCACAGGGCAGCCTCCACAGGGCAGCCTCCACAGGACAGCCTCCACAGGGCAGCCTCCACAGGGCAGCCTCCACAGGACAGCCTCCACAGGGCAGCCTCCAATAGGGTAGCCTCTAACAGGGCAGCCTCCAATAGGGCAGCCTCTAACAGGGCAGCCTCCAATAGGGCAGCCTCTAACAGGGCAGCCTCCAATAGGGCAGCCTCCCGCAGGGCAGCCTCTAACAGCAGTTTGACACCCGGGTGGTAATTGCTCTGGGTCTTATTAAAGCCCATCAGCTATCTGTGAAGAGCTGAAGACTGGAGCTCCATCAGACCTCAGCCTCCTGCCACAGATTACCTCTCATCTGAGGTTTCCCTTCTGCCTCCTCCCCGGGGTCACGACCTCTGTTGGCTGCTTGTCACCACCATGGAGGCGGTTCAGGCTGAATATGCTGACTCAGCGAGGTGTCTCCCACCCAGACGGTGAACCTCCTGCTGTGAGGAGATTTCTCTCAGCCCAAAGCAGCAGGGTCCAGAAAACTGCAAACCAAGCAAATCAGGAAAAAAGAAAAATATATATACTGTATATATATATATAATATAATATATACAATTATTAAAAAGGTATCTAAAATATATAAAAAATTATAATAATTAATGATAATTATTATTATGATTATTATTATTATTATATTACCAAAAATTATAATAATTACAAAAAAATGATCAGATGAAAGGTTCTGGGTTGGAACCCCGACTCCCGCAGCCTAACCTGTCTCACCTTAGACTTACCAAACACACACAGACAGACAGACAGAGAGAGACCCAGACAGACAGACAGACAGACAGACAGACAGACAATACAATCTTCCTCAATAAAAAACATGTCTGAAGTTCCAGTCCCCCCCCCACTCTCCCCTCCTCCCCCCTCCTCCCTCCCTCCCACCTCCTCCTCCTTCCCTCCCCCTCCTCCCCCCTCCCTCCCCCTCCTCCCTCCCTCCCCCCTCCTGTCTCACCCCCATTCCTCCTGCTCACCCCCTTCCTCCTGTCTCACCCCCTTCCTCCTGTCTCACCCCCTTCCTCCTGTCTCACCCCCTTCCTCCTGTCTCACCCCCTTCCTCCTGTCTCACCCCCTTCCTCCTGTCTCACCCCCATTCCTCCTGTCTCACCCCCTTCCTCCTGTCTCACCCCCTTCCTCCTGTCTCACCCTCTCTTCACATTCTTTAAGTTAAACACCAACTGTGTCCGTTCTCTGAGCAGCGGCACTGAAAGACCATCCAGACCCTAACACGCCGTCCTGGCCCCGCCCATCCAGACCCTAACACGCCGTCCTGGCCCCGCCCATCCAGACCCTAACACGCCGTCCTGGCCCCGCCCATCCAGACCCTAACACGCCGTCCTGGCCCCGCCCATCCAGACCCTAACACGCTGTCCTGGCCCCGCCCATCCAGACCCTAACACGCCGTCCTGGCCCCGCCCATCCAGACCCTAACACGCCGTCCTGGCCCCGCCCATCCAGACCCTAACACGCCGTCCTGGCCCCGCCCATCCAGACCCTAACACGCCGTCCTGGCCCCGCCCATCCAGACCCTAACACGCCGTCCTGGCCCCGCCCATCCAGACCCTAACACGCCGTCCTGGCCCCGCCCATCCAGACCCTAACACGCCGTCCTGGCCCCGCCCATCCAGACCCTAACACGCCGTCCTGGCCCCACCCATCCAGACCCTAACACGCCGTCCTGGCCCCGCCCATCCAGACCCTAACACGCCGTCCTGGCCCCGCCCATCCAGACCCTAACACGCCGTCCTGGCCCCGCCCATCCAGACCCTAACACGCCGTCCTGGCCCCGCCCATCCAGACCCTAACACGCCGTCCTGGCCCCGCCCATCCAGACCCTAACACGCCGTCCTGGCCCCGCCCATCCAGACCCTAACACGCCGTCCTGGCCCCGCCCATCCAGACCCTAACACCATCCTAGGTGGGGGGCAGATGGCGGGGTACAGCGGGTTGTCTGGCAATCGAAAGAGGTTGCCGGTTGGATTTCCCCGGCTCCTCCTCCTGAAGGAGTGTGGAGGTGGTGTCCCTAAGCTAGGCCCCCTGACCCTGTCTGCTCCTGACCAGCCGTCTGTCTCCTAGCATACGGCTGACTCCGCCGTCCGAGTGTGAAGCTCTACCTGTAAAGCGCTTTGGGTAAAAGTGTGTGTATGTAAATGTAAGGTCTGTGTCATCAGTCCATCTCCCTCATGTGGAGACACCTGTATACCACAGGTATATGGTTCTTTTTTAGAGAGAGTCTCAAATGCCTCGTTTCCACCAAGCTGTTTTGAGAGCGGTTCGGAGCTTGCGCGTCATCGCGAACCAGTTCTTTGGGTTTCCACCGCAATGGAGCCACTTTCTGGCTCCGTTAAGTGGTTCGTTTGCGGCTCCACTTCGAAGCTGGGCTAGCCAGCAGGCTCCACTACGTCAGGGGCTGGGGGCGGGGCTTATCGGGCTGGGGGCGGGGCTTATCGGACAAACTCAAACAAACTCAAAGTTTTTTTCCGCCATCTTTAAAATCAGTAAAATTCTCCGTGGACGTGAAGGTGACAGTGGTCCGTGGACGAGACAAACTGCGTTTGTTTGCGTTGTTGTCCTCGGCAGAAGGTCACAATAAACTAGAGGAGCTTCTAGAACAAACCGCTATTAGAAAAACTACAGCGTGAGATGTCTTCAGCGGGGGGACAGGACCGAGGAGCTAATCGATAACAAACTGGACGATACGAGGGGCTAATCGATAACAAACTGGACGATACGAGGAGCTAATCGATAACAAACTGATGATCCGCTGCTGTCACTCTGGTCCTGGTAAGTTTTACTTTATAAATCTTTCCCGTGTTGCCAACCAGCTTTGTATTTATAATCTGTTTAGCGAGCTGCTCATTATCACATCAATGTTATGTTCCTATCATCACAAATGAGGAGCTATGATTGCTAGGCTTCTGTTAGCCGATATTAACCTTGATAACGTCAGGATGCTACTTTCTAAAAACAGTAAAGTGTAATGGAGTCATGTTTTAATTCACTTTTCTCTTGTTTTAGTTGTTTATGGAGTCGTCTTCCCTGGACGATGCGATGCGGAGCTACCGCCCCCACTGGGCTGCAGCTCACAGGAGCCCCTCAGCCCCTCGGAGCTTTATTAACATGGACTTATTACACTGCACTCTATACTTTTACATTTTGTGATTACTGTATATTGTGTATTTAATGTTTTTTTTTTTTTAAATAAAACATTTCTATTTTTCATACAATGTCCGCTTCATTATGCTTTATCAACCGAGAAACATAATACAAGATGACAGTTTTGAAGAAGAAAAGGCAAATGGTCCCTTCTGTTTAAGTACTCTATTAATGCAGCTCTAACGTCAAGTCCATTTTATTAGTATAGTCCTTTATCACAGTTAGGGGCTTCAACGTAATCGCGTCCATAGCACTAAAGACGAGCAGCTGTTTGTAGCCTCAAAGCCAGGAGCAACACTTTAACATCCATCATGTAATCCACTGTTGTGGAAGTTGGCGCGAGCTGCTGGGAAAGCAGAGACGTTAACAGTGACGTCATGACGTGGCTCTCGGCGAAAAAGTCAGTGGAAACGCAAACCGGTTCTTAGACGGCTCGCCAATTGAACCAACTGCGAACCGGCTCTCGCGCCACCCGAGAGCTTGAACTAGGCTTGCTTTGGTGGAAACGAGGCAAGAGAGAGAGTCTCAGAGAGAGAGAGAGTCTCAGAGAGAGAGTCTCAGAGAGAGAGTCTCAGAGAGAGAGAGAGTCTCAGAGAGAGAGAGAGTCTCAGAGAGAGAGTGTCAGAGAGAGAGAGAGTCTCAGAGAGAGAGTCTCAGAGAGAGGCAGAGTCTCCTTTAACTCTCTCCACGTACAACTGGAAGCTCCGTACACTCCGACCACGCGGCGGTCTGAGAGAGTGGTTTTAAAAAGGTGGCCCGGGGGCTGTGGCAGGGGACCACGTAGGAGGCCGCTTTACAAAGTCGACAGTTTTCACCAATATAAATGCAGTGTATATATATATATATATATATATATATATATATATATATATATATATATATATATGCATGCCTGTATGCCTTCTGTCTGTTTAATGCGTATTTCATTCAGACAAATAGTGAAAAAGGGAATACTGCATTGACCCCTTTGTCGAAGGTCAAGGAACGCTATGCTACAAAACGCCATTCCATCCGTCCATCCACACTGGAAGACGCTATAACGCTATATATATGTTACACTATAAAGCCTCCACACAACAACACAAGGACAGGGTCTTCAAACACCACTTCTTTGGAGACTGGTTTTGACAAAAGCTCCGTGGTCATTGGTCGAAAAATGGGGCAGGGGGTGTGGTTAGAGTGGGAAGGAGTAGAGGGGCGGGGCAGGGGTGTGGTTAGAGTGGGAAGGAGTAGAGGGGCGGGGCAGGGGGTGTGGTTAGAGTGGGAAGGGAGGAGAGGGGCGGGGCAGGGGGTGTGGTTAGAGTGGGAAGGAGGAGAGGGTCGGGGCAGGGGGTGTGGTTAGAGTGGGAAGGAGGAGAGGGGCGGGGCAGGGGGTGTGGTTAGAGTGGGAAGGAGGAGAGGGCCGGGGCAGGGGGTGTGGTTAGAGTGGGAAGGAGGAGAGGGGCGGGGCAGGGGGTGTGGTTAGAGTGGGAAGGAGGAGAGGCGGGGCAGGGGGTGTGGTTAGAGTGGGAAGGAGGAGAGGGCCGGGGCAGGGGGTGTGGTTAGAGTGGGAAGGAGGAGAGGGCCGGGGCAGGGGGTGTGGTTAGAGTGGGAAGGAGGAGAGGCGGGGCAGGGGGTGTGGTTAGAGTGGGAAGGAGGAGAGGGCCGGGGCAGGGGGTGTGGTTAGAGTGGGAAGGAGGAGAGGGGCGGGGCAGGGGGTGTGGTTAGAGTGGGAAGGAGGAGAGGGGCGGGGCAGGGGTGTGGTTAGAGTGGGAAGGAGGAGAGGCGGGGCAGGGGGTGTGGTTAGAGTGGGAAGGAGGAGAGGGGCGGGGCAGGGGGTGTGGTTAGAGTGGGAAGGAGGAGAGGGGCGGGGCAGGGGGTGTGGTTAGAGTGGGAAGGAGGAGAGGGGCGGGGCAGGGGGTGTGGTTAGAGTGGGAAGGAGGAGAGGCGGGGCAGGGGGTGTGGTTAGAGTGGGAAGGAGGAGAGGGCCGGGGCAGGGGGTGTGGTTAGAGTGGGAAGGAGGAGAGGGGCGGGGCAGGGGGTGTGGTTAGAGTGGGAAGGAGGAGAGGGCGGGGCAGGGGGTGTGGTTAGAGTGGGAAGGAGGAGAGGGGCGGGGCAGGGGGTGTGGTTAGAGTGGGAAGGAGGAGAGGGCGGGCAGGGGTGTGGTTAGAGTGGAAGGAGGAGAGGGCGGGGCAGGGGGTGTGGTTAGAGTGGGAAGGAGGAGAGGGGCGGGGCAGGGGTGAGGTTAGAGTGGGAAGGGAGGAGAGAGATTCCATTAAATTTCCATTCTACCATTCTACATCCCCGATTCAGTCCATCTATATGATATATATGCTGCCCTTAGGGAAGGCGCTGAAGAATAGAATAAAAAGAAGAAGAAGAATAAGTTATTAATAATATATATTTTTAATCCATTTTGGGAAGTTGTGAATCGAATAAAATATTTAATTTTTTATTTTTTGGACACTCCCACAAGCGGTGTCCCAGTCTGACTCTGAAAGAGAGAGAGAGAGAGAGAGAGAGAGAGAGAGAGAGAGAGAGAGAGAGAGAGAGAGAGAGAGAGAGAGAGAGGAGAGAGAGAGAGAGAGAGAGAGAGAGAGAGAGAGAGAGAGAGAGAGAGAGAGAGAGAGAGAGGGGATAAGAGGACGAGGCTGTTGTTTTGACCAGGGAGCAGACACACAGGGAGGCATTTAGTGAAGACGTTATCCCTCCGTCAATCTTTACCAGTAGTTCACATGACCAGATACAGCTGCCCTCTGGCAGGGGAGAGAGGGGGAGAGAGGGGGAGAGATGAGGAAAGGGAGAGAGAGGGAGAGAAAGGGAGAGAGAGGACGAGAGAGAGAGGGATGAAGAGAGGGAAGAGAGAGAGGAACAGAGGGAGAGATGGAGAGAGAGAGAGAGAGAGAGAGAGAGAGAGAGAGAGAGAGAGAGAGAGAGAGAGAGAGAGAGAGGGTGAGAGGGAGAGAGGGTGAGGGAGGAGAGAGAGAGAGAGAGGGAGAGGGTGAGAGGGAGAGAGGTTGAGGGTGAGAGGGAGAGAGGGTGAGGGAGGACAGTGAGAGAGAGAGAGAGAAAGAGGGAGGGACAATATATGTTGGTTGCTTAGCGTCCGTATGGGCGCCTCGGGGTTGTGTTCAAAGCAGGCTAAGTTTAGCCTGTTAGCATGTTTAGCATGTTTAGAGCCGCTAACATATGGGCTGCACACTGGCTACAGCTCTGCCATGGAGGCCAGCAGACAGACGTACGGGCCGTGCTCCGGCCCCAAAGGTTGGATTCCCCTCCCCACCGTATCCACAGTCTACGGTGTCGTCAAGGTTACCGAGAGAGCATCACTGCAAGATCAGCCAAGGGGATTCACAACAATTAGATATTCAATCTGAAGTTTGTCCACTAGACAGACCTTCAGGTTCACTATTGGCGGAATAGAGACAGCGTGTCCAGCTACAGACATGTGAAGGTTAGGACAGCGCGGTTTGGGCGAGTCCCAGGGACAATGTATGGGGGGGTGGGTCTCTGATGACCTCCGACCTTTGGGTCACGTCGTCGTCCGCCCAGGAGGAAGGAGCCAGGGGCACACTTCCTGTCGGCTTGCGAAATGAACTGACTCCACACGCGCCCACACTTAATAATAAATCTTCTTCCACCTCGATCGCAACCAAAGAGGCCAGACCCCCTCCTCCCTCTCCCCTCTCCTCCCTCTCCCCCCTCCTTCCTCCCTCCCCCCCACACGCCTCACACCCCTCCCCCCCCCCCCCCCCTGTGCATCTGTGCATCCAGGACGCTTGGAAATGAACACTCAAACATGCAGACACATGCTCAGGACACACCGCACGCCAAAACACACACACACCACACACCACACACACACACACACACCGCACACACACACACCGCACACACACACACACACACACACACACACACACCGCGCACACACACACACACACACACACACCGCGCACACACACCGCACACACACACACACACACCGCACACACACACACACCGCACACACACCGCACACACGTGTGTGTGTGTGTGAGTGTGTGAGAGTGTGTGTGAGAGTGTGTGTGTGTGTGTGTCTGAGCATCAACCAGCAGAGAGCGGTGTGTTCACCACATGAACCGGAGAGGGAGAACCGGCTCTCAGTGGAACCCATCAGGTCCATCAGTGACTGTTGGAGTGGTTTGAACAAGGCAGGATGTTGACCAGTGAGATGAGCTCCTCAGTGAACCCATCCTAGTATGAGGAGCAGTGGGTATCAGCTATTGGATATACAGGGGAGCAGGGGAGGGGCTGGTGCCTTGCTCAAGGGCACTGAGGCAGGGCAGCCCAGGTGGTTCAGAGGGGACTTGAACCGGGGACCTTTCAGTTCCCGAGCCAAGTCCCAAGAGACAGCCGCCTGTATATCTGTCAGGAGATCTAAAGTAAGTCTCCAGATTGATGACTTCTTAACTCAATGTTCTAGCCCTCTGGGAGGGTTGGGAGGGTTCAACACACACTCGTTAAATTAAAAGTCCTCGAGGATAAGACGTATACATCCTATATGCATGTGTGACATTCCCCATGCGTATTGTAATGATTACATTCCATAGGCCTGTCTCAGGACACCTTTAAATATATTAATATACATATATATATATATATATATATATATATGTATATATAAAACCTAATCAAAGCTATATCTGTGCTTCACATCCAGCATGTAGATATGTACATTATTAGCGCTGTCCTGGTGAGAGAGAGACAGAGAGAGAGAGAGAGAGAGAGAGAGAGAGAGAGAGAGAGAGAGAGAAGAGAGAGAGAGAGAGAGAGAGAGTAGAGAGAGAGAGAGAGAGAGAGAGAGAGAACTAGGTCAAGTCACATGACAGTGTGGGCTCCATGCAGGATAGAAC
>CM051006.1:1409825-1459825 GCA_027704905.1 Muraenolepis orangiensis
AGGTGTACCACAGAAGTTTGTTGTTATTTAAATAAAGTCATCTTGAATCTTGAATCTTGAATCTAAATACCTTTTATTAAACAAAGCGTATTCAACTAAATACTTTTGATAACTTTTAAGCCAATAAAGCCTATTTTTTGTAGAGATGATAACACCTTTATCTTAATTCAAACAGGATGCACACACCCAGGGCTGTGTGTGTGTGTGTGTGTGTGTGTGTGTGTGTGTGTGTGTGTGTGTGTGTGTGTGTGTGTGTGTGTGTGTGTGTGTGTGTGTGTGTGTGTGTGTGTGTGTGTGTGTGTGTGTGTGTGTGTGTGTGTGTGTGTGTGTGTGTGTGTGTGTGTGTGTGTGTGTGTGTGTGTGTGTGCGTTTTAGGGTTTAATTGGAAAGCAAGAGTTCAATATAACGGACCCAGAGAAAAGTTTCAGCCTTTCTTTCAGCCCATCACGACCACATGCTCCAAGTCATTCACTCCAAATAAGAAGTGATTTATTCCAGCCTTTTACACAAGCCTTTAATTGACTTTGACGTGTGAATTACAAACAGGCCCCATTTGGTAACAAAGCAAAGCCGTGGTTTCATTCTGTCTAAATCCAGAACCTCCATTAGCAAACCTAATGCCTCGAGCTACAGCTCGGGCTACCAGGCTCATCACCACTTCACTTACCATTACATGATTCATGATTCATTAGATTCGATTTTATTCAAATTGATTGTCATTGTACAGCACAAGTACAGTACAGCGAAAATAATGTGGCATCTAACCAGAGTGAAAATGTTGCAGTCAAGCGATTCATGATTCTGGTCCACCTCCATTCATGATTCATGATTCAGGATTCAGGATTCAGGATTCAGGATTAAGGATTAAGGTTTCAGGATTCAGGACTCAGGATTCAGGACTCAGGATTCAGGATTCAGGACTCAGGATTCAGGATTCAGGATTCAGGATTCAGGATTCAGGACTCAGGATTCAGAATTCAGGATTCAGGAGCGCACGTCTGAACTTTCGGATCACGTTGTGTTCCGGCGTCTCGACTCAGAGGCGGATCGTGTTTTCATATTCTGGCTTCAGTGCAGACACTCAGGCCTCACTCCATGTGACACCAGGTGTTCATCACATCATCAGGGCAGTACTGCAGTACGCCGTGTTCCACTCCCAGACGGGCGGTTCCATGTTCCACTACCAGACGGGCGGTTCCGTGTTCCACTCCCAGACGGGCGGTTCTGTGTTCAACTCCCAGACGGGCGGTTCTGTGTTCCACTACCAGAAGGGAAGTTCCGTGTTCGATTCCCCGATGTCTCCTCGTGCCCTCTCACCCCGTAGACGTCCTCCAGTAGGAGCCCTGACCGCGACCCGCTCCTGAAGGACACAGATGTTGAATTAAACGGTCTACTTGGATAAAGATGTCTGCTGAATGACATATGACAATATGTCAATAATGACAATAATAATAATAACACACTTACACTGGACACGTGTATCAAAATGTGATTCTGTAACCTCTGTAATGTTTTGAACTAATTAATCATCATGAATCCCATCTCCACTCGATGGGATGGATGCACGGAGCACTTGTTCTGTGTGAATGTGGAGGAAGTGACTCAGTGTATCTCCAGATGGATGATACAGAGTGATGAATACTTCATAACGTACGGCTCAGTGTATCTCCAGATGGATGGATACAGAGTGATGAATACTTCATAACGTACGGCTCAGTCCAGAGCCATGAACAGGAAGTGTTGCTGGTACAGCGGCGGTCGGTATTTGGGATTAATCACACCTGAATATAAAAATATGGGAAATGCTGGGAGAACGTGGTACCACATGGTACCATGTGGTACCACGTGGTACCATGTGGTACCATGTGGTAGCATGTGGTACCAGGTGGTACCAGGTGGTACCAGGTGGTACCATGTGGTACCACCTGGTACCATGTGGTACCAGGTGGTACCATGTGGTACCATGTGGTTATTTTCATCAGGTGTTCCTGACATCCATCATCCAAAATTGGAGGAAATCTATTCCCGCATCACACGCCAGGTGTCTCACACACTCCCCCCTCACACTCCATATAGTACCATACCAACCATCAACAGATTTGTGGGGAAATCCTCCATGATCACTTTATTCTAAATACATTATGCTTAATTTCCTCGTCTGACGTACGGATGAATGGCGGCCCTGCCTCCACCGCTGTCCTCCTCTTGTTAAAGTGTACCTATCTTCACGTTCTAAAGGCAGAACCATCGCGCCCGGCTAGGTTCTAATGAGACCAGCTAAGAACCACTTCAAGCGTGCGTTGTTAAGATTCTGTGAAACATTCACAGACAAGCTGCATTGTTGTTTGCATCTTCCCGGGAATTTTACCTTTTTCAGAATGGAGACTTTATTAACGTGTGCCCCAATTACCCAGAATCAGCTGTTATGTCCTCATCTTTATCATCATCATCATCATCATCATCATCATCATAATCTTCATCTTCATCAACCCACTGACTAACTAAGAGGCAGATTCAGGCGGAGACAAAGACACAGATGAGACCCACACACACGGGTGGGTGTGGAGGTCGTATCCTGAGTGTGAAGTTATGAAAACATAAACCAGGTTGTGTAGAGCAAGTGACCCATCATGATGGTCCATATTGACCAAGCTTCTCCCACGAGGTGGACCAGACCCATAGTACTGTTACAGAATACCCCAGGACTACCATGGAGGTGGACCAGACCCATAATACTGCTACAGAATACCCCAGGACCACCATGGAGGTGGACCAGACCCATAATACTGTTACAGAATACCCCAGGACCATGGAGGTGGACCAGACCCATAATACTGCTACTGAATACCCCAGGACCACCATGGAGGTGGACCAGACCCATAATACTGCTACAGAATACCCCAGGACCACCATGGAGGTGGACCAGACCCATAATACTGTTACAGAATACCCCAGGACCATGGAGGTGGACCAGACCCATTGTACTGTTACAGAATACCCCAGGAGCACCATGGAGGTGGACCAGTCCCATAGTACTGTTACAGAATACCCCAGGTCCACCATGGAGGTGGACCAGTCCCATAGTACTGTTACAGAATATCCCAGGACCATGGAGGTGGACCAGACCCATAGTACTGTTACAGAATACCCCAGGACCACCATGGAGGTGGACCAGACCCATAGTACTGTTACAGAATACCCCAGGACAGCCTCTCTGCTCCACACAGAACCGTGGATGTGGACCAGACCAGACCCCATGTTACTGGTAAATAATAACCCAGGAAAAACCTGCCTTTTAACTATTTTATGTTAATTCCAACCCAAATGAGAGAATGAGAAAATGAGAAAATGATAATTGTTTGCAGTATTTTGTATTCAGTAGTTTGTCAAAGTGTTGCTTTGTGCTTCACTTTTTCATCACAATATGAAAAACATCAATCAAACTGAGCCTGAACCTCTAAGACAGTTTGCTAATTTAGCTAGAGTATATCTGACCTGTCTGATGGCCATTACTGTTGTGTAGGTGGTCTCCCCTCTCTCTCTCTCTCTCTCTCTCTCTCTCTCTCTCTCTCTCTCTCTCTCTCTCTCTCTCTCTCTCTCTCTCTCTCTCTCTCTCTCTCTCTCTCTCTCTCTCTCTCTCTCTCTCTCTCTCTCTCTCTCTCTCTGTTGTCATTATCTCTGCCATTGCTTTCCCCCCACTTTATTCTCCCCCCTTGTTGAACTCGACCCGACGTCGGTCTTCGTCAGGATGGTTCTCGGTAAGGTAAATGATCAAGCCCTTACGTCTGTCTTCGGCAGCCTTAAGAAGGGTAGATCCCAGGTGTTCATTAGCCTCAGCAGCCCGATTAGGATGGGCAACACCTGGGATCGATTAGAGTGTGGGGGCACAACAATGACCACATTTATAATTATGGAGATTTCAACCATGTGTTAGTGAGACCTGGAGCTGAGGTTAAACCATGTGTTAGTGAGACCTGGAGCTGAGGTTAAACCATGTGTTAGTGAGACCTGGAGCTGAGGTTAAACCATGTGTTAGTTAGACCTGGAGCTGAGGTTAAACCATGTGTTAGTTAGACCTGGAGCTGAGGTTAAACCATGTGTTAGTGAGACCTGGAGCTGAGGTTAAACCATGTGTTAGTTAGACCTGGAGCTGAGGTTAAACCATGTGTTAGTGAGACCTGGCCGCTCTACCTGTCTATTTCTCTCACAGGAGAGGCAGTCGATGAAAGAGAGACAAGTCAAGCAGATGAGAGAATAGGTCATGTGAATAACATGCACATAGGAGCCAGAGATGTAGCAAACAAATCAGAGCAGGAAGTCAATCGGTGTTTCTCTTCCTGCTCGTGAAAACATAAAACCACCACGTCTGTGAAAGTCCAATTACGTATTGGATTTGGAATTTAGTGTAAAACACAATCATATGTAGAGAGAGAGAGAGAGAGAGAGAGAGAGAGAGAGAGAGAGAGAGAGAGAGAGAGAGAGAGAGAGAGAGAGAGAGAGCTACAGAGCCAGAGAGTGAGAGCCTCCAGCGCTCCAGAGGAGATGGTCCTGGTCAGGGTGATTAATGACAGAAGTGGGGACTCTGTCCTCAATAAACTGCTGTTCTCCCACGTGGCCACCAGGGACCTCGCTCCCCTCCCGGAAACACATGCCAGTCCAATCTGGCCCGCTCCCTCCTCGCATTATGGGCTCAAACACACACAGAGAATAGCATCTCTAACAGCCACCGCCGCTCTGCCCTCAGGTGACCTTCAGACACAAGACACAAACACCGGCTTTAAAAGCAGATCTGGTGGCTTTATGGAATTCATAAGCAGCAGTAGAGAGCTTACCTTCCATGAGGATGTGATGTTGTGATGGGGATTTAGAATGATACAGACCATGACTAATTGGGGCCTGAGGAAACAGGTAAACAGCGTAGCTTCCTCCTTTGACATCAGGACTCAAGAGCAGCCCTTCAGCTCCATTAATCCCAGAGCTGGCTCCCCGAGGAGCAGAGGGAAAACATCATCTTAGTTTATCAACAGTGTGTTCTGGAACCACAGAGGCCTCCTCGTCCTCCTCCTCGTCCTCCTCCTCGTCCTCCTCTCGTCCTCCTCGTCCTCCTCGTCCTCCTCCTCTCAGAGGAACACACAAGGGCTAATTAAGGGGTCGGCCAATCAATTGATGTGACATGTCGGGTCGAGGGATGAAATAAACACTCACTGGGGTTGCAAGGAGGAGATCAGAGGGCCTAAACGGGGATGAGTGATCCCATGAGTTGGTTTACTGTCATGGTTTGATGTGTAGACACGGACCCGCAGGTGATGGACAGATCTCCTTCAGTGTAAACTATTTTTTAACTAAGTTTTGATACATGCTATTGAGGAGCAGGGAGAGGTAGAGGTTAGGGCATGTTAGGAGCAGGTCGGGGTATTGTCTGCAGGTAAGCAGTGGACATTGGGGATCGAACAATGTGCCTCTGGGCTGGGATTGAAAAACCTTAACCACAAGACTAACCTGAACGTAGACACATTTAAGGAAGAGGTGAGCATCTTTATCAGAGACTGCTGACAAGGGGATATCAAACCCAGTCCCTTTCAGCTGTGAGTTGAGCGGTACCGCACAAACTATTCCTGTCCTTGTTGTACAATGCAGAGAGCTGAGAATAGCACATCTTATTTATGGAAGCAAGAGGTTTGTCTGGTCACCAGAAGGGTTGACTGGTCACCAGAGGGTTGACTGGTGACCAGAAGGTTGTCTGGTCACCAGAGGGTTGACTGGTCACCAGAGGGTTGACTGGTCACCAGAGGGTTGACTGGTCACCAGAGGGTTGACTGGTCACCAGAGGGTTGACTGGTGACCAGAAGGTTGTCTGGTCACCAGAGGGTTGACTGGTCACCAGTCAAAGCAGTCGAGCAGGTAATTGGTTTGTGGTTGATGTTCTCTCCACAGACAGTGAATACACTAAATAAATATCTATATTCTGCAAAGAGCAAATACCACAACTTTTACTACATGTGGCTTTCATGTGGTAGTTTTTTCTTGTGGGAAGACTTGCCGGAAGTAATTAGTCAACTTTATTATTTTAAAACTTTTAATTATAAGACTTGTGGTTTGCAACAATTTATTTTGGACATAGACAAACAATAGTTGCAAATCAGCCAAATAACTGCAGGGAGTGTCTGAATCTGTGATGTCTCTCTACTTCATTATGTGCTCCATGACTACCATCTTGTCCCGGCCGGGTGTCGGTGGGACCCAAGAGCAGGAGAACAGACGTCAGATGGAACAGGTGCTTTAATGTTGGATCAAAGGCAGAGGGACAGACGGGGCAAATCCAACAAGGGAAAAACAAGTCGTTATCCAGGCGAGGGTCAAAACACCGTGGATCAATGGGCAGAACAACAATGAACTTAACATGAAACAACCGTGAGGCTTTCTGAAAATCGGGGTGATGATCCAGCAATGAGTTAGACAACAGACATGGCTTAAATACAGCTTGGTGATGAGGTGTGATTGACAACAGGTGAGTTGAGTAGGAAATGGCTGACAGGGAAAACATGGAGTGGCATCTTGGAACGTGACGCTGTGGATCCAGGAAGCCAGCGGAGATCCAGGACTAGGAGGGTGAAGAGCTGGGTTGGATCGTGACATATATATCACTATCTATCACTATCTATCACTATCTATCACTATCTATCACTATCTACCACGATCTACCATGATCTATCACTATCTATCACTTCAGACCAGTGCTTCCCAAAGTGGGAAGTCGTGAGGGGAAAACTGGACGGCCCTTTCCTCCTCCCCAGAGCATCTCCTCTTGGGAGGGGAGTCAAACCGTGGAGTCATGACACTATCCTACACTAAGATGGGGCACTATCCCTCTGAGATGCCTCTATGGCCGGGCATATGGTAGGTTTAGATATAAACTGAGAGACTGTAAATGTGATTTGATTTGGGAATGCGTACATCCGCGGAACAGCATTGTTAAAACCCCAGCCAACGGCTAATGGACAAAACCTAAAGTAGAGATTCAAGTTTGTATGCTTGGAAACGCTTTCAGAACGATAGCGACATAACTTGGGGATTAAAGAGAAGAAGAAAAAATGTATTAATAATAATGAATGAGTATTTCAATGCCAAGTTGCATCTTAAGGTTTGACAACTTAAAAAAGGGGTTAGTTAATTTACTCTCCCTCTTAAAATTCAGAAAAAGCTTCAGCAAACTTTGCAGGTATGTCGACATGTCTTTTTCCCAGGAGAGATTTCAGAGGGTTTCTTTGCTCAGCTTGTTCCGCGCCTTTCTGCTTCCACCTCACATTTTACAACGTGACACCGCTTTGTAAAGTTATCTTCTCACACTCAAACACGGCTGATCTCAAGAACCTTCCGTGAGATCAGCGTTACGACGCAGGGAGCAGACATCGTGAGATCAGCGTTACGACGCAGGGAGCAGACATGGTGAGATCAGCGTTAACGACGCAGGGGGCAGACATGGTGACGAACGCTGGAGTACAGTACTCATGGTGTTCGTAGCCCCTTGTAGTTAGGCCCAATGGCCACGTATCAAGGGTTGTAATTATACCCGTGTCATGTACTGACCATTCCCATTTTATATGCTGATATATCTTGTCATGTACGAAGAACGCAGCCAAAGGACAGGCAGGTAGGCCGCTTGACAAACACACAGGACGATAGACTGACTGAAGTGGTTCTTTAGACAATGCAGTAACGTCACAGCCTCTTCTGTTATTTCACCTCACAGTCTGTATCTCCGCGATGGCCCATTTAATCTCACGCTTTACGGGTGAAATCGGTGATCCGGCTCAGGAGATTTCATTCCACGAGAACCGGTGCTGGATAGATTGCAGTTTTGGTTCTGTTTTTGTGGGCATGGTGTTGTGATGTTGAAAAAAATATCTGACGTCTGTTAATGAAGCAATATTGGTTGGTTAGAAAAGCAGTTCCACCTTCTTACTAAATCTGTCTAAAGATAATTGACAGTGATTCCAGAACATTCCTAAAGCAAACTCCATTGAGAAAATGTTCTGACAGCCTATGAACCAAGGATATGTTGTACAAAGACAGGATTATAAAATGACTTAAACAACATTTGTCAAACACTGAGGCTTCAAATGCTACCCTATCAGTGATAAAGAAAATTTCAACAAACAAACCTGTAATCCAAAATGCAATAGAGACACAAGACAAACCTGCCTAGCTGGTTAAAATAGTTAATATAATGACTGAAACTACAATAAGCATCATTGATGCTGCTAAAGTGTTTCCTCCATGTGTCAAAGCCGTCTGTAACACTAGCTTAGTAACTAGACAAGGTATCTATATATGGGTTTGGGCCAGATCAGAAGAAACCAAGTTCGCCTCGGAAGAGAGATGGTCTGCACAAGAATGAAGCACACTGACAAAAGATCTATGTTTTGAAGGTAAGGGAATGTGTTTCTCTTTTTAGTTCTTCCTTACCTTCTTTGGTTTATTTTCTTTCCACAAGTCAGGATAATACACTGTACAATGAATGAAACAAAATGAATGAATATGTACAAAACACCTTGGGTCTGATGCTTAAACCTTCCCTGGTTCCACTACTTTATTATTATTATTATTATCTATTCACTGTTTTAATTATACCTACTCACTGTTTTAATTATTATCTATATACTGTTTTAATTATTATCTATATACTATTTTAATTATTATCTATATGCTATTTTAATATTATCTATATGCTATTTTAATATTATCTATATGCTATTTTAATATTATAACTTAAACTAACTGGATCAGCTAATTCTAGGAACCAGGACTCTTAATCGTTGAAAAGAAGACCCTTATATCCAAACCATCTTAAATCAAAAGCTCTGTTAACACAAAAGCAATGAAACAAACCAAATGGTTTCCCTGAGCAGTGTACTTAACAACAAGGAACCTGAATCTGAATCCTATTACAATTTAGTTATCTCTATCCATTTACAAACAACGATTTCACTCATTCCATGAATGGTGGTTAAACTCTGTGTGTTTCAGGGAACTTGGTGTCCGTGGCCCTTTAACTCAGTTCAGTGATACGAATCCATCCTGGGAAACGTGTCATTGAGTGCGCTTATCCTACCGCTCTGTAGAAGGCACGCTTTAACTCTGTCCTTGTCATTCACTTCACAGGTCGGTCTCGTGGGAGGCTCGCCAGCCTGTCCGCCGCCGATGCAGTCCAAAGGAACCAGCAGACGAACAGACGAATCCAGGATCCAAATCAATCCAACACAAAAACCCAGCCTTGCAATACAAAACCATAAGTGCATATCAATGTCTCATTCAATAAAGTGCATTTACAACCTGTAAATGGGTTCAACTCTTTTCATTCTGTTTTCATGCATCACATGTCTGTATAGCGGCCCCTCGTGCTTGTGAGGAACAATGTTGCGACATTCCAACTAACGTTATACCACACATTACGGCAGCTAGCTACGACAAGCTCACGGTGGCTAATTAGCCAGGGTAACGCTAATCGTTACACTAAATTCTCATATTAACACAACGTTCTACTATCCACATTACACTCAATTCTCATGTTAACACAACTTTCTAATATTCACATTTCTCTTGTTTGAGACTCACCAAGGATTTCTCTGATGCTAACTAGCAACCGTCTCGACGAGTGTATGCTCAATCCGTTCACACACTTTTCACAATATCCACAAAGGTTCTTCTTTCAAAATCAACTCAGGATATCATACCAGTATTCTCTCATATACTGCTCTTCTATCAGTAATCTGATGATAGTTATCATATACCAAGTATTCTCTTGCACGTTACAATTATGTCCGACGCGGGGGACGTCTTAAACATCCACACCTCATGTCATTCTTGACTCGACAAAGGAAAATCTGGTATTGACCGGAGTTCACGGCTAAACGTAGGAGGCGGACCTAATGCTCTGATTGGTCAAATCTCATTTCAACGTTACATCAGTTTTGGAGTCATTAACTATTCATTGCATCAAGTATTCACTCACTATTTCTATACAATACTTTCGATTCCCTAGAATTAATAAAACAAATGCTAGGATGCAGTTGCTCTTGTCTTGTGTCATAGGAGCTCTTGTAACCAGGGGTTACACGTCATCAGCCATTTTGAAGGCTGTGCTATCTTTCTGTCATCCCTCTGCGTGGAGATGCCTTCTTTATTCCTTTCTTTCCCCGGCTCCTGGTTGACATCTTATCAGCTCCGGCTCGTATGGACGGCTCCCTCATCTTATCAGTCGCCGCTCTCTACTGAGGGAATATCAGCTTTTTATACTGTACGGAAATATTAATATATGGAGGTCAAGTGCAGGTCAAGGCTCAGAATCACAGCGCTTATGTTTAGCGAGGGAAAGATGAATGAATAAGGAGCGTCTCGTGTGGCCAGTCGGACGTTGCCTCCCGCTTGTTGTTCATATTCAAATAGCGGCACGCTGAGGAGAATTGAAATGAAAGCTCTGGGTCTTCATCAAACTACAGGTCTGTTTCTTTGTTGTCTGTTGTTTTTTGCAAACAATGTCAACAAATGCATTCCGAAAATGAATACGTTCCAGTCGGAGTGAAGGTTGCACATCATACATTTGAATTAGCATAGTAAACACCTTTTTGCGTATGTGTATAAGCTACTTTAAAAGGTGGTTTTCAACTGGCCTCGGCTGCCAGGAATCAAATGTGAATGATAAAACACAAAGGCACAAAACCTTCAACTACTTTCCTGTCTCGGTCTTTGTCTTTGGAGTTATATATCAAATAATTAGCATCAGTCAACATTGAGGCCATTGCATAACAGACTGAGTTTGCCAACTCTATAAAGTGGCTGGATGCCAGGGTTTCCCAAGCCGTGGGTCAGGTCCCTAAATGGGCTCAGCTGAAATGCTTCTGGGGTCGCAGGACACTGCTGAGTAAGACACATCTATTAAATGGTGCATTATTTGATTGACAAATAAATATTGGATGAGTTTGAAAGGTCACATACAGAAAGATCCACCCCTAATGATCCGTTACCACCTGCCATACTACCAATTCATCATTTAACATGTGCTGTGTACATACAGTATGACGTATGTATATTCACTTACATATGTAGACACACACACACACACACACAGGACATGAGTGAGAGGCCAAGAGCGATACAGAGATTGAATAAAACGAGAGAGAGAGAGAGAGAGAGAGAGAGAGAGAGAGAGAGAGAGAGAGAGAGAGAGAGAGAGAACAGTAACAATGAACAAGAAAGCGATAGGTCCTCTCTAAAACAACATTGTAGGGGGTCATAAGTCTAAAATGGATTCCTCTGAAGCCACTCAGACTCTGTTCCATTACAGCTGGAGATAAAGTTGCAGGGGGTGGGATTATAACATCAATTTATGAGCGTTTGGATGGGTTTTCATGAGATGGACGTCACACGCCAGCCTACAGCAGGGCCTGTGGTCTGGGATACAGAGCTAGCATTACCTCTCTCTCACCATATAGATGATGTTATCATAGTATCGTTACACTACACCATATAGATGATGTTATCATAGTATCGTTACACTACACCATATAGATGATGTTATCATAGTATCGTTACACTACACCATATAGATGATGTTATCATAGTATCGTTACACTACACCATATAGATGATGTTATCATAGTATCGTTACACTACACCATATAGATGATGTTATCATAGTATCGTTACACTACACCATATAGATGATGTTATCATAGTATCGTTACACTACACCATATAGATGATGTTATCATAGTATCGTTACACTACACCATATAGATGATGTTATCATAGTATCGTTACACTACACCATATAGATGATGTTATCATAGTATCGTTACACTACACCATATAGATGATGTTATCATAGTATCGTTACACTACACCATATAGATGATGTTATCATAGTATCGTTACACTACACCATATAGATGATGTTATCATAGTATCGTTACACTACACCATATAGATGATGTTATCATAGTATCGTTACACTACACCATATAGATAATGTTATCATAGTATCGTTACACTACACCATATAGATGATGTTATCATAGTATCGTTACACTACACCATATAGATGGTGTTATCATAGTATCGTTACACTACACCATATAGATGATGTTATCATAGTATCGTTACACTACACCATATAGATGATGTTATCATAGTATCGTTACACTACACCATATAGATGATGTTATCATAGTATTGTTACACTACACCATATAGATGATGTTATCATAGTATCGTTAAACTACACCATATAGATGATGTTATCATGTGTGTGTGTGTGTGTGTGTGTGTGTGTGTGTGTGTGTGTGTGTGTGTGTGTGTGTGTGTGTGTGTGTGTGTGTGTCTCGAGTGTGCGTGGCTGTGCTGAAGGGCAGCTGAGAGGATGATCTGCTAGGTAAACCCAACAGAAGCCAGAGTCTAGATTGAGCCACTAAGACATGGGCTAAGCTAGCGCTTAGCACCAAGATGGGCTATAGTCAGCATCTAAAGGAACTAGATGCACCTGACCTGCTCCTTAATGACATGGCTCTAAATGCTTTGGATGGAATGGTCTGCTAAATAACTGAGATTGTAAAATAAATAAATTCTTGTGTTTCAACCCGGTAGTTCCTAGTGGGAATGGAACCTCTAACCCTGGCAGCCTGAGGGCCTTGCTCTATCAAACCAACACTGAGCCATTAAGGTTCATAGAGGTTTCTTTGGTTCTTTCTGCTCTCTTCCTGGTGAGAAACAGCCAAGCAGTGATAGCGTTTGGTGTCTAATGATGTTTATTAAAATGTGCATCATGTCACACCATCATAAATCCATTATATGTTAAATGGTTGCTGATCTACAGGTGATAAAACAGCATTCAGCACCGTCCACAACAGACGCTTCATAAACATGAGAATCTCTGCGCTAACAGACTCCATTAGCATGTTGTGACAGACGGGATGCATGCGCCTGGCGCCCCACGTGCACTTTTACACGTGCACTCCCCTGAAATTCATTGTTCTTCTCCCTTGTATGAGGAGACTGACTGGTGGGGAGATAATTGGCTTGTTTTACCTCTTCTCCCCCTCTCTCCCTCAATCTCTCCCTCTCTCGCCCTCAATATCTCCATCTCCCTATCTCCATCTCTCCCTCTTGCTCCCTCCAGCTCTCGCTTTTCCTCTCTCCCCCATCTCTCTCTCCCTCCATCTTTCTCTCTCTCCTTTAATCTCTCCCTCTCCCTTCCTCCATCTCTCCCTTGCTCTCTCTCTCCCCTCACGATCCCTCCCTCTCCCTCCCTTCATCTTTCTCTCCCCCTCCTTTCATCTCTCCCTCTCTCTCCCTCCATCTCTCTCCTTCCCTCCGTCCATCTCTCTGTTGCTTTCTCTCTCCCCCCACGGCCCCACCCCTATGTCCATCCATCTCTCACTCTATCTCTCCCTTTCATCTCTCTCCCTTCAACTCTCTCTCCCTCCTTCCATCTCTCTCCCCTCCTCCATCTCTCCCTCTATCCCTTTCATCTGTCACTCTCTCCCTCCCTCCCTCCCTCTCTCCCTCCCTCCCTCTCTCCCTCCCTCCCTCTCTCCCTCCCTCCATCTCTTTCTCCTCCTCCCACTCCATTTCTCCCTTGCTGTGCTTCTTTCTCCTCCCCCTTCTCTGCTTGCTACCTCCTTTCTCCCCCTCTCCCCCTCTCCCCCCCTCTCTCTCTCTCTCTCTCTCTCTCTCTCCCTCTCTCTCTCTCTCTCTCTCTCTCTCTCTCTCTCTCTCTCTCTCTCTCTCTCTCTCTCTCTCTCTCTCTCTCTCTCTCTCTCTCTCTCTCTCTCTCCCCCCCTCTCTCTCTCTCTCTCTCTCTCTCTCTCTCTCTCTCTCTCTCTCTCTCTCTCTCTCTCTCTCTCTCTCCCCCTCTCCCCCCCTCTCTCTCTCTCTCTCTCTCTCTCTCCCTCTCTCTCTCTCTCTCTCTCTCTCTCTCTCTCTCCCCCCCCCTCTCTCTCTCTCTCTCTCTCTCTCTCTCTCTCTCTCTCTCTCTCTCTCTCTCTCTCTCTCTCTCTCTCCCCCTCTCCCCCCCCCTCTCTCTCTCTCTCTCTCTCTCTCTCTCTCTCTCTCTCTCTCTCTCTCTCTCCCCCTCTCCCCCCCCCTCTCTCTCTCTCTCTCTCTCTCTCTCTCTCTCTCTCTCTCTCTCTCTCTCTCTCTCTCTCTCTCTCTCTCAGCAACATGTTCCACAGATTCTGGCTAATTGGCTCAATTCTCGCTAGCTAAATATTTACTACTTTGCCGTAATGGATTTTAAATAAATCAATTACATGTCAACCCACAGCTGACTTTGTTGTGGAATGCAATTGAGTGCTTCTTAATGGATTAAAGTTACATATCAGGACATGAAGTCTGCAGACTAAAAGATGCAATGTTTTTTAAGGTTATGATGATTTAGACCTAATATTTGTGGCTATTTTTCGAGCAGATGATTTAATCAAAAGCCACTTACTATGAGTTCAGCTACAGGCTACAGCTACTTGGCTTGGGAACAGGAGGGTTGCCGGTTCAAGTCCCCAAACAGACAGGGAGTAACAGTATGGAGTGAGAACTGGTAAGATGCCAGTTCACCTCCTGGGCACTGCCGGGGTGCCTTTGAGCAAGACACCAGACCCCTCCACTGCTCCCCGGGCGCTGTATATCCAATAGCTGCTCCTAATACTAGGATGGGTTAAATGCAGAGAAACCCATTTCACTGTGTGGACATGTGACCAATACAGAGGAGACAGGCAACGAATGATGGATGATGCACCCACCCACACACACACACACACACACACACACACACACACACACACACACACACACACACACACACACACACACACACACACACACACACACACACACACACAGTTTCTTCTCCGTTTAACCTTACATGTAACCTAATGCTCTCTGTTTAGAGTCAAACGATTTACACCAAAACTCTTCCTCCCACAATGCACTCTGGTGTACGGGGGGACCTGAGTGGCCTGATGCTGAGTGCCAGGGCAGGGATGAAGACACTCAAACAACAACATGAAGACAGACTGAGACACACTCGGCCTAGAAGGATGAACTCTGGACGATTCTTCCTCCCACACACACACACACACACACACACACAAATAGAGGAAACCACATGGGAACCTGGAGTATAGGCTCAACCTGAAGCCTATACCTGCTAGTATACTACCTACAGGGTTAGTCTATAGCAGGTTGACCCTATATCTGCTAGTATACTACCTACAGGCTTAGTCTATAGCAGGTTGAGCCTACCTGCTAGAATACTACCTACAGGGTTAGTTCACTAGCAGGTTGAGCCTACCTGCTAGAATACTACCTACAGGGTTAGTTCACTAGCAGGTTGAGCCTATACCTGCTAGTATACTACCTACAGGCTTAGTACACTAGCAGGTTGAGCCTATACCTGCTAGTATACTACCTACAGGGTTAGTACACTAGCAGGTTGAGCCTATACCTGCTAGTATACTACCTACAGGGTTAGTACACTAGCAGGTTGAGCCTACCTGCTGCCTATCAGCTAACAGTATTGGTAAGCGAGCTGTAGTGTTACTGCCAGGTCAGCACCTCTGCTACCTCCCACAGCTGAGCTACCTCCATCAGGGCTGACATCAGGGCTTTGGATGGATGAATGAATTAGTGCTACGGGTTGCCCCGGCGATGTCCCGCAGGGGGTTGGTTGCCGGGGGTTACAAACAAGGTTCACAGAGGAAGGGATTCCAGTCGTCTGAAACCCTTTCAGAGCACAGGAGGCGGCTCATGTGGACGGCGGAACGTTCTTTTCTTCTTCTCTCCAGCTGGCATGTGTGTGTGTGTGTGTGTGTGTGTGTGTGTGTGTGCACATTTGTGAAAATATTGCCAATCCACAATTGAATGAAAATGATCAATATGGAAGAAAAGTCCTCTCCGAGAACATCTCATCAGTTTGTGTGTGAGGATCAGTTTGTCTTATTGTGCTCTCAGAATACTTCCTAAATTATCTGATTCAAGATTCAAGATTGCAACAAGTACAATAGAATGCTTACTCCCCATTCCCTCCCGCAGTATGACATTTTAGAAAAATACTATAAATAAAATGCACACACAATGATCTTTTCTCCTCACGACCCTTTCATGTCCTGTGCAGCGGTGTTGCCGGAAGCAGCTGACAACTTCCACCGGTGTCCCGTCCAGCCTAATGGTGGAGTGGGTGCCCCGGTGGCTCCTGAAGTCCACAATGAGCTCCTTAGTCTTGTATATATTATTATATATACAAGTGAATATTACATGAATAATATTCCTCACATTAAATATATATTCAGGGTGAGGCTGTTGTCCTTGCACCATCGCGTCAGCCAGACTATCTCATAACTGTACTTTGTTTTGTCGTCCTCGCTTATCAGGCCGACTGTGGTGTGGTGAAACTTGATAATCCGATTATTGCTGTGCGTGGCAGTACAGTCATGTGTGTACAGCGAGTACAGCCGGGGACTGTGGCAGCAGCCTTGGGGTGCTCCGGTGTTGAGGACCAGAGTGGATGAGATGTTGTTCCCAATCTTCACCACTTGAGGCCTGCCCGTCAGTAAGTCCATAATCCAGTTACAGATGGGGGCGCCCAGACCTAGGTCCCTCAGTTTCAGGACCAGTTTGGAGGGTACGATGGTGTTGAACATCGAGCTGTAGTCAATAAACAGCAGTCCGATGTAGGTGTCCCTCAATAAATTGTGGGAATCATGAGAATCATGAGAGTTAGATAAGTTCTGTTCATTGTCAGCAGAGAGCAGCCCATGTCCGTGGAGGGTTTGATGCTCTATGGAAACCTTTTGTTCCGATGGAAGCTTTTTTTTTTTCCTAAGTCACACTCACTTTCTATGAGTTTGTCTGGCTATATGGATATGTATTTGATTTATACAAGCTGAAGAAGTTTAAGTCAGAGTTGGTTTATTTTAGTATTTCCGATGCTCACCGTGCCAATGCTAGATGTCAACTATGAGAACAATAAGTCAATGATTCCTTGGGAACATACAGCCAAAAAAATACAGCACAGTAGTTCAATCTGGATTAGATGTGGTTGGGTCATGTGGCATAGATGGCACAGAGCTCATGAGCCGCATAGAGAAAGAAGTGGCCACCTGTTTACCACACATAAGGGTTTCATCAGAATGAGGACCAGGCCATCATCAAAGGCTCGCTAGCGAGTGTCCATCAGCTTCCAGCAGCGGCTTCTCCTTAAAAATGTCCTCCTATTTGCCTCCTGCTACTTCATCCTTCAAGAACAGGCAGGATCAAACAGACCACCACCTTGATGGGGGGGGGAGATCAATGGATCAGTTGACGATCACGGATTTACACACTCTGTTGGCATTTTGAAGGATATTGTCTGGCTTAAGCTGGGGATGTGCTACAGTGAAGTGTACACTGTCTAAATCCTCTCAAATCTTTGTATCCTCTTAGCCACAGTGGGTTTGGATGCTCGGCGTGTCCATGGGTGGCGACTGGACAGAGCCATTCCCGCCAGGGGATTCTGGAGCTCCAGAACCAGGCCTCGAAATCCACAGTTTCCCCTCCGTGTCTCATCAACTGTCACCAGTCGTACTATTTTTCTTCATTCTTCATAATTGATATAGTTGTATAACTTCATTGACTCACTCTGGTCCACCATGGACATTTGCCTGTCTAGTTGTTGCCTGCACTGAATAAAACATTTGAAATCACTGGAGGTGACAATCAGTTTTAACGTTTCTCTTAGTCATTGGTTAAGTTTCTTTTTCTTGTTAATTAACTGTTTGACCAATAAAATGCATCACTGCAATCCTCTTTCTGTTTGGCTTATGGCGATGGAAATGTACACACACTTTGACAAACACTTAACTTTATTTAAACCTCCATGACATTCTGTCATAAGACTACTTTAGGTTATAGGAAGCCAGTTGTATTTTAATATCTTCCACTGGATGTTGGATGAATGGTGAGATAATAAGCAGGATGCAGAGTGCTTGGTTCCCAGTACATCAGAGCTCTATTTATAACCGCTTATCAGAAGCCCCTCCTCCGCCATTGAGACACCATTTTACACAAAACTGAATCACGTTATAATTGAATCCTCTAAATGCATCGGATATTTTGGTGAAAGGACGGAGCATATGCTCATCTTTACTGGGCTGAAGGAGGCTGAGGGTTGAATCCATCCCGTCGAAATGATGCAAATTTCTGTTGTAACTTCTGTAAAAGGTTTGTCTGATTTCTTCGCTTTTCTGTGATGTTTATTGTGCCCGATGTAAACGGACCTTTAGCGACATTATTTTATACAGCTCAGCAAGGCCTAACATCAACAACCACATTCACGGTTTGAGCAATGGTTACACCTAGCTAGCTCGCAGTAGGCTCGTGGCTAATAAGCGGGCTAGGTGCTAGGCGATGTGAATGGGAAGATGAATGGGAGGAGGTTGACCCATACTTCTCCATGGTTGTTGCTGTCACTGTTGTTTATCTGCCTTACGGAGACATGGATGTCGGAGGGGGTTACCGACACAGCTATCGAGCCGATGTATTTTCCGTCCACCGGGCGGACAGAACAAAGGCTCTCTCCGGTAAAGATCGCGGAGGGGGGGTATGTCTCATGATAAACAGATCTTGGTGCAACCAAAGTCATGTACATCCCCTCAAGTCTTTCTGTTCCCCGGACCTGGAGTACCTGACACTTATGTGCCGTCCACACTGGCTACCTCGGGAGTTTACAGCGGTAACCGTGGCCGCTGGTTCCATTCCCCCACAAGCCAACACGGACCCAGCGCTGAAGGAACTGTACGGGGCTATCAGCGAACAGGAGTCGGCACACCCCGAGGCTGCTCTCATCGTGGCGGGGGACTTCAACAAGGAGAACCTGAAGAAGGTTCTCCCGAAGTTCTACCAACACATAACGAGTAACACACGGGGCGAGCGGATCCTCGACCACTGCTACACACCATTCCGTGATGGCTACAAGGCCCTCCTCCGCCCACCGTTCGGCCAATCAGACCACCGCTCTATCCAGCTACTCCCCTCCTATTGGCTGAGACTGAAGCAGCAACCGATCGCTGTGAGGGAGGTCCAATGCTGGTCGGACCAATCAGACTCTATGCTGCAGGATTGTTTTGATCGTGCTGACTGGCACATGTTCCGGGTCACCTCGGACAATAACATCAACGAGTAGACCTCTAAGCTTGTGTGTATGTGTGTGTATATGTGTGTGTGTATGTGTGTGTATATGTGTGATTCACTGTGGTCAGGCCTGTCCCGTGAGGACCAGATGAGAGACTCTTTGGAGCTTCTCCTCTCACCGTTGATTCATGCAAATCTCCGCCATGTTTGATCCCATCGCTGTTATCTTATGGTCAGGCTTGTGAGAGCAACCCTGCAACCCCAAAGCACACACACACACACACACACACACACACACACACACACAAACACACGTTCACACACACACACACACAACACACGTTCACACACACACAGACACACACAGTCACACACACACACACACACACACGCTCGCTCACACAGACTCACACAGTCTCACACACACACTCACAGACACGCTTACACACGTACTCTCACACACACACAAAAGTGCATTCACACTCTCTATTTTTATGATTGATTTTATGTACGAAGCTCTGGTGAACGTTTTTGAAATTCAAACACCTAACAATTCAAATGATACACATTTCAGAACGCATGTAATACGTAATAATTGAATTTTTAATGATTTGTTTCTCTACTCCCACAATTGCCAAAGTCACAGGCTGTGTCCGAAATCCTTCCCTCATTCCCTACTCCCTCTCTAGTAGTTCAATGTAGAAGACTATATAGTGAAATCCTTCCCTCATTCCCTACTCCCTCTCTAGTAGTTCAATGTAGAGGACTATATCGTGAAATCCTTCCCTCATTCCCTACTCCCTCTCTAGTAGTTCAATGTAGAGGACTATATCGTGAAATCCTTCCCTCGTTCCCTACTCCCTCTCTAGTAGTTCAATGTAGAGGACTATATAGTGAAATCCTTCCCTCATTCCCTACTCCCTTTCTAGTAGTTCAATGTAGAGGACTATATAGTGAAATCCTTCCCTCATTCCCTACTCCCTCTCTAGTAGTTCAATGTAGAGGACTATATAGTGAAATCCTTCCTCATTCCCTACTCCCTCTCTAGTAGTTCAATGTAGAGACTATATAGTGAAATCCTTCCCTCATTCCCTACTCCCTCTCTAGTAGTTCATTGTAGAGGACTATATAGTGAAATCCTTCCCTCATTCCCTACTCCCTCTCTAGTAGTTCATTGTAGAGGACTATATAGTGAAATCCTTCCCTCATTCCCTACTCCCTCTCTAGTAGTTCATTGTAGAGCACTATATAGTGAAATCCTTCCCTCATTCCCTACTCCCTCTCTAGTAGTTCATTGTAGAGCACTATATAGGAAGCTCATTGGGAGATAAAGAAACACTTTCAGAAACTACTGGAGTCTCCGTTAATTACGTCATTGCTGTAACATAATTAACATACCAGATCTACTCGGTGGATGTCTTGTGGGATATTATAGTTATCACAATTCTTCCCGAAAGCACTACAAAGTGAAGAACTATATAGGGAGTAGTGAGTGATTTTGGACATAGCTAGTGTCTTTGTGTCCCAGATGCTATTTTTATTATCCCGGGACAACGGAACAACCTTATTCTGGAGCCCTGAGTTTCAACATAGATTCAGATTCCCCCAGGTTCTGTCTGAGGTTGTGTAACCATCCCCTTCATTATCCAGATCACAGAGGACTTACCGGACTATGAGATTAGTCTGGTCAATGTCTTTAGATCCTGTCTAATTAATGTAACCCCCAGTGCATGCCTTGGCTGTTGAAGAACATAGGAGCTTCATCTTCTTCAACCTGCTGTCTCTGGTTGGTTTTCCCCTGAGGATGCACGTTCATGTGGAGGAGAAGCTTCAGTAGTCAAAGGTCTCGCCTACTGGGACTGGTGGGTCCTGGAGAGAGAGAGAGAGAGAGAGAGAGAGAGAGAGAGAGAGAGAGAGAGAGAGAGAGAGAGAGAGAGAGAGAGAGAGAGAGAGAGAGAGAGAGAGAGAGAGAGAGAGAGAGAGAGAGAGCGGATGTGTGCATATGTTGGAGGCATGCAGGTGCATTAATGAGATCGGTGAGGCATTGAGACACTCAGACGCGTGGTCACATGACCTCGCTGCCTCACACACAGCTCACCTGCCGAGATCAAAAGCTGCCGACTCATGTCTATCTTCTCAGCCATTTTCAGAGCAGCAGTACGGCTGTTTGCGTAGCAGCAACTGATCAGGAATGGAAGAGGTTTGCTTGGTAGATACGGCCGGGTGGTTGCTCATTGGGGGAATACCGTGCTGGACTTCAGGGAATGGAGTTGATGACAGAGGTGTGCGGTACCACCTGGAAACACAGACACAGCAACCTTTAATTTCAACCCTTTGGATGGTCATATATTTACCAACCCGTACTTATAGTATACTTACTATACTACTTACTATAGTGATTTCCGGAACTCAGCTGCAGCACATGGAGGAAAGGAATAGATCACTGAAGCATGTAACTATCAATGGTGTTGTTTTGGTGGCATACGTCTCCAAGATCAATTCAGAATCAAACATAATCAATATGGTAGCATAACAAAGCTTCTGTTCACTGTTTCACTGGTTGTCTGTTGAATTGGTTGAAACATGTATGCTTTAAACAGTGGCAGCAGTCTATAGAATATTGTAGAGGAAGCCAACGTATAGGACAGGTCTGGATGGCCGTCCTCTGTCTGCATCATTAGGTTGAGATGTGGAGCTGGTAATATGTTTTATAACGTGTGGTAACATGATGAGTATGAAGACTCACATCATGAGAGGACGTGTGTTCTGGTGGATAACATTCTGATGTGTGTTTCACAATGAAATGGGTCATTAAACATCGCCAATGCTAACTTCTCCATAAATATAAAAAATATATGCAGTGTTGCACCTTATAGCGTGTGTGTGTGTGTGGTGTGTGTGTGTGTGTGTGTGTGTGTGTGTGGTGTGTGTGTGTGTGTGTGTGTGTGTGTGTGTGTGTGTGTGTGTGCTTTGGGGTTGCAGGGTTGCTCTCACAAGCCTGACCATAAGATAACAGTGATGGGATCAAACATACAAACATTACACACACACACACACACACACACACACACGCACACACACGCGCGCGCGCACGCACACACACACACACACAGAGAGAGAGAGAGAGAGAGAGAGAGAGAGAGAGAGAGAGAGAGAGAGAGAGAGAGAGAGAGAGAGAGAGAGAGAGAGAGAGAGAGAGAGCGAGAGAGAGAGAGAGAGAGAGAGAGAGAGCACACTTTTTCAGTATTCATCTGAAAGATGAGTTATTTATTAGTATTTTATTACTGCCAATTTACAATTTACGTATTGTTGTATATTGTATATACCGGCGTATTACTGTAATAATACTGTAAATTGTGCAATTCATCTATCAATACATTTAGATTTCATTTAGATTTCATTTAGTTATATTTTGTTTATACTAGTTTAGTTTACTTTAGTTTGTTGTTATTTAGTTTTAGGTATTAGTATATTTTGTGTGCATTTATTCCCCCTGTTTCAACTGTTGCACCTTAATTTCCCTCGGGATAAATAAAGTTATCTTGAATCTTGAATGTTGAACAGCGGAGAGCCTTACAGTAACTCACTCACGCAGCTCCGACACGTACTACAATTTGGTTGTACGATGACTTTTTTTTTTATTTTGTATTTTTTCTTCTACCCAACCGTGAGGGGGGGGGGGGGCAGGGAGAAGATGGGGGGGTGGGGGTCTCAGGGGGGGGGCAGAGAGAGGGTAGGGGGGGGGTTTGACACCGTGTCATCAAACATAACAGACATCATTAACAGCAGCAGCAGCCTGTGGAGAACAGAAGGGGTCCAAGAACAGATTAATACGCTCCTCCATCCCCCCCTACCCTCTCTCTGCCCCCCACCCCCTGAGACCCCCACCCCCCCCATCTTCTCCCTGCCCCCCGCCCTGAGACCCCCACCCCCCTACCCTCTCTCTGCCCCCCCCCCCGCCCTGAGACCCCCACCCCCCTACCCTCTCTCTCCCCCCCCCCCTGAGACCCCCACCCCCCTACCCTCTCCCTGCCCCCCCCCCCCCCCCTGAGACCCCCACCCCCCATCCTCTTCCTGCCCCCCCCCCCCCCCCCCCCCTCTCTCCTTGGTCTTTGTCCACCATGTGTCCACAGTGCCACCTCTGGCACGCTGGAACTCAACAAGAACGATCAGCTTTCCTCCTCGAGCCTGAGAGGATCTTCAGGAGCCCACAGACGACAGAGCTACGGTGCTGGACTGCCCCCTGCTGGCCAATACTTGAACTGCAATTATCACCCACATGGAGGTGGTGTCATACAGTCTGCTGTGTGACTTTTTTCAAGATAAGGGCAACGTGGCGCTGAAATAGACTTTTGGAGCTTAACAGCTCACACTGTGTGTGTGTGTGTGTGTGTGTGTGTGTGTGTGTGTGTGTGTGTGTGTGTGTGTGTGTGTGTGTGTGTGTGTGTGTGTGTGTGTGTGTGGTGTGTGTGTGTGTGTGTGTGTGTGTGTGTGTGTGTGTGTGTGTGTGTGTGTGTGTGTGTGTGTGTGTGTGTGTGTGTGTGTGTGTGTGTGTGTGTGTGTGTGTGTGTGTGTGTGTGTGTGTGTGTGTGTGTCTGTGTGTGTGTCTGTGTATGTGTGTGTGTGTCGTGTGTCTGTGTGTCTGTGTGTGTGTGGGTATTATTATTAAAATGGTTTTTACTGGCTAATAAGGATTTGCCTGTGGATTTCAAACAAGGCCAGGATGATGTTTTCAGTGTTCAATGAGTCGTCTTAAATATAATATAATATAATATAATATAATATAATATAATATAATATAATGGTAATGGTAATCCCTCCACACACACACACACACAATGTGCTGGTTAGAGGCCCTTAACGCCCTTCTGAAATAAATAGAATAATGCTTTATTATGTATAGGTTATGTATATGTTATGTATATGTTATGTATATGTTATGTATAGGTTATGTATATGTTATGTATATGTTATGTATATGTTATGTATATGTTATGTATAGGTTATGTATAGGTTATGTATAGGTTATGTATATGTTATGTATAGGTTATGTATATGTTATGTATAGGTTATGTATATGTTATGTATATGTTATGTATATGTTATGTATATGTTATGTATAGGTTATGTATATGTTATGTATATGTTATGTATAGGTTATGTATAGGTTATGTATAGGTTATGTATATGTTATGTATATGTTATGTATATGTTATGTATATGTTATGTATATGTTATGTATAGGTTATGTATAGGTTATGTATATGTTATGTATAGGTTATGTATAGGTTATGTATATGTTATGTATATGTTATGTATATGTTATGTATATGTTATGTATAGGTTATGTATAGGTTATGTATATGTTATGTATAGGTTATGTATAGGTTATGTATATGTTATGTATAGGTTATGTATATGTTATGTATATGTTATGTATATGTTATGTATAGGTTATGTATAGGTTATGTATATGTTATGTATAGGTTATGTATATGTTATGTATATGTTATGTATATGTTATGTATAGGTTATGTATATGTTATGTATATGTTATGTATATGTTATGTATAGGTTATGTATAGGTTATGTATAGGTTATGTATATGTTATGTATAGGTTATGTATATGTTATGTATAGGTTATGTATAGGTTATGTATATGTTATGTATATGTTATGTATAGGTTATGTATAGGTTATGTATAGGTTATGTATAGGTTATGTATATGTTATGTATAGGTTATGTATATGTTTTGTATATGTTATGTATAGGTTATGTATAGGTTATGTATAGGTTATGTATAGGTTATGTATATGTTATGTATAGGTTATGTATAGGTTATGTATATGGTATGTATATGTTATGTATAGGTTATGTATAGGTTATGTATAGGTTATGTATATGTTATGTATAGGTTATGTATAGGTTATGTATAGGTTATGTATAGGTTATGTATAGGTTATGTATATGTTATGTATAGGTTATGTATATGTTATGTATATGTTATGTATATGTTATGTATAGTTATGTATATGTTATGTATAGGTTATGTATAGGTTATGTATAGGTTATGTATATGTTATGTATATGTTATGTATATGTTATGTATATGTTATGTATAGGTTATGTATAGGTTATGTATAGGTTATGTATATGTTATGTATATGTTATGTATAGGTTATGTATATGTTATGTATATGTTATGTATATGTTATGTATATGTTATGTATATGTTATGTATAGGTTATGTATAGGTTATGTATAGGTTATGTATATGTTATGTATAGGTTATGTATAGGTTATGTATAGGTTATGTATAGGTTATGTATAGGTTATGTATATGTTATGTATATGTTATGTATAGGTTATGTATATGTTATGTATAGGTTATGTATAGGTTATGTATAGGTTATGTATAGGTTATGTATAGGTTATGTATAGGTTATGTATAGGTTATGTATAGGTTATGTATAGGGTTAGTGCAGCTCAACCAGCCCAGTACTACAGCAGGGCTCAGGCCCTGACCTCTACCTCCACCAGAAGCTGTTCATCCTTCAGATCAACAGGCAGTGAGTTGAAGAAGATCCTGTGGAGTGTGGAGTGTGGAGACAGGAAAGCTTCTTCAGTCCCTCCTTCCCTCTGCTCTGCCTGGCACACAAACGCTCATGTTATCCCACATGAGAAATTATCTATTCAACTCTGAAGATCTGAGGATTCTTTTTGAGAAATTAAAACAAAGAAAATATCAAAAGTGAGTGAATTGTATTGGAATTCTTTCTCTCTTCTCGTGAATGTGCTTGAACTCATCTCATTCATGACATCCTCCTCAAACGCTGATAACAGGCTGAGGCCCCAGCAGCTGAGTACTGATGGGCCCTCGGGTCATGTGATCCCCTTCAGAGCCCAGGGGGAGAACCTGGGGCCCTCAGGTCATGTGATCCCCTTCAGAGCCCAGGGGGAGAACCTGGGGCCCTCAGGTCATGTGATCCCCTTCAGAGCCCAGGGGGAGAACCTGGGGCCCTCAGGTCATGTGATCCCCTTCAGAGCCCAGGGGGAGAACCTGGGGCCCTCAGGTCATGTGATCCCCTTCAGAGCCCAGGGGGAGAACCTGGGGCCCTCAGGTCATGTGATCCCCTTCAGAGCCCAGGGGGAGAACCTGGGGCCCTCAGGTCATGTGATCCCCTTCAGAGCCCAGGAAACTGTGCATAGAAATGCACAGTTTCTCGCTCCAAACTCTTTGGAGCGTTTCCACCAGAGTAGTTTAATTAAATCCAAATAAAATATCAGAAAAAAGGTTTCATAATTCATAAAGTGGTGGAAAAAAACCAAGGTGGAAAAATCATGTGTTTCAGTAGTGATTACAGTTGGTAGGGAAATTGTTGTGAGTCTGTGTGTGTGTGTGTGTGTGTGTGTGTGTGTGTGTGTGTGTGTGTGTGTGTGTGTGTGTGTGTGTGTGTGTGTGTGTGTGGTGTGTGTGTGTGTGTGTGTGTGTGTGTGTGTGAGTGTGTGTGTGTGTGAGTGTGTGTGTGTGTGAGTGTGTGTGAGTGTGTGTGTGTGTGTGTGTGTGTGTGTGTGTGTGTGTGTGTGTGTGTGTGTGTGTGTGTGTGTGTGTGTGTGTGTGTGTGTGAGTGTGTGTGTGTGTGTGTGTGTGTGTGTGTGTGTGTGTGTGTGTGTGTGTGTGTGTGTGGTGTGTGTGTGTGTGTGTGTGTGTGTGTGTGTGTGTGTGTGTGTGTGTGTGTGTGTGAGTGTGTGTGTGTGTGTGTGTGTGTGTGTGTGTGTGTGTGTGTGTGTGTGTGTGTGTGTGAGTGACAGAGAGAGAGAGAGAGAGAGCATGGTGTGGTGGTGGGGATGTTAGACCTAGAGGCTTGTCGGTTGGCAGAAGGAGTCCTGTTTTCTGTGACCTTCTTATCAGAAGCCAGCGGGAGACAGACCGGAGGAGGGGGGCGGGGTTAGAAGGTTGGGTTCACGTATCAAAACAAATCTACCCCCGGCCTTCTCAGCCCCTCCCCCTTCCAACCTGGAATAATCAGCTTGTCAAAGGTGGGAGGTACCTGTGTGTTTCCCAGCAGGAGGCCAGGGCCACGGGGAGAGGAGACACACACAGGGTGCTGAGCATTTAAGCCACGTTGGTCAGCCACAACAAGCCATCACAAGTGGTAGAGAGAGGGAGAGAGAGGGAGAGAGAGAGAGAGAGAGAGAGAGAGAGAGAGAGAGAGAGAGAGAGAGAGAGAGGAGAGAGAGAGAGAGAGAGAGAGAGAGAGAGAGAGAGAGAGAGAGAGAGAGAGAGAGAGAGAGAGAGATAGGACAGGTTAAACAGTCTGTAGTCCTAGGAAACCAAACCAGAATAGAAATTGAACAGCATATAAAGTCAGGGGAAAATGCATATGATCATTTAATTAAGATTTAAGATTGAATTGGTGATGGAAGGACCTCTATGAGATACAATATTAGTATTCGCCATTTGCAACAAGTAAAATGGAATGCTTACTCCCATTCCCTTCCGCAGTAGGAATTTCTGAAATAATGCTATAAAAACCACATTCAAATTAACATGAATTATGTGACTGATGGATTTGTTCAAGTGTTGAATTGTGCAAATAGTTTTTAAACATTTTAAAGTGCCAGGAGTGCATCAGCATCATGAGTACAGAGCAGTGACTGTGATGAGTCCAGAGTCCAGCTCAGAATGACAGAGTAATGTTAATGACATGTTATGATAGTGTATGATAGTGTAATGTTAATGACATGTTATGATAGTGTAATGTTAATGACATGTTATGATAGTGTAATGTTAATGACATGTTATGATAGTGTAATGTTAATGACATGTTATGATAGTGTAATGTTAATGACATGTTATGATAGTGTAATGTTAATGACATGTTATGATAGTGTAATGTTAATGACATGTTATGATAGTGTAATGTTAATGACATGTTATGATAGTGTAATGTTAATGACATGTTATGATAGTGTTATGTTAATGACATGTTATGATAGTGTAATGTTAATGACATGTTATGATAGTGTAATGTTAATGACATGTTATGATAGTGTAATGTTAATGACATGTTATGATAGTGTTATTATAGTGTAATGTTAATGACATGTTATGATAATGTTATTATAGTGTAATGTTAATGACAATGTTATGATAGTGTTAGTATAGTGTAATGTTAATGACATGTTATGATGGTGGCAGCACTCCTAGTAGTCCATGCTGTACGGATGCTGAGGAACCGGCGACCAGACGGTAGGGGGGAGAAGAGATGGAGCCCAGGGTGGTGGCAGTCGTTATTGGGAGTGAGTTCCATACACCTGATTGGGTCCTAGCCATTGGCTGGTGTTGGAGTGAGTTCCATACACCTGATTGGGTCCTAGCCATTGGCTGGTGTTGGATTGAGTTCCATAGACCTGATTGGGTCCTAGCCATTGGCTGGTGTTGGAGTGAGTTCCATACACCTGATTGGGTCCTAGCCATTGGCTGGTGTTGGAGTGAGTTCCATACACCTGATTGGGTCCTAGCCATTGGCTGGTGTTGGAGTTTGGGCTCGTTAGCAATTAGTGGACCAGTGCTTTAAAAGCCAGGAAGCTTCAGATACCTCTCTCCCTCCCTGGGTGAACAAGCCTGTTAGATACGTTGTTGTATCTAACAGGCTGTTGCCTGAAGACAGAGCAGCTGTGTTTGCTGCTCTGAAACCACTTATTCTCTGCCTGTTTGTCATTTGTATCGTAGTAAGCCCCGAGTTTCATCCCAATGTGATTTATGCTGTCAATGTCGTCTTACTGAGCTCAGTTTGTGTGGAGAAGTCTTTCCAGGAGTCAGACCGTCCTGACAAAGTCAACAGCTCAGCTCAAGGTGTGTCTGTTTCCCCAAACCCGCTGATAGCCGTGGCTTTAATAGGCTCCGGTCCAGCCAGAGACAGGTGTACCGGCTGTCCTCGCAAGGTCAGAGACGAATCAGGAACAAATAACCAACCGACAGAATGTATCTTAGTGATGGCCGGGGACCAACCTCCACAGGCCGTCTTCATTTTGGCACCGATGGACCTAACACTCAGATAACACACTGTACCAACATGTACAGTCTCCACAGCCGCCAGGCCAGAGACACTGTAACATCCCTCGCCCCAGATGGCTCTCCTCCTCCCCCTCATCCTCCCCCTCATCCTCCCCCTCATCCTCCTCCTCTTCCTCCCCCTCATCCTCCCCCTCCTCCTCCCCCTCATCCTCCCCCTCATCCTCCCCCTCATCCTCCCCCTCCTCCTCCCCCTCATCCTCCCCCTCATCCTCCTCCTCTTCCTCCCCCTCATCCTCCCCCTCCTCCTCCCCCTCATCCTCCCCCTCATCCTCCCCCTCATCCTCCCCTCCTCCTCCCCTCATCCTCCCCCTCATCCTCCCCCTCATCCTCCTCCTCTTCCTCCTCTTCCTCCTCTTCCTCCCCTGGCTTCTGTCTAGCTGGTGTGAATGTCTTCTGGTAGGTCCAGCAGACACCTGCTGGTGACGGGAATGTCTTTACACCAGCCATGCAAGGTCCATGCTGGACCAGTTTTACCTCCTCTCTCTCTCTCTCTCTCTCTCTCTCTCTCTCTCTCTCTCTCTCTCTCTCTCTCTCTCTCTCTCTCTCTCTCTCTCTCTCTCTCTCTCTCTCTCTCTCTCTCTCTCTCTCTCTCTCTCTCTCTCTCTCTCTCTCTCTCTCTCTCTGCACTTTGATTGTACTGCCCTCTGCTGCCCATGGTGGGTAATACATGTTTGGGCCAACTGTAATAAGTGTTCACTATATACTTGTACAACAAATTAACTGAGCTTGAATAGGTAAAGGTTACAGTGTTCTATATATAAACATGTATATACACTCACATCATTTGTACTTAACTTTTAGGCATACTTGCCGTTATGTTTTTATGCCTGTACCTCTCTCTCTCTCTCTCTCTCTCTCTCTCTCTCTCTCTCTCTCTCTCTCTCTCCTCTCTCTCTCTCTCTCTCTCTCTCTCTCCTCTCTCTCTCTCTCTCTGGGAGGGAGGGAGGTTATGAGAGCAGAGCGGTTTAGTCTCACATAAAGGTCAAATCAAAACTGGGATCTGAGATCTACAGAGATATGCTCTAGTTGTGGTGACCCACTTGGGACATAAAGACAATCACTGGACACTATGAAGGAGGTACGGCTCCTTTAAGACGGTTCAACCCAGGAGCTTTCTGGGTTCTTTCAGTTTTTGAGATACATTCGCTGTTGTAACTGTTGCTGTTGCTTCACTACTGCCACTGTATTACCATTTATGTTGGGAAGTAAACGTTTGGACTTAATAACCTGTCTACTGTCTCCTCGTTTCTACGCACTCCCACATCGGTGACCCCTGACCCCCCAAACGCTGATAAAAATCATGCTCAAAGTGAACGGTGATGCAGCGCTATCAGTATCTCCAGTTAGCGCCCACGCCGCAGCGATTAAGTAAGAGGCTCCGCCGGCAGACGGCAAGTACATTGCCCTCAAAGCGCTCCTTTTAAGAACAATCGAGCTGTCGGAGATGGAGAAGGCGGACTGTCTGTTGTTGCCAACTGTTGGCTGTTTTGGGCTCGGCGGATCCTGTTTTTCTTTTTACGCATATTTGTCTGCGCCAGCCCCCGGCCCCGTGCGCACCGCGCTAGCTGGCTCCCCGCTCTCCTCCACTAAGGACTATCGTGCACTGACTGCTAAGGCCCACAGGATTTTTCACGGCGGCCGGCAGCATTTTGTGCACGCGCTGCTCCCCGCCCCGACCTCGGACCCGTCGCTGGAGGACACAGCGGGCGCCACCGCCGCGGTGGCTGCCCATCGGCAACGTGACAATGGACTGTGTTATTATCACAACAGGTTTAGAGCCAAGGCCAAACAGTGTCGCCCGCCATGCACTTTTAACAACCAGGGAAACTCCAGGGCCGGCCCTCGTTATCGGCCATGAGCGCTGGCGGAGACAGCAGGCTGTTGTTCATTAAGGACGATTTGTCGGGCCGGCGGCTGCTGGTCGACTCGGGTGCTCAGCGCAGCCTCCTGCCTGCATCAACTGCGGACCCCATGGCTGGCAATACGGCCCCCGATAGACGGCGCTAATGGCACCCACACATCACGACCCCCGACCGGTACCCCATCCCACACATCACGACCCCCGACTGGTACCCCGTCCCACACATCAGGACCCCCGACCGGTACCCCGTCCCACACATCAGGACCCCCGACCGGTACCCCGTCCCACACATCAGGACCCCCGACCGGTACCCCATCCCACACATCAGGACCCCCGACCGGTACCCCATCCCACACATCACGACCCCCGACCGGTACCCCGTCCCACACATCAGGACCCCCGACCGGTACCCCATCCCACACATCAGGACCCCCGACCGGTACCCCATCCCACACATCACGACCCCCGACCGGTACCCCGTCCCACACATCCCAGATTTTTCCGTCCACCTGGCGGGAACCACCATCTTCTCCAAGGTGGATATGGTGCATGGCTACCACCAGGTACCGGTTCACCCACGGGACGTGCCGAAGACAGCATGTCATCACGCCACTTGGACTCTAGTCTTGTTCTTGCGGATGCCTCTCGGCCTCTCGGCCTCATGGACTCAATAAATGCCGTTCTTGTTTGTTTATTTAGACGACATTCTGGTAGCAAGCGCCTGTGTAGAGGAGCACCTGACACACCTCCGGCCACTGCGTCTCGCCGGAGGTCAAGTCAAGTCAAGTCAAGTTTATTGTCACTTCACAGTTTACAGTTTAGTATAAAGCAGTGATGTGAAAATCTTGTGTGCAATACCCGACGACAGACAGCAGTTATAAAATAAGATAAAAATAGATAAAAAATAGAATAAAAATAGAATAAAGAATATAAAATAAAAATAAAAAATGCAATTTATAAAATGCAAAAATCAGCACAGAAAAGAGCAATATGTATATATAAATCAATGTAATAAAATATACATTGTTATATGTTATACGCCCTTGTTCAGCAGCCTGATGGCCTGACTGTGGAAGCTATCTCTAAGCCTATTTGTACGACACTTGATACTGCGGTATCGCCTGCCTGACGGTAATAGTGAGTACAGTTGGTGGCTGGTGGGCAATGTCTTTTATAATTCGTTTGGCCTTGGCCACGCACCGCTGGTTGTAAATGTCCAGGAGGGAGGGGAGCTCACCTCCAACGATATACTGGGCCGTCCGCACCACCCTTTGAAGCGCTCTGCGCTCGAGTGCAGTGCAGTTCCCGTACCAGGCGGTGATACACCCTGTAAGAACACTCTCGATGGTGCCGTTGTAGAATGTTGCTCAGGATGCGGGGGCCCATGCTGAATTTCTTCAGACGCCTGAGAAAATACAGGCGTTGTTGGGCCCTTTTCACCACGTGTGTGGTGTGCGTGGACCATGTGAGGTCCTCGGAGATGTGCACGCCGAGGAACTTGAAGCTGCTGACCCTCTCTACTGCAACGCCGTCGATGGAGATAGGGCTGTGCTCTCCCCTCTGCCTCCTGAAGTCCACGATCAGCTCCTTGGTCTTCTTGACGTTGAGGGCGAGGCTGTTCTCCTGGCACCACTGCTCCAGCGATCCGATCTCCTCCCTGTAGGCTGTCTCGTCGTCGCCGGCGATCAGGCCCATCACTGTCGTGTCGTCAGCAAACTTGACGATGACGTTGGAGCTGTGCATAGCCATGCAGTCGTGGGTGTAGAGGGAGTAGAGGAGAGGGCTCAGCACGCATCCCTGGGGGGCTCCCGTGTTGAGGGTCAGTGGCTCTGATGTGGTGCTGCCCATCCTCACCACCTGGCGGCGGTCCGACAGGAGGTCCAGTATCCAGCTGCACATGGATGGGGGTACGCCTAGACCTCTCAGCTTGGTGTCGAGCTTGGCAGGAACTATTGTGTTGAATGCTGAGCTGTAGTCCACAAACAGCATTCGCACATAACAGTTCTTTCCCTCCAGGTGGGAAAGGGCAGTGTGGAGGGCCATGGCAATTGCGTCGTCCGTGGATCTATTTTGACGATATGCAAATTGCCATGGGTCCAGCGTGGTAGGTAACACGGAGCAAATAAAGTCCTTGACCAACCTCTCGAAGCATTTGCTAACGATCGAGGTGAGGGCCACAGGTCTGTAGTCATTCAGGCATGTTACCTTGGTTTGTTTAGAGACAGGCACGATGGTGGATATCTTGAAGACCGCGGGGACAACAGCCTGGGACAGGGAGAGGTTGAAGATGTCTGCAAAGACTCCTGCCAACTGGTCTGCGCATGCTCTGAGGACGCGGCCCGGGATGTCGTCGGGGCCTGCCGCCTTACGGATGTTCAGCCGCTTAAAGGTGCGGCGCACATCCGCCTCCGAGATGCGCAGCTGGCTGGTCTCCTCAGTCGGTGCTGGCTTCAGCGGGCTGCCGTTTACGTCGAACCGAGCAAAAAATGTATTTAGCTCTCCTGGGAGGGAGGTAGAGGAGTTCTCTACACAACTGGTTCTCCCTCTGAAGTTCGTTATCGTCTGCAGCCCCTGCCACATACGCCTCGCATCGTGGTTCTTGAATTTATCTTCCACTCTGTCCTTATACTCCCGCAGTGACGATGGTCTTACGGAGGTCGTAACGGGCTCTCGTATATTCCTCCGTATTCCCGGAACCAAAGGCGGCGTTACGCGCATGTAGGGCAGCGCGAACATCGCCGTTAATCCACGGTTTCTGGTTGGGATATATCCGAACCGACTTGGTCGGAACAACGTCATCTATGCACTTCTTGATGAACCCGGTGACCGACGACGCGTACTCGTTGATGTTATTGTCCGAGGCAACGCGGAACATGTGCCAGTCAGCGTGATCAAAACAATCCTGCAGCGTAGAGTCTGATTGGTCCGACCAGCATTGGACCTCCCTCACAGCGATCGGTTGCTGCTTCAGTCTCTGCCTATAGGCGGGGAGCAGCTGGATAGAGCGGTGATCTGATTTGCCGAACGGTGGGCGGAGGAGGGCCTTGTAGCCATCACGGAAGGGAGTGTAGCAGTGGTCGAGGATCCGCTCGCCCCGTGTGTTGCTCTTTATGTGTTGGTAGAACTTCGGGAGAACCTTCTTCAGGTTCGCCTTGTTGAAGTCCCCCGCCACGATGAGAGCAGCCTCGGGGTGTGCCGACTCCTGTTCGCTGATAGCCCCGTACAGTTCCTTCAGCGCTGTGTCCGTGTTGGCTTGTGGGGGAATGTAAACAGCGGTCACGGTTACCGCTGTAAACTCCCGAGGTAGCCAGTGTGGACGGCACATAAGCATCAGGTACTCCAGGTCCGGGGAACAGAAAGACTTGAGGGGATGTACATGACTTTGGTTGCACCAAGATCTGTTTATCATGAGACATACCCCCCCTCCACGATCTTTACCGGAGAGAGCCTTTGTTCTGTCCGCCCGGTGTACGGAAAATCCCGTCGGCTCGATAGCTGCGTCGGTTACCCCCTCCGACATCCATGTCTCCGTAAGGCAGATGATACAGTTGTCCTTAGTTTCCCGGTGGAATTGAATACGAGCCTGTAGTTCGCTTAACTTATTGTCCAGAGACTGTACATTAGCCAGTAGAATGGTGGGTAGTGGGGGGCGATCGGATCGACGTCTCAGCCTGACTAGCACGCCGGCTCGCTTCCCTCGCTTCCTCCGGCGACGCTTGCGTGTAATCGTGCCCAAGATGGTCGGAGATAATCCAGCTGTGACTTCGGGCGGGACGTCCGAGTCGAAAGAATGAAAAAACTCCGGTAGGCGGCGAGCGACTGTCGATCTGATCTCCCGAAGTGTGCAAAAGTTATAAGTGAACTTGCTGCTAACTTCCTGAACTAAAATAGTTGCGATAAAAAGAATAAATAACAAAAAACTGTGTCGTCGTGCGGGAGCTCGCGACACGGCAGCCATCTCGTACGGCGCCATACTCCTCCAAAGCAGAGCAAGGGAGGGAGCCGTTCCACTCCACGGCAGGTTCCATGGTGTTCCAACACCACACTCCTCTGCGACGTCTCCTCAGGTCAGTCCCGCCCTATGGTTCCCACTAGCTGGCGGCGCCGTGTTTTTGACGCCATTCACAGCCTTTCGCACCCGGGAGTGAAGGCGTCCACCAAGCTAGTGGGGGCTAAGTTTGTCTGCCACTGTTCCAAGGTGCACCATCTTTCCTCCTCACCATCATTCCTCCTCACCATGGTGGACAGGACGACCAGGTGGCCAGAGACGGTTCCACTGTCTTCGACCACGTCTCCTGACGTGCCTCGAGCGTTTGTCGGATCCTGGGTGGCACATCATCAGACCTCACCTCTGACTGGGGCCCCCAGTTTACGTCCAAGCTCTGGACTGCTGTCGCTGAGAACCTGGGGGTGAAACTCCACCACACAGCATACAACCCTCACAGACGGCGTCTGGGTCGACCGACTCCCATGGGTCATCTCGGCCTCCACTCTGCCCCCAAGGAGGACCTCCAGGCCTCGTCTGCTGAGCTAGTTTACGGCCAGCCGCTATGGGTCGAAGGGAGAGATTCTCCAGGTTGCCGCGGCTCCCTGGTCTGCTGCCTCACATCGCACTGCGCTCCGGGACAGAGCTGGCCGTGCCCCCGCGGCGTGGTCGCCCCCCTGCCAGGCCCCGGCCCGCTAACCCACCTGTGCGCCCCGAGCCCTGCACTAGCCCCTGTCACCCGCCGTGTGGACCCTTTCACTTTTGACTGTTCGGCTGATTCGTTCTCGTGTTTCCGTTCTCGTGAATTCTGGGGGGGGGGCGCTGTGGTGAACTTCTTGGAACATAAAGACATTCACTGGACACTATGAGAGGAAGTAGCCCAGGAGCGTGGTCACATGACCTCGCCGCCTCAAACACAGCTCACCTGCCCTGATCAAAAGCTTCCGACAAACTAATCTCAAGTCTATCTTCTCAGCCATTTTCAGAGCAGCACTACGGCTGTTTGCGTAGCAGCAACTGATCAGGAGAGAGAGAGAGAGAGGGATGAAGAAACCTCATATATCAAAACCTCTATATCAGTCCGGAGAAGCCTTGTAAAGACAAGAACACGGAAAGGGACAACAGAGAAACGTCCCGACCACCGAGCGTTAAGTGGTGAGTCCTTCTCCTTCGTATTCGTATTCTTTCAAATGTTTGAAAATTGCGCTATTTCTTTAAAAAAATGCATATCTGCAGACTGAAACCATTTGCGCAAATCAAACCAGCATATTGTGTTCATTAGTCCCGCCCATGTTAGCTTTGGGCCAATAGAAACTCTGATGTGATTGTGACACATCACGTCGATCATGACTCATTCATTTCACTCACTATGAACCATTTCTGCTGCTGCGTAGCTCTGCTAATTAGCCACCATGCTAGCTTGCGAGTTAAATACGGATCAATATAGTTTTTTTTGATAACAGCGACAGCCGACAGAAGTTCCTTGTGTCTCTAGCTGCGAACAAAGCCATGAAGCCAGCCAAGCTAATGCAACATCTGATTACAAAGCACACGGAATATAATTATATTAAATAAAGGACAAAACTAAATAATGTTTCCGTCTAAAGAGCGAGGAATACATCCGCTAAAAAACACGACATGAGCTTAATTTTCTATGATTTGTTCTGTAACGCTGCTATTATAACTTCTGTTAGGATAACTTCTGTTATGATTTGTTAAGAGCTTTCTGCCAATAATTTGAATAAGGAGCAATACGTTCATTATTTGGAAGTTGAAGCACTTAATGAAAGTCAGACTAAGACATTTGAAATGTCTTGATTTATTAGGACTATGCCATCTTGTTACTGTTCATAGTCATAGAACTATGTCTTGTTACTGTTCATCTTGTTACAGTTCATAGTCATAGGACTGTGTCTTGTTACGGTTTATCTTGTTATTGTTCATAGTCATAGGACTGTGTCTTGTTACTGTTCATCTTGTTACTGTTCAGAGTCATAGGACTATGTCTTGTTACTGTTGTTACTGTTCATAGTCATAGGACTATGTCTTGTTACTGTTGTTACTGTTCATCTTGTTACTGTTCATAGTCATAGGACTGTGTCTTGTTACTGTTCATCTTGTTACTGTGCAGTCATAGGACTGTGTCTTGTTACTGTTCATCTTGTTACTGTTCATAGTCATAGGACTGTGTCTTGTTACTGTTCATCTTGTTACTGTTCATCTTGTTACTGTTCATAGTCAAAGGACTGTGTCTTGTAACTGTTCATCTTGTTACTGTTAACTCTTCTGAAAGCTTTTAGGATCAATTTTAAAATATAAATGCTGTCAAGTTGATTGTGGTATTAACATGATTGAAATTTAAATTAGTTTCTGTTTATTATGAAACAGGTATTTAGTATTTAGGTTGTACTTTTTTAGAATACCAATAGGTCCAATGGCTTCAAAGAGTACAAATATGTGTATCTTTAATCACTGTTACGATTTTGAGGGGGTCCTTGGAAAACAGTCTCCCGTGTCAGGGGCCCCTGGCCCCAAGAAGACCCCCTGGACTAGAGCGCAAACTAAATGGTCACAAAAGCCCACTACAATTAACCCACCATGAAGAACACATAATAAAATACTCACCACACGTAGACTACTAAAAGTGCATCACGAATCTTGGTATGGCTAATTGACTGTGATTTTGTTGCGTATATTCAAGATATATCTATAACGTGATAGGATTTTGTTTTAGGTTATGGAATATTTTCCCAATATTTGAATGGTCTTAACGATGGGAGCAATGTCGTCATATGATGCATTTACACAAACTGTCCACGTGGGGGTGCTACTCCCCAAGTTTATACTAAAATATAACATGCATTTCTGGTCTCTAAGCGGTCTACTACTGCATGGCTTATGCAAATCTGTCATATCAACAATGGCGTTATAAAATACAATAGTTATACATCGAGGGATTGTCATGTAATCCCAATAGCATACAGGAATATAGTAATTCCTAATAACTATGTCTTTGAGTGTTTGTTTACTGGATGCATATATCCAGAGCTGCAGGCTTTAACCCTCAGGACCTCACTGACATCCAGAGCTGTTACTGCGACTAATCAGAGTTAATTATGTTGGGACCTTACATGAGGCCGAGGTCACCCGGTCCGAGACTCTCCTTTCACTAAATAAATGAGACAGGCCTTCGCTGTAAGGTTGTGATAGGTTGTGATAGGGGGGGGGGGGGGGTAGGGTTCACCCAATTAATGAGTTGAATTGCATTCCTGTCAGACTCTGTAGTCCAGATTAGGCTGCAGGGAAAGTTGACCACACATAATGCGTTATATGGGACAGATCTGAACACATCGAGGTTTGACACACACTTTCGGTTCTTATTCATCTGTTGGAGACGGCTTTTTACTGTCTTTAATTATTATTCAGTTGCATTTAGGGTGCAGTTACAGGACATCGCCAACTGGCGTCAGCCTTTCCCAGGGTATGAACGTACAGTGATGCTTAAAGGATTAAACTGTTCTAAATCTGAATGTGGAGGATTGAATCCTCTTTATTGGTCACATGTACACACAGTGAATGGTGCCTTGCTAACGGGCACCTCGGCAGTGCCTAGGTGTTTGGAAGGGACTTGAACCGGCTAGTCCTAACAGACTGAGCTATCGGTTGAGGAGCAGGGCCTCTGTATACCAGAGGACCATGAGGCCGCTCACATGACGGACGGGGTGTGAAACATTGAAACTACCTCGATTATATGATTATATGATATTATAATGATCCAATCACACCTGTGGGTCAAATTTAAATAAGGCCTGAACTCATATTATCCTACCTAACCTACTCATGTTGTATTGAATGTCAATATCTTGCGATACTCGTTACTAAAAACCACAACAAAACCCCATCTGAGCTCAGGGGGTGAAGTGAAGTGGCGGGAGATTGATGATGGGCTGTTTTTAACAACTTCCATTATTGGCCCATCACGATGTGAGTCATCATCGGACCGACGGGTTGAGAGGCAGAGGGACCGTTGTGATGGATGTCACAGCCTATTCTCTACACGCCTTCTCTCTACCATGTGACTTTTAATTTAACTTTACATACCACGGTGATATCACCGTCATGGTTCATGTTCAAACAGCTGAACACCAAGTCCAGGATCCAGTCTCCAAGGACCAAAGATAACCTCTTAAGTTGACTACGTTGTTAAGATGCTAAAAATAACGATTTTATAAGGATAGAGTCTCCAGTGACGCAGTATTAAGCCTATGTCTGATAATTTGTGAATGTAATATATTTAGAAGTCTGTTAGAATGTAAACGTCTGTGAAGCTTGAAGACTGCAACTGGTTTAATTCAGAATAAGATCTAAAGCCAACACTTCTTATTTATAGTTCTACTGTTACGCTTTATTGCTGTGAAATTAAATCCCCAGCTAGAAAATTGAGACGTTTTAAGTGAAAAAAAAAAAACTTTGAAGGAAAAAGCGTGAAATCTCAGAGACCCCCAACTGGCCGAGCTCTGAGACGCACACCCCCCCACCCCCAGACACACACACACACACACACACACACACACACACACACACACACACACACACACACACACACACACACACACACACACACACACGCACACACACACACACACACACACACACACACACACACACACACACACACACACACACACACACACACACACACACATATGCACACACATATGCATACACGTGTGGACACACACACACACACACGCACACACACACGCTCACACGCACACACACACACACACACACACACACACACACACACACACACACACTCATGAACCAATACACATACATACTCATAAACAACACATCTATGCAAAAGACACTTCAAGAACTGAGTTCATGTGATTGACATATTTTGGGTCTTATTATTCTGAAAAACAAAATGCAAATCCTCCATAGCTTTGAGGTACGTCTCTGTCCCCCCCCCATCCCCCCCCACACCTCTCCCTCCACCCCCCCCTCTATCAAACCATGCATATTTCATTCCAAAATATTAAAAAACACTACCGCACTACCTCAGAGGTGTTCAATCCCCCACAGGTACACCCCAGAGTGTGGGAATATAATACTTTATACACTTTATATATATAATATTATATATAAATATATATAGCATAAGTATATATATATATATATATATATATATATATATATATATATATATATATATATATATATATATATATATATATTCAGGTATATATACTATTATATATATATATAATAGTATATATACTATTATATACAGTATATATACTATTATATATATATATAATAGTATATATACTATTATGTACAGTATATACTGTATGTTAGAATATATTCTTATACTTCATTTGTTTATGAACTACAGAACATGCAAGTCTACTACACCTTGTTATGTTTAAAAGGTCAAATATACACAAAGGTTGACAATGATAATATATTATACATGTATATATATATAAAAACCATATCAGCAAGTTAAATTACACACACACACACACACACACACACACACACACACACAGTTAGTTCTCCTACATACTGTAGGAGAACTACTAGTCACCACAAATCAACAAGAACTTAATCAAACCAACAAGCCTCTGAGAGGGGAACCAGAACTCAGGCAAACCGTATGTGTGTATTGAGCATGTATTGTATCAGTATCTGTGAGTGTATTGAGCATGTGCTGTATCAGTATCTGTGTGTGTATTGAGGATGTACTGTATCAGTATCTGTGAGTGTATTGAGCATGTACTGTATCAGTATCTGTGAGTGTATTGAGCATGTACTGTATCAGTATCTGTGTGTGTATTGAGCATGTACTGTATCAGTATCTGTGAGTGTATTGAGCATGTACTGTATCAGTATCTGTGTGTGTATTGAGCATGTACTGTATCAGTATCTGTGTGTATTGAGCATGTACTGTATCAGTATCTGTGTGTATTGAGCATGTACTGTATCAGTATCTGTGAGTGTATTGAGCATGTGCTGTATCAGTATCTGTGTGTATTGAGCATGTACTGTATCAGTATCTGTGAGTGTATTGAGCATGTGCTGTATCAGTATCTGTGTGTGTATTGTGCATGTACTGCAGGTGTGTGATAGGCCTATCATGTGTGTCTGTATGTGATAAACATGTTTCACTATCGGCTGAGGCACCACGGGGGGTCCGGATAACACGGTGACAGACTGACCTCAGTTCAGATCCCACCCAGACACAACAAACAGAGAGAGAGAGAGAGAGAGAGAGAGAGAGAGAGAGAGGAGAGAGAGAGAGAGAGAGAGAGAGAGAGAGAGAGAGAGAGAGGGGCGGGGGGGTGGAGGTGAGGAGTCAAGGAAGAGGGGAGGAGATAAAGAGAAGAGGGTTAAAGATGGAGAGGAGGTGAGAGGAGGAGGAAAAGACAGGGGAGAAAGAAAGGTGAAGGAGGAGAAGAGAAGGAGAAGAAGGGGCGAGTGATAGAGGTGGCAGAGAATGAGGAGGTAGGAAGAGAGAGATGGTGGTGCAGGAGGAGGGGGAGAGAGAGAGAGAGAGAGGAGAGAGAGAGAGAGAGAGAGAGAGAGAGAGAGAGAGAGAGAGAGAGAGAGAGGAGAGAGAGAGAGAGAGAGAGAGAGAGAGAGAGAGAGAGAGAGAGAGAGAGAGAGAGAGGTGATGTTCTCATTACTGTGTTTATTTATGCAGGAGGAGCAGAGAAGAGCGAGAGAAGGAGAAGGAACTGAGTAGATAAGGAGCGTGAGGAAGCCCAAAGGAGCTGGAGGATACTCTGGGATCAAGGTGAGAGAGGGGGAGAGGGAGGAGGAGGAGGAGGGGGAGAGGGAGGAGAGGGAGGAAGGAGAAGAGGGAGGAGGAGAGTGAGGAGGAGAGAGAGGAGGAGGAGGAGGGGGAGAGGGAGGAGGAGAGGGAGGAGAGGGAGGAAGGAGAAGAGGGAGGAGGAGAGTGAGGAGGAGAGAGAGGAGGAGGAGGAGGGGGAGAGGGAGGAGGAGAGGGAGGAGGAGAGGGAGGGGGAGAGGGAGGAGGAGAGAGGAGGAGAGGGAGGAGGAGAGGGAGGAGGAGGAGGAGGAGGGGGGGGGGAGGGAGGAGGAGAGAGGAGGAGAGAGGAGCAGGAGAGGGAGAAGGAGAGGGAGGAGGAGAGGGAGGAGGAGAGGAAGGAGAAGAGGGAGGAGGAGAGTGAGGAGGAGAGGGAGGAGGAGAGAGAGGAGGAGAGGAAAGGGAGGAGGAGAGAGAGGAGGAGAGGAGCAGGAGAGGGAGGAGAAGGAGAGGGAGGAGGAGAGAGGAGGAGAGGAGCAGGAGAGGGAGGAGAAGGAGAGGGAGGAGAGAGAGGAGGAGAGGAAGGGAGGAGGAGAGAGGAGGAGAGGGAGGAGGAGAGGGAGGAGGAGAGGAAGGAGAAGAGGGAGGAGGAGAGTGAGGAGGAGAGAGAGGAGGAGAGAGAGGAGGAGGAGGAGGAGGGGGAGAGGGAGGAGGAGAGAGGAGGAGAGAGGAGCAGGGGAGGGAGGAGAAGGAGAGGGAGGAGGAGATGGAGGAGGAGAAGGAAGAGGAGAGTGAGGAGGAGAGGGAGGGGGAGCGGGAGGAGGAGGAGAGAGAGGAGGAGAGGAGAGGGAGGAGGAGAGAGAGGAGGAGAGGAGAGGGAGGAGGAGAGGGAGGAGGAGAGGCGAGGGAGGAGGAGAGAGAGGAGGAGAGGAAGGAGGAGAGTGAGGAAGAGAGGGAGGAGGAGCGAGAGGAGGAGAGGCAGGAGAAGAGGGAGGAGGAGAGTGAGGAGAGAGAGGAGGAGAGGGAGGAGGAGAGGGAGGAGGAGGTGCCTCCACTACCACAGCTCTGTATGTAGGCCTATATCTGGGAAGTTATCGTGTTGATTAATATAAGATTTCATTAACACTCCAATACAGCGCCCACACAGACAGGCAGACACACACACAGACACGCACACGCAGACACACACACACACACGCACCCACACACACACACGCACCCACACACACACAGCACACACACACACACACACACACACACACGCGCACCCACACACACACACAGACACACACACACACACGCACACACACATCGTCTGACAGCTTAATACGGTCGCCAAGATTGGCTTTCTCCAGCGCGACTAAAACATGTAATTAGGACTGGACTTTAAACGTCTGCTTCAGCCTCGCTCCGCTGCCCGCTGGCCGGGGCCCGCTGGCCAGGGCCCGCTGGCCGGGGCCCGTCCTCTGAGCCCTCCGTCACACCTCACCCATCTAAGGATGGTTAATAACAGCCGTCCGGAGCCAGCTCCCCGCCAGCCATTGTGTCAAATCGGCCGCCGACGAGTGTCCTCGGCTTCTGAAGCGCTGCGTCGTCAGGGCCGAGAGACGCCGAGAGACGCCGAGAGACGCCTCTCAGAGGCACTCACCGAGACACTCGGAGCGTCTGCCTGGCGGTCGCAGTCTCAAATTTAAAATTGTTTATCTTCAGGTGTGTGTGTGTGTGTGTGTGTGTGTGTGTGTGTGTGTGTGTGTGTGTGTGTGTGTGTGTGTGTGTGTGTGTGTGTGTGTGTGTGTGTGTGTGTGTGTGTGTGTGTGTGTGTGTGTGTGTGTGTGTGTGTGTGTGTGTGTGTGTGACATATCTACACTATATACAGTTTGTGTAACCTCTGTGCAGACACACATACATAAAGTTTCAAGCATTCCAATGTATTTGGTAAATACAATTATTGAATCTAAGTACACACACATACATGTACACACGTACATGGACACACATACATGAACACACACATACATGTACACACACATACATGAACACACACATACATGTACACACACATACATGAACACACACATACATGTACACACACATACATGTACACACACATACATGTACACACACACGTACATGTACACACACATACATGTACACACATACATGTACACACATACATGTACACACACAGATGAACTTTATGCTTGATTTCCACACTAGCCGGTATGAGGGTGCTCCTCACAGAAGGCAGCAGACATGAATCCACGCCCTCCGGCCCTCCAGCAGTCGTCTCTCTCGCTGTACAGTTTGTGCAACACGTCCATACAACCCCCACGCCCTCTCCACCGCAGCGCCCAGGGCCAGGGGCCCGGTTACACTCAAAGCCTTTTAATTACAGCAGGCTGGCTCTCCTGAATCAAGCCCGATGGCTAGGCTTCATCACAGTGAAGCACGCTACGCCAACCAGCCCGGTCTTGTCGATAACCTTAAACAGGAAATGTGGCGACAGGTAGAGATTACACCTCAGAAATATTGGTCCTTGGCAGCTGGTGGAAGAGCTCTAAACAAACACACCTTTCTTTGTTTTTCTGGAGGACGGCACTGGAGCGTGAAGACGAGGCTCGCTGGGACTAATGATGGACCATCGCCGCTTTGGCTTTGACGGTCGACAGCGTAGCAAGAGAAATGTTTCCTGGCCGTAGAAGACGTTTTTTTATTTGATTTCTAAGAACGTTCAAAAGAGTAGTGAAGGCCCAGTTGTACTCAATTGGTCGAATCTGTGACTGTTAGAGCATCGATTGGACTACGCTCAGAATGGACGACAAACCGGTCGCCAGCAGCACTGTGGATATTCAGCACAGAAGTCAAAATTGGCCGCGGTTTTGAGTCCTCTCTGAGAAGTTTCCATTCTTTTTAAGCCCTTTAAGAGCTGAGACGTTTGAATATGTGTTATGTTATGTAACATATTCTATGCATTCAGTAAAAAAAAGGTCTAAAGCTTTTATTTCCAATCACTCGTTTAGTGGACATAACAGGCTTCTAAATTAACTTTATTTTGATCTCTCTGCTGACTTCTACGGCCACTCACCAACTCTTCACGTCCAAAAACTCCCTCGCGGTTCAGGAATAATCACTCTCATTATCCGCAGTGACGTACAGTGGAATACACGTCAAATGGCCGGGTGTGGCCAAATGGACAAGCTCAATCAAATGAAACAGACCAAGAGTGTACGTAAAAATAGTATGTTCATATTTGATGGTTTATTAAAAGGATCACGGGATGTGTGGCCTTGCCCAGATTATCCACTTATGGGTGGCAACCGCTCAAGGGCACCTCAGCAACTTGTCCAGGTCTGGGAATCCAACCTGCAACCCTTCCACCTGCCACCCTGCTCCAGAAGGACGTTGGAGGCCATGTTTGACGCATAGATTGCGTTCCTAACCCTAACTCAACAATAGATTCTGGGGTATGTTGTTCATTGCCAGAGACAGCACTGAGTTTGACTCATGACCACGGCTACGCTTCCTCTGGCTCTGAACTCAGGATATTAATGATATAATCGCTGGAATAATGGAGGCCTCGGGCGGAGTGGGTGATGTCATAGTCTCTGTTTAATGGGAGCAGTAATGTGAATGTCAATCATTTGTTTCAGGTGGAGCTGGTCCTGGATGAGTGGATGAAGGGATGAGTGGATGAGTGGATGAGGGGATGAGTGGATGAGTGGATGAGGGGATGAGTGAATGAGGGGATGAGTGGATGAGTGGATGAGTGGATGAGGGGATGAGTGGATGAGTGGATGAGGGGATGAGTGGATGAGTGGATGAGGGGATGAGGGGATGAGTGAATGAGGGGATGAGTGGATGAGTGGATGAGTGTATGAGTGGATGAGTGGATGAGGGGATGAGGGGATGAGGGGCTGAGGGGATGAGTGGATGAGTGAATGAGGGGATGAGGGGATGAGGGGATGAGAGGAAGGGGATGAGTGGATGAGTGGATGAGTGAATGAGTGAATGAGTGAATGAGTGGATGAGTGGATGAGGGGATGAGGGGATGAGTGGATGAGGGGATGAGGGGATGAGGGGATGAGTGGATGAGGGGATGAGTGGATAAGTGGGTGAGGGATGAGTGGATGAGTGGATGGGTGAATGAGAGGATGAGTGGATGAGTAGATGAGTGGATGAGGGGATGAGGGGATGAGGGGATGAGTGGATGAGGGGATGAGGGGATGAGGGGATGAGTGGATGAGGGGATGAATGGATAAGTGGGTGAGGGGATGAGTGAATGAGTGGATGAGTGGATGAGTGGATGAGTGGATGAGAGGAAGGGGATGAGTGGATGAGTGGATGAGGGGATGAGGGGATGGGTGGATGAGTGGATGAGGGGATGAGGGGATGAGTGGATGAGAGGAAGGGGATGAGGGGATGAGTGGATGAGTGGATGAGTGGATGAGGGGATGAGTGGAAGGGGATGAGTGGATGAGGGGATGAGGGGATAAGGGGATGAGAGGAAGGGGATGAGTGGATGAGTGGATGAGGGGATGAGGGGATGAGTGGAAGGGGATGAGTGGATGAGTGGATGAGGGGATAAGTGGATGAGGGGATGAAGGGATGAGGGGATGAGTGGATGAGTGGATGAGAGGAAGGGGATGAGTGGACGAGTGGATGAGGGGATGAGGGGATGAGGGGATGAGTGGATGAGGGGATGAGTGGATGAGGGGATGAGAGGAAGGGGATGAGTGGATGAGTGGATGAGGGGATGAGTGGATGAGGGGATGAGGGGATGAGTGGATTAGGGGATGAGTGGATATGGGGATGAGAGGAAGGGGATGAGTGGATGAGTGGATGAGTGGATGAGTGGATGAGGGGATGAGAGGAAGGGGATGAGGGGATGAGGGGATGAGTGGATGAGGGGATGAGGGGATGAGGGGATGAGGGGATGAGTGGATGAGGCGATGAGGGGATGAGTGGATGAGTGGATAAGGGGATGAGTGGATTAGGGGATGAGTGGATATGGGGATGAGAGGAAGGGGATGAGTGGATGAGTGGATGAGTGGATGAGGGGATGAGAGGAAGGGGATGAGTGGATGAGGGGATGAGAGGAAGGGGATGAGGGGATGAGGGGATGAGTGGATGAGGGGATGAGGGGATGAGGGGATGAGTGGACACCCGCTCCCTGATGGCATCTCATTTGAACTTTGACCAACCCTGGAATTGGAACTAACTTGTGATAACTCAGATGTGATGTAAACATACGGCCTTTTCCTCATTCCTCTAAGATGTGTTTCTTGTTCTGCCAGAAGCTTTAATAACTGGTTATCATCCAAATGGTTATACTTTCTTTTAAATGATTGCATTTCAAAGATTTAAATCCATAATTACATTTTTTTCCAAATTGTTTTTTCCTACATGCATTTTGAAGCTATAGTGTTAATTAAGTCAAGCCTAGCAAGTCCAACATGTTTCTATATTTAACTCTATATTGTACTATATACTATATATTATACACGCTTTATGAAGCTCTCTCAGTACAGAATGAGCAGACATATGCTTTGACTTCTGGACACCCAGAAGGGTGCCCCGCCCCCTTACAGGTTGCCCCGCCCCATCCATGGTGCCCCGCCCCCTCCAGGATGCCCCGCCCCCTCCAGGTTGCCCCGCCCCATCCATGGTGCCCCGCCCCCTCCAGGATGCCCCGCCCCATCCAGGGTGCCCCGTCCCATCCATGGTGCCCCCGCCCCATCCAGGATGCCCCGCCCCATCCAGGGTGCCCCGTCCCATCCTGCCTCTCCCTCCAGGGTTTCTGTTTTGATGAATAGCGTGCTGAGAGATGGTCACATGACTTGACTCCTTCTGTCCGTCCAATGGGATCTCTGTGATCCGTCATCTCACTAGGTTGACTGGCCAGGGTTGACCTCCCTGATCTCTGACCTCTAGGAGGCAACAAACCCCTGTTGTTGCTTTTTAGGAACCTGCTGTTCAATGACCACTAACCCCTACCTGCTCCTTAATGACCTCTAACCCCTACCTGCTCCTTAATGACCCCTAACCCCTACCTGCTCCTTAATGACCTCTAACCCCTACCTGCTCCTTAATGACCCCCAACCCCTACCTGCTCCTTAATGACCCCTAACCCCTACCTGCTCCTTAATGACCCCTAACCCCTACCTGCTCCTTAATGACCTCTACCCCTACCTGCTCCTTAATGAGTCCTAACCTCTACCTTCTCCTTAATGACCTCTAACCCCTACCTGCTCCTTAATGACCCCTAACCCTTACCTGCTCCTTAATGACACTTATCTTAAGTCACAGGAGGTCACTTTTGGATGAAAGCATCAAACCCAGCAAATGTCTATATATATATATATCATTTCCCATCATTCAAAGGGGTCGTTAGCCAATCCAGATGAGTCCAGCCACAGTGAGGTCACAGCACGGCTGACATCATGTTAAGTCCACATTTCTATAAGTTGAGGAGGGAGTAATGCTTCAGCGTGCAAAGCCGTAAGCCGTCCAGACCCTAATTAACCCAGTCAGTAGAAAAGAACAGATCCAAGTTCCCCTCGGGGCGGGGCCTCCCTTCATTCTGTAACATAAAGGGCTTCTTGTGTAAATCTGGGTTAGCTGGGGCTAGCGCTCGGTGAGAAAACTCATCCATAAAGAATGAGGCTGTGTGCATTTTAGACCATATTGATTTATTTAAACAAACTAAACACGGTCTTACTGGGAAAAGAGGTCTCCGCTTGCTTTTCATTGATTATTGATTTTGCATCAGGACTGAACTCCTCTCCAGTAGAAAGACGTACCGGAGTGATAGAACACAAACCGTGATGTAAGACTCGAAGCTTGCCTGACGCTGGGCTGTCTGAAGCCATTAAAGCGGATTGAACCTCCCTGAAGGTGTTTCACGGTCTGAACCCTGAACATCTCCCTCGGCTGAAGGTGGCTGTCATGTTGTGGAAAAAGTATGGCTGGAATTTGAACCTCGCTGCCAGGTCTGGAGGGTTGAGACTCTGAACTGTTGGACACATTGGGTTGTTTGCAAAATACAAGATGTTTCATACAATTAGTCATGAAAGTAAAAACCTAAAATAACTTCTGTCGTGATAGCTGGCCAGTATTGATGTAAGATACGCATGTCAAACGTAATGAATATGTACATACTAAGGGCTGTGTGGAAGTGTGTTTATTGAGAGATGTCGTGAGATGATGTGCGATGTGTTGTGACTTTGTTCTGGTAACGACAACAAGATCCACCGCAACCCTTGGCCCAAAGTCCGACCCTCGGACTGTTGGAGCCCGATGACTCAATAGTTTACTCTGGGGATTCGGCAAAACTTTCTTGGCTGATTCCTCATCCGTGTCTATTTGCTTGCAAATTATTTCATGTTTATCAACCATGTTTATAATGACTTCAAACCATGTTTATAAAGGTCTCTCTTGCCTCCCTTCCTCCATCCCTCAGTCCTTCCATCACTAGTTTCTCTCTTGTCTCTCTAAAGCTTTCTAAGAATATCCTTCTCTAATTGCCTTTGTATCCGAGTCGCAGGCGGTTCACTGCTGCTGCAACGTTGGTTCATGTTTTCCAACAGACTCCAAAAGCCTTGTTCTGGGAAGGAGATGATTGGTCCTGTATTCTAACACAGTGCTGTTGTCTGGAGATCAAAGAATCAATCATTAACGTGTTAAAAATAACATATAAGAGGGATAAGAGGGATATCGCCGTGGAAACCAGCGAAGACATACAGAACGTGTGAAGAGAACCACCGGATGAGTCGATAAAGAAATGCTTTTTATTCTTCCTCAAATAATGAGCACAAGAGCACGTGGGAACATTCTATTCTATTATTTCTTTAGTGAAAACTCACTTCTGCACTTCTGGTGACGAGATGTTCTCTTACCTGCCTACGCGCTATTGTAAGTCGCTGTGCATGAAAGCGTCTGCTTAATGACTTCTGGATGGAAGCTTCTAGGAAAAAGCTATTTGCTCTATTACTCAAACATTAACCGTTTCTCTGGTAAATCAGTTTAATTCGATTCTCCCAGTCCTTTATTTGTATGTGCATCGCTGGATAGAGTTGACAAAGGAACTTTCAATGTTCTCCATCCTATTCTCTTTCCATTGTTGGGGTTATTTTA
>CM051006.1:1469825-1472325 GCA_027704905.1 Muraenolepis orangiensis
ATGTTTTGTTTTCATTTTTAATTATTTATAGGCTACTTTATTTGGAAAAACAATATCTTTATATATTTGACAGCTGATGTTATCCGAAGCAATGGAGTCCACAACAAGCTGCTTAATTAAAGGTATGGTTTCAAATATATGATCCATGAAAAAATACGAAGAAAGGGTTTGTATATCCATTCAATAGTTCAATACATAAACAATAGTTCAATATGTATATACAATATTTCAGAAACCAAATCACTGGCACATTGAAGTTGCCATGGTGACCCCGTTTTTTATAAACAGGCCACTGATTGGTTGGTATAAACATCCTAAGGTGTAAACAAGTGACCGTCCTATAGGGACTCTGAGCTGCTGGACAAGAGGCTCTCTGTGAGCCTGTAGTGTTGGGCCTGGTGGGGGACCCGCTCATCTGTTCAGCCCCTACCGCTGCTTCTGTCCCCATAAAACTCTCTGTTGTCCTCCTGTTACGGCTCTGTTGTCTCAATCGGAACGCCGGTCATGTCCCCATACCTCGGCTACCCATTGTCCCCGTGGAACCAGTGATCCGGTCCTCATAATACAGCTGGTGTTGTACCCATAGTACCACTGCTAATGTCCCCGTAAAACAGCCATCTGTGTCCTGCGCCATGTCCCCATGTTAAGGTCCCACAGTGCTTTCGTGTTTTAAACTACGTAGTCCCTCTAACACAGCCCTAGTCTCCTCGTCCTCCAGTCTCGTCATGAGACCTCTAACACAGCCCTAGTCTCCTCGTCCTGGAGTCTCGTCATGAGACCTCTAACACAGCCCTAGTCTCCTCGTCCTCCAGTCTCGTCATGAGACCTCTAACACAGCCCTAGTCTCCTCGTCCTGGAGTCTCGTCATGAGACCTCTAACACAGCCCTAGTCTCCTCGTCCTCCAGCCTCGTCATGAGACCTCTAACACAGCCCTAGTCTCCTCGTCCTCCAGCCTCGTCATGAGACCTCTAACACAGCCCTAGTCTCCTCGTCCTCCAGCCTCGTCATGAGACCTCTAACACAGCCCTAGTCTCCTCGTCCTCCAGCCTCGTCATGAGACCTCTAACACAGCCCTAGTCTCCTCGTCCTCCAGCCTCGTCATGAGACCTCTAACACAGCCCTAGTCTCCTCGTCCTCCAGGCTCGTCATGAGACCCCATAAGGCGTCCCTTCTTCTCTTGTCCCCGACGGAACACAAACACACTCTGAGGAGAGAGGAGAGAGGAGAGAGGAGAGAGGAGAGAGGAGAGAGGAGAGAGGAGAGAGGAGAGAGGAGAGAGGAGAGAGGAGAGAGGAGAGAGGAGAGAGGGAGAGGAGAGAGGAGAGAGGAGAGAGGAGAGATGAGAGATGAGAGAGGAGAGAGGAGAGAGGAGAGAGGAGAGAGGAGAGAGGAGAGAGGAGAGAGGAGAGAGGAGAGATGAGAGAGGAGAGAGGAGAGAGGAGAGATGAGAGATGAGAGATGAGAGATGAGAGATGAACGATGATAGATGAGAGATGAGAGATGAGAGATGAGAGATGAGAAATGAGAGAGGAGAGAGGAGAGATGAGAGAGGAGAGAGGAGAGAGGAGAGAGGAGAGAGGAGAGAGGAGCGATGATAGATGAGAGAGGAGAGAGGAGAGAGGAGAGATGAGAGATGAGAGAGGAGAGAGGAGAGAGGAGAGAGGAGAGAGGAGAGATGAGAGATGAGAGAGGAGAGAGGAGAGATGAGAGATGAGAGAGGAGAGAGGAGAGAGGAGAGAGGAGAGGAGAGAGGAGAGATGAGAGATGAGAGATGAGAGAGCAGAGAGGAGAGATGAGAGATGAGAGAGGAGAGAGGAGAGATGAGAGATGAGAGAGGAGAGAGAGGAGAGAGGAGAGAGGAGAGAGAGAGATGAGAGAGGAGAGATGAGAGAGGAGAGAGGAGAGATGAGAGATGAGAGAGGAGAGAGGAGAGAGGAGAGATGAGAGGAGAGAGGAGAGATGAGAGATGAGAGATGAGAGAGGAGAGACGAGAGATGAGAGATGAGAGAGGAGAGAGGAGAGATGAGAGAGGAGAGACGAGAGACGAGAGACGAGAAACGAGAGATGAGAGATGAGAGATGAGAAACGAGAGATGAGAGAGGCGGTGGGGGTGGTCACTCTATCGGTGTGATCTCTGGTAATGGGTTGGGCGCATTAGAGCAACCTGTCATTATGCAATGCTGGAGAATGCTCTCGCGCTGAAGGACTGAGTGTTCATCGCTGGCTGTGTTGCCATGGCAATCACTCTGTGGTTTTAATCTGATGAAACGTACAGTGGCTGAATGTCCATTACACAATCTTTGTGTTAACACATGCATTAAGATCCACTTGATTACGAGTGGAGGCTTGAGCTGGTTCTGAGGGCTGTGGATGAAACTGGTGTTTAAATGAGGCAGGCTTTTTACTGATAACTCTTTTAACACAATGTTATAGAAATAACAAGCACTACAAACCTCCTACAGACCTACATGTTCCCTCTCTGGCTTCTACACTAACCTC
>CM051006.1:1477325-1489825 GCA_027704905.1 Muraenolepis orangiensis
GGGATGATTAACTGATAGTTGTTAAGGTGTTTAGTAGTTTGAATCTGGGATGATTAGCTGATAGTTGTTAAGGTGTTTAGTAGTTTGAATCTGGGATGATTAGCTGATAGTTGTTAAGGTGTTTAGTAGTTGAAATCTGGGATGATTAGCTGATAGTTGTTAAGGTGTTTAGTAGTTTGAATCTGGGATGATTAGCTGATAGTTGTTAAGGTGTTTAGTAGTTTGAATCTGGACTGATTAGCTGATAGTTGTTCAGGTGTTTAATAGCTTGAATCTGGGCTGATTAACGTATAGTTCTTAAGGAGTTAAGGAGTCAGTGGTTATTGATTTGAGGCCAGAGAGGATTGCTTAGTGGTGACAGAGCAGTCATAGTCAGAGTGGTTATGAGCTTGTGGAGCCTGATGGTGGCTTCATTTCTGTCTGATGATGACAATATTTCATATTCAGAAAATCATTAGAAAAGTCACAATTGCGCTGTGAGATAAACGTAAATAAAGGAAATACTAAAATAAGAATGTAAAAACACAAAAAAAACAGCGATGCAATAAAAAAGATACACAAATACACACAAAAACAATATAACATTTAAATATGCATATCCTGTGTGCCAATTGACTGTAATATACAAATATAGATCAAATGTATACATACAAATACCTAGAGGGCCCGCAGTAGAGATCGTACCTCAAAGTCCCCTCTCTGAGGCTGAACGGCCCCTCAGAAGAAACTCTTGCAGCATCACTTCCTATCCCGATATTTCCCTAATTGTTCTTAAATCCTGATCATCATCCCATCTAAACCCGCAGATATGTTACTAACTTTGTGAAATATTACACAATATGTGGGATTTTTTGCCTTTTCTCCCGATGCTAAAAATGGTATCTGTATCAATCATCTTTCCATTCAAGTCATCACCTTTCACATCTTTTAGAGGACGCCTTCTTCTAGAGAGGCTGGAGGTCCATAGGAGTGAGGCTGAGCACCGAGGCCTGAAGGCTTCCAAGTGAGTTCTGGAAAAACCACCAGGCTGGAGGAATCCCCCTGTATACAAATATATACATACATACATCAACGCTCTCAGAGGAGGGCCGCACTGGGGCCTCCGCCGGGGCCTCCGCCGGGGCCTCCGCCGGGGCCTCCGCCGGGGCCTCCCCGGGGCTCCACGGGGCCTCCACCGGGCCTCCACCAAAAAAATGCATTTGCACAATTCAACACATAAACAAATCATCATTCAGTCACTTTATTGATCTGTTGATGTTCCTTTTATTGTGTACAGTAATTCTTTAGTGTTTTAGAACTGTCATACTGCATTCTATTGTACTGGTTGCAGATGGCAAATATAAATCTTGTGTCTTGTATCTTTTATCTTTTATCTTGTATCTCTTGTATATTGGGTCTTGTATCTTGTATCTTGTATCTTGTGTCTTGTATCTTGTATCTCTTGTATCTTGCATCTTGTATCTTGCATCTTGTATCTTGTGGATTGTCGGCACTTGATACTGCAGTATCGCCTGCCTGACGGTAACAGTGAGTACAGTTGGTGGCTGGGTGGGCATTGTCTTTTATGATGCGTTTGGCCTTGGCCACGCACCGCTGGTTGTATATATCCAGGAGGGAGGGGAGCTCACCTCCAACGATATACTGGGCCGTCCGCACCACCCTTTGAAGCGCTCTGCGCTCGAGTGCGGTGCAGTTCCCGTACCGGGCGGTGATACACCCTGTAAGAACATTCTCCATGGTGCCGGTATAGAATGTTCTCAGGATGCGGGGGCCCATGCTGTATTTCCTCAGACGCCTGAGGAAATACAGGCGTTGTTGGGCCCTTTTCACCACGTGAGTGGTGTGCGTGGACCATGTTAGGTCCTCGGAGATGTGCACCCCGAGGAAGTTGAAGCTGCTGACCCTCTCTACTGCAACGCCGTCGATGGAGATAGGGCTGTGCTCTCCTCTCAGACACACACACACACACACACACACACACTAACATTAACATTAACATTCTCATTAACATTACACTGTCATACTTTGCTGGGCTTCTGGACTCATCACAGTTACTGCACTTTATTCATGATGCTGCTGCACTACTGGCACTTTAAAATGCTTTCTACACATGTACAAATCCTCCTTCAGTCACTTTATTGATCTGTTGATGTCTTGTGTCTTGTATCTTGTGTCTTGTATCTTGTATCTTGTATCTTGTGTCTTGTGTCTTGTGTCTTGTATCTTGTGTCTTGTGTCTTGTGTCTTGTGTGTTGTGTCTTGTATCTTGTGTCTTGTGTCTTGTATCTTGTGTCTTGTGTCTTGTGTCTTGTGTCTTGTGTCTTGTATCTTGTGTCTTGTGTCTTGTATCTTGTGTCTTGTGTCTTGTGTCTTGTGTCTTGTGTCTTGTGTCTTGTGTCTTGTGTCTTGTGTCTTGTGTCTTGTATCTTGTGTCTTGTGTCTTGTGTCTTGTGTCTTGTATCTTGTGTCTTGTATCTTGTATCTTGTATCTATATTCTGATGGGATAAGCGTACTGTGCTCCTAGTATGAGTGATGTGTGCTCTAACCGAGCGTAGCTCTAGAACCATGACCGTGGAGCAGTGTTAGGTTTCCCATGTGGAGAGGCTCCTGTGGAGACCAGACCTCCAGCTCTCTGAGGCTTCAATCAAACACGTCTGGTGGGACCACAGCCCCCTGCAGCCTGACACAATAAAGCCTGTACCGTCTCTCTCTCTCTCTCTCTCTCTCTCTCTCTCTCTCTCTCTCTCTCTCTCTCTCTCTCTCTCTCTCTCTCTCTCTCTCTCTCTCTCTCTCTCTCTCTCTCTCTCTCTCGTGTGTGTGTGGTGTGTGTGTGTGTGTGTGTGTGTGTGTGTGTGTGTGTGTGTGTGTGTGTGTGTGTGTGTGGGTGTGTGTGTGTGTGTGGGTGGTGGTGTGTGGGTGTGTGTGTGTGTGTGTGTGGTGTGTGTGTGTTGTGGTGGTTGTGTTGTGTATGTCTATGTTATGTCAGAGAGGGAATAGTTTGGCGAGTGTTGGTGTGAAGGGGTCGTGACCCCCAGGGTCAGAGACAGGAGATTGGGAGGTGGCTGACTAGGGCCTCCTCATGAAGCAGACCTGGGCTGTTTGGTGGATGCTTCGGTCCAAAGCTTACAGGGAGAGTTTAAAAATGTTGTATTTATTTTTCTTCTAGAAGTTGCTCTCCTCTTTACATCTCCTCGATAGGAAGCCAGTAGCCTAGCAACAGAGATCTAGTCGTCAACAATAGACCATATACTTACCTGGCTTTAATAACTGTCCTTACCTTGGAGAAAAAAACATGTATTTTCCCATCCTGAATGAATGAATGGAGTACATCTTATGAGTGTTCTGATTCATCCTGTTTTTTTGATTATTTTGTATTTTTTTGTCAACATGTTTTGTCCGGCTCATTCATTTCCACTCAAGTTATTCCATCTGTATGATTCAGAATCTGAATCTCATATCTTCCTTGGTCCTTTAGTTCCAGCACACAGCAGGAGGTTAGCGGAGGAGGAAGCTGTGTGGTCTGAGGACATCAATTACCTGGAGATGAAGGAGTCTCCTCCATCAGAGACCAGTGGCTCTCTCCTCTTCCTCTTTGGTTCCTGGTTGGAAGATGGAGGAGGATACGTATAGGACTACGCTATAGGAGCGCACGTAGCCCTGAGATGTCTGGGTATTAAATTGTTGTCCGTATGATGAAGATATCACACACACACACACACACACACACACACACACACACACTTTTTTTGTTGTTGTTATTTTTCCCCCAAAAAAATCATCCCAAATCACCATTTTAGGGCTTCTCTTTTCCAAAATGTTCTTCCTAAAGTTCTGATCGTAGCATCAGACCTGGTCTGGACACGCAAGTAAAGGACCTGATAGACCAACAGAGACGCTACAGTACAGTCCTGGGATGTCACATGACGTCACATGACAGAGGTGCAGATATCAGTCATAAGGTTGGGGGAGGGGAGGCTGGGGGAGGGAGGCTGGGGTCGAGGAGGCTGGGGGAGAGGAGGCTGGGGGAGGGGGAGGAGACTGGGGGAGAGGATGCTGGGGAGAGGAGGCTGGGGGAGAGGAGGCTGGGGGAGAGGGTGATGGGGGAGAGGAGGCTGGGGGAGGGAGAGGAGACTGGGGGAGAGGAGGCTGGGGGAGAGGAGGCTGGGGGAGAGGAGGCTAGGGGAGGGAGAGGAGACTGGGGGAGAGGATGCTGGGGAGAGGAGGCTGGGGGAGAAGAGGCTGGGGGAGAGGAGGCTGGGGGAGAGGGTGATGGGGGAGAGGAGGCTGGGGAGAGGGTGATGGGGGTGAGGAGGCTGGGGGAGAGGAGGCTGGGGGAGAGGAGGCTGGGGGAGAGGAGGCTGGGGGAGAGGAGGCTGGGGGAGAGGGTGATGGGGGTGAGGAGACTGGGGGAGAGGAGGCTAGGGGAGGGAGAGGAGACTGGGGGAGAGGGTGATGGGGAGAGGAGGCTGGGGGAGAGGAGGCTGGGGGAGAGGGTGATGGGGGAGAGGAGGCTGGGGGAGAGGAGGCTGGGGGAGAGAGGCTGGGGGAGAGGAGGCTGGGGGAGAGGAGGCTGGGGGAGAGGGTGATGGGGGTGAGGAGGCTGGGGGAGAGGAGGCTGGGGGAGAGGAGACTGGGGGAGAGGGTGATGGGGAGAGGAGGCTGGGGGAGAGGAGGCTGGGGGAGAGGGTGATGGGGGAGAGGAGGCTGGGGAGAGGGTGATGGGGGTGAGGAGGCTGGGGGAGAGGAGGCTGGGGAGAGGGAGGGAGAGCTGGAGGGAGAGGGCTGAGGGAGAGAGGGGAGAGGCTGGGGGAGAGGAGGCTGGGGGAGAGGCTGGAGGGAGAGGCTGGGGGAGAGGAGGCTGGGGAGAGGAGGCTGGGGGAGAGGAGGCTGGGGAGAGGGTGATGGGGGAGAGGAGGCTGGGGAAAAGGGTGATGGGGAGAGGAGGCTGGAGGAGGGGAGGCTGGGGGAGAGGGTGATGGGGGGAGGAGGCTGGAGGAGAGGAGGCTAGGAGAGAGGAGGGTGGGGGAGGGGAGGCTGGGGGAGGGAGAGGAAGCTGGGGAGGGGAGGCTGGGGGAGGGGGAGGAGACTGGGGGAGAGGAGGCTGGGGGAGAGGAGGCTGGGGAGGGGATGATGGGACTGGAGCAGACCAGTAGGGTGGAGATTTAGACCCAGGGGACGGAGGAAGAGGGGTCCAACGGGAGTTCAGTTGGTGAACAGCCTCATATATATATGTATATAAATATAGATTCAAGATTCAAGAAAAAAAAATAATATATATATATATACAGTATATATGAGGCTTTTTGCTGTAAACATATTATCAGCCTTGTTTATGGAGTGACAGTGTATTAGATATTAGATAGGGTGAAGAGCCTCACACACACACACACACACACACACACACACAGACTCACACACAGACTCACACACACACACACACAGACTCACACACACACACTCTGCTGTGTTCTTCATGGTCTTCCTGCAGTGGGAGGCGTCCATGATGTATCGTTTAGTGGCTCATCCGTCTTCCACGGTCACTTCCTGTCACTTCCTGTCACTTCCTGTCCCACTGGCTTTTTTATTTATTTATGACTTGACTGCCAGGGGTACTAAGTGGATAATTTTCCCTGTGTGTGTGTGTGTGTGTATGTATGTGTGTGTGTGTGTGTGTGTGTGTGTGTGTGTGTATGTGTGTGTGTGTGTGTGTGTGTGTGTGTGTGTGTGTGTGTGTGTGTGTGCGTGCGTGCGTGCGTGCGTGCGTGTGTGCGTGCGTGCGTGCGTGCGTGCGTGCGTGCGTGCGTGCGTGCGTGCGTGTGTGTGTGTGTGTGTGTGTGTGTGTGTGTGAAAAACAGAGAAAGAGAGAGAGAGCGGGAGAGAGAGAGAGAGAGAGAGAGAGAGAGAGAGAGAGAGAGAGAGAGAGAGAGAGAGAGGAGAGAGAGAGAGAGAGAGAGAGAGAGAGAGAGAGAGAGCGAGGAGAGAGAGAGAGGAGAGAGAGAGAGAGAGAGAGAGAGAGAGAGAGAGAGAGAGAGAGAGAGAGAGAGACAGAGACTTGCTTATTTTAGTTGTTATTTATCCTGATTTCGGTAAATTTTTGTTTTTAGAAAATGTTAGTCTTGATTTCCTAAAAACAAGATTAATTTTGTTAATGTTAATTTTGTTTTATTAAAACAAGATGAAATCCAATGTGATACGATAGTTCTAGATCATTCTACCAAGCGTTTTGCGGTCTGAGAGAGGGACTCACGGTGTGTGTGTGTGTGTGTGTGTGTGTGTGTGTGTGTGTGTGTGTGTGTGTGGTGTGTGTGTGTGTGTGTGTGTGTGTGTGTGTGTGTGTGTGGTGTGTGTGTGTGGTGTGTGTGTGTGTGTGTGTGTGAGCAGCAGTTGTCATGGCTCCCCCTGCTTCCCCCCCAGCTGTCACCCTGATGACATCATCCTGGAGCTGAGGCCTTATTGAGAATGACTCCCAGGACCGGACATTACAGATCAAGTTATTATCTGAGACATATAACCTCATGGAGGAGTTACAGACGGAGAGGGCCATGCTAGTAAATAGGAAATACTAATGTGTTTGCGATGGCAAACCATCAAGTAGTACCATCAATTTAAAAATATATATATTGTACATCTATATACAAACAAACAGCAAATACACATTGTTATATACACAAACAACAAAGGTCTGACTAAGACACAATCACACACTAAAACACACACACACATCTGTGAATGTGTGCGTGTCGATACTTGTACATACAGATATACAACGTGTATATCCATGTATACACACCTGTGTATACATTCAGATATACAACGTGTATATCCATGTATACATACCTGTGTCGTCGTGGGGAGAGCAGGACACACACATAGGTCATGTGGCATTGTCATGTGACACACATACCTATGTCATGTGGCCCATAAACCTATGTCATGTGACCCATAAACCTATGTCGTGAGTCACACAAACCTGTCATGTGACACACAAACTTACAGTATGTCATGTGACACACAAACCTATGTCATGTGACACACAAACCTATGTCATGTGACACACAAACCTATGTCATGTGACACACAAATCTATGTCATGTGACACACAAACCTATGTCATGTGACACACAAACCTATGTCATGTGACACACAAACCTATGTCATGTGACACACAAACCTATGTCATGTGATGCACAAACCTATGTCATGTGACACACAAACCTATGTCATGTCACCCACTCCTGGTTTCTTTGAAACTAAAGTATTGACCATACAGGCAGATTATTATGAAGTAACTTCCAGTGAGTTCAGTCATTCAGGGGTAGGGGGGTTAGGGGGCATCTTGCTCAAGGGTTCCTGCAGGTCGGCTGAGGACATCGGGGATCAAACCCAGAACCCTTTGGCCTTTGACCAACACGCTAAACACCAGACTTGTCTTATCCACAAGGTGCTGAACCAGATATTTTTAGAGTCAGCATTAATAAAAACATGGACCTGATGTTCGTAAAAACCCTGAAGAGCTTCTTTTGCTTTTGGGTCTGGAGAACGGACCCTCAGCTCAGAACCGCGGGTCCTTTTGGGACGCGGACGCGCTGCCGTTAGCCTGTTAGCTCTGTCTTTGAGCATCCAGAGGCTACACAACACACCAGGCTAGCTATAGGGACGCTCCTTATGGATTGTAACGAAAGTTCATTTTATTTCAGTTAACTTGGGAGGAAACTTTTCATTCTTCTCAGGAGTGACTCGGTCACCTCTCGTCTGTCCAAGGCTGTGTAATATTTATAATAAAATGTTTATAATATATATACAGTATAACAGATTAAAAAAGGCTTTCATTGAACCTTCCCGGTTTACATTCTTCATCAATACCGTATCGTATCTTCACCTGCCTTATCGATAAGGCAGGTGTTACAAACCATTCAGACCAGACCGGTGATGAAACACGCTCCTAAAATAGCCGACTCATTGTCCCGCAGCGGAGCGGAGAGAAGGTTCTGGAACTCACAGGTCCTCTCAGCTCCCAGGGAAGAAAGTCAGGATTTCCTCACTGCAGATGAATGGACGGCGATCAACACGTTCATTCAAGCACACACACACACACACACACACACACACACACACACACAACACACACACACACACACACACACACACACACACACACACACACACACACACACCACACAACACACAACACACACACACACACCACACAACACACACACACACACACACACACACACACACACAAACACACCCACACCCACACACACACGCCGTGGTGTTGAGAGAGCAGCTTGAGAAAGACTTAATTAACACCTCCAGGTCCTTCGGGTCATCCGGTCAGCTGTGAGGTTTGATTCTGTTGTTATTCTGTTGTTATTCTGTTGTTATTCTGTTGTTTATCTGCGGTCTGTCTGCATCATTCCTTAGCGTGTGTGTGTGAGCTGTGTGTGTATTTCACGTTGTTGCGTTAACTGTCTTGAGTCTTCTAGAAGATTTAAGAATTGTATTTGCCATTTCCAACAAGTTCAATAGAATTCTTAATCCCAATTCCCTCCAGCAGTAAGAATTTCAATAACAATACTATAACATTATATACACAATAAAAATTAAAACAAATAAAGAAATATTCTAAAAGAACAATAAAGTGACTGATGGATGATATCATATATGTACATGTTTTATATTGTGAAAAAAGTATTTAAAGCATTTTAAAGTGCCAGAAGTGCATCAGCATCAAAAGTACAGTGCAGTAACTGTAATGAGTCCAGAAATGTTATGATAGTGGAATGTTAATGACATGTTATGATAGTGTTATTATAGTGTAATGTTAATGACATGTTATGATAGTGTAATGTTAATGACATGTTATGATAGTGTAATGTTAATGACATGTTATGATAGTGTTATTATAGTGTAATGTTAATGACATGTTATGATAGTGTTATTATAGTGTAATGTTAATGACATGTTATGATAGTGTTATTATAGAGTAATGTTAATGACATGTTATGATAGTGTTATTATAGTGTAATGTTAATGACATGTTCTGATAGTGTTATTATAGAGTAATGTTAATGACATGTTATGATAGTGTTATTATAGTGTAATGTTAATGACATGTTATGATAGTGTTATGATAGTGTAATGTTAATGACATGTTATGATAGTGTTATGATAGTGTAATGTTAATGACATGTTATGATAGTGTTATTATAGAGTAATGGTAATGACATGTTATGATCTTTACACTTTGCACTCATTTACATTTACATTTAGGACATTTGGCAGACGCTTTTATCCAAAGCGACTGACAAGGTGTACATTTGTTGAAGCAGACAATAGCATAACGCTGAGGTACGCAAACATATAAATACAGCAGTTCACAAGCATTCATATTAACAAGATGAATAACACAATTTGGTACTGCCAGGTCACCTGCTTAAGTAGCTGTGATAAGAGCGGGTTATCAACATTAAGACTCCTAGCAGTTCAGTAGGTCACTGCCTGTGGATTAAAACTCTCCTTAAACCTGGTAGTCCTTGCTGTACGGATGCTGAGGAACCGGCGACGGTAGGGAGGAGAAGAGATGGAGCCCAGGGTGGTTGAGGTCCTTAGTGATGGACATGGCCTTCTTCCTCCTTCTTCTTCGGTCGTAAAGATCTCCTTAATGAATGGAAGTGCACACCCGATGATCTTCTCCACCGTCCTCCTGACCCTCTGGATGTCTTCCTTGTCCTGTTCAGTGGTGTCTCCGTACCACACGGTGACGCCACCCGCCAGGACGGTCTCTACGGGGCCACGGTAGAAGTTCACTAGCCACTTCTGGCCTATTCCGCTTTTCCTGAGGCACCGCAGAGCATGGAGGCGCTGGTGTTCAGCATGACCTCCGTGTTGCATGTCCACGACAGGTCATCGGAAATCTTTAGCCCAAGGAAACGGAAGCAGCTGACGACATCCACCAGTGTCCTGTCCAGGCTGATGGAGTGGTGTTCCGGTTGCTTCTGAAGTCCACGATGAGCTCCTTGGTCTTGCAGCCGGACCACCTCATCTCTGTACTCCGTTTCGTCACTTGGAGGGAACGATGGTGTTGAACGCCGAGCTGTAGTCAATGAACAGCAGTCTGACGTAGGTGTCCCTCCTGTCTAGGTGCTGCAGGGCCGTGTGTAGTGCCAGGGAGATGGTGTCGTCTACAGACCTGTTTGGTCTGTATGCAAACGGATAATGGAAATGGAGTGGGTCTAGGTACTCAGGGATGGAAAAGTTGATATGCGACATGACATGTTTCTCCCGGCACTTCATGGCTATGGGTGTTAAAGCCACTGCACAATAATCATTGTATTGAGGTTTGTTACCTTGGTCTTTTTGGGTGACGGCACAATGGTTGTCTCTTTGAAGCACGGTGTCGAGAAGCCAGTCTTTCAGATGCTAAGAATACGCCCACTGAGCTTAAATAGCATTCACTCTGTTATTTCAATTGGATACTTGGAAGGTGGTCCACCACCTAACCCTGGGTCTAGGGTCTGAGATTATTCTGTCTCAACTATGAGAGCTTCAACTGGTTTGAAATCAAATAAATAGAATCCCAGCTCAAATGACAGTACATTACATTCCAGTCATTTAGCAGACGCTTTTATCCAAAGCGACTTACAACAACTTACAATTTACACCACTTTGTTGTGTGTTTCAACAAAGGAAGGTAAGACAACAACTCGTCACCAGAAGTCAAAAGTGCATTTCATTTCTAACAAATCTCCAGGAACTGAGCCAGTGCTCAGGTACAATAAGTTCAGGTAAAAGTACAGTAAGGGAAAAGTACAATAAGTTGGCAATCAATATATAACATATCTACTTAGCGCTACGAGGAAGGATCCGGGAAGTGTGTCCTGAAGAGATGGGTTTTCAGTTTTCATCCAGATGGGCAGAGACTCTGCAGTCCTGACATCCGCGGGGAGTTTGTTCACCAAATTGGGGCCAGGAGGGAGAAGAACTCCGATATTGTTAGGGATAACCCTAACCCCTATGCTAATGATATATAACCTATGACTACATGAACTCATGTTACTTAATGGTTAATTAACGTACCCTTGTTGTAAAGTGCTCTCCAGTCATTGAGGGTTCAGCAGAGCAGCCCCTCCAGCTGGTTCTCCTCCTGGAGAGCAGGAGGGGGGTTCTTGGTTCTACCTGAGCCCAGGTGTCTCAGTGCTGACCCGCTGCTGACCGCCCCCCACTTCCTCCCCCTCCTCCCCTCCTCCCCTCCTCCCCCCCTCCTCCCCCCTCCTCCTCCTCCTCCTCCTCCTCCCTCCTCCTCCTCCTCCTCCCCTCCTCCTCCTCCCTCCTCCCCTACTCCTCCTCCTCCCTCCTCCCTCCTCCCCTCCTCCTCCCTCCTCCTCCTCCTCCCACCTCCTCCTCCCCCTCCTCCTCCTCCTCCCCTCCTCCCCTCCTCCTCCTCCTCCTCCTCCCCTCCTCCCACCTCCTCCTCCCCTCCTCCTCCTCCCCCTCTTCCCCCTCCTCCTCCTCCCTCCTCCCTCCTCCCCTCCTCCCCCCTATTATATATTATACATGAGGTATATATATGTAAGGTAATATATAGGTATTGTATATATGTAAGGTATATTATATATTATATATGAGGTATATATATGTAAGGTAATATATAGGTATTGTATATATGTAAGGTAATATATAGGTATTGTATATATGTAAGGTAATATATAGGTATTGTATATATGTAAGGTATATTATATATTATACATGAGGTATATATATGTAAGGTAATATATAGGTATTGTATATATGTAAGGTATATTATATATTATATATGAGGTATATATATGTAAGGTAATATATAGGTATTGTATATATGTAAGGTAATATATAGGTATTGTATATATGTAAGGTATATTATATATTATATATGAGGTATATATATGTAAGGTAATATATAGGTATTGTATATATGTAAGGTATATTATATATTATATATGAGGTATATATATGTAAGGTAATATATAGGTATTGTATTGAATTGAATTTATTTATTTAAACAAGGGACAGTGTACATTAATCAACATATTAAAAACATGTAAAAGTACTCGAATTAGCCAAAAGGCTAGTTTTCACCGATAGTCCCTTTGCCAGATGGAGATAGACATCCTAAAAGCAATAATAAAAATACCACGACATTGTTATACCATTGTACATATTTACAATAGATGACATCACTGAAGACAGATAAGAACAAGTCATGATAATAAATAAAACATTCACAATACGCACTCACACTAACACCATCACCCACACATCAGTGCTGACGCTGTTGATTATTAGTGAGCCACTTTTTAATACTGTGCTTGAATGTGTAGTAGGATGAGGACTCTCTTATTGGTTGGGGTATTGAATTCCATTGATGGGATGCGTGGAATGAAAAGACAGCCTGGCTGAATGCACTTTTCCTAAATGGGATTGCGCAGTCTCCCCTAGCCGCACCTCTAGTAACCCT
>CM051006.1:1497325-1504825 GCA_027704905.1 Muraenolepis orangiensis
ACAAACACGCACAAACCGAGAGGCACAGACACACACACACACACACACACAGACAAACACACAAACACACACACACACACAGACACACACACAGACACACACACACACACAGACACACACACATACACACACACACACAGACACACACACAGACACACACACAGACAAACACACACACACACAGACACAGAGACAAACACACACACACATACTCAGAGACGCACACACACACACATATAGAAAGGGGATTCGTCAGTCATTTGGGGGCTGGGCTTCACCGGGAGTAAAAGGCGGGTCATAAAATCTGTCATTCAACTTTGACGAGCGGATGTGAATGGGCTGATTTATAGGCCCCGCCCACTTTAGTTTTACTGTCGAATGTTTACAGGAACGACCATAAAAGGACACGTTTTAAAAATGAAACGCTGACCTTTTCCTGTCTTTTATAACGTCACTTTGAACCAGTCCAGATGAGACGGACATGAGACGGTCCAGATGAGACGGACATGAGACGGTCCAGATGAGACGGACATGAGACGGTCCAGATGAGACGGACATGAGACGGACCAGATGAGACGGACATGAGACGGACCAGATGAGACGGTCCAGATGAGACGGTCATGAGACGGTTCAGATGAGACGGTCATGAGACGGACCAGATGAGACGGTCATGAGACGGTTCAGATGAGACGGTCATGAGATGGACCAGATGAGACGGTCCAGATGAGACGGACATGAAATGGTCCAGATGAGACGGTCGAATGTTTACAGGAACGACCATAAAAGGACACGTTTTAAAAATTAAACGCTGACCTTTTCCTGTCTTTTATAACGTCACTTTGAACCAGTCCAGATGAGACGGACATGAGACGGTCCAGATGAGACGGACATGAGACGGTCCAGATGAGACGGACATGAGACGGTCCAGATGAGACGGTCAATAGATAAACGGTTCAGATGAGACGGTCATGAGACGGACCAGATGAGACGGACATGAGACGGACCAGATGAGACGGTCATGAGATGGACCAGATGAGACGGACATGAGACGGACCAGATGAGACGGTCATGAGACGGACCAGATGAGACGGACCAGATGAGACGGACATGAGACGGACCAGATGAGACGGACATGAGACGGACCAGATGAGACGGTCATGAGACGGTTCAGATGAGACGGTCCAGATGAGACGGACATGAGACGGTCCAGATGAGACGGACATGAGACGGACCAGATGAGACGGTTATGAGACGGACCAGATGAGACGGACATGAGACGGACCAGATGAGACGGACATGAGACGGACCAGATGAGACGGTCCAGATGAGACGGTCATGAGACGGACCAGATGAGACGGTCCAGATGAGACGGTCCAGATGAGACGGTCCAGATGAGACGGTCCAGATGAGACGGTCCAGATGAGACGGACCAGATGAGACGGACATGAGACGGACAGATGAGACGGACCAGATGAGACGGACATGAGACGGACCAGATGAGACGGACATGAGACGGACCAGATGAGACGGTCCAGATGAGACGGTCATGAGACGGACCAGATGAGACGGTCCAGATGAGACGGTCATGAGACGGACCAGATGAGACGGTCATGAGACGGACCAGATGAGACGGTCATGAGACGGACCAGATGAGACGGTCCAGATGAGACGGTCCAGATGAGACGGTCCAGATGAGACGGTCCAGATGAGACGGACATGAGACGGACCAGATGAGACGGTCATGAGACGGTCCAGATGAGACGAGGAGATTGGGGGGGACGAGATGCAGCACCTTGTCAATAACTCCATGACCAAGTAGACAACAGGATGATAGGAAGATCCCCCCCCACCCAAGAAGACACAGATATCAGTAAGGACAGAGCTTGATAGAGAGACTGCAGACGCATGGCGTTACAAGCTGAAGGACCAGAGTTAATAAGCTAATGGAGGGATGAGACAAAGTGAGGGGAGATGGAGCCCTGAGCAGAGGAAGCACCCAGTTACCCCCAAGGGGAAATAAAACCAGAACAATAAAACATTGTTTTTCTTCAATTGCTAACAAGCTCAATGAGTCGATACTGAGGTGGCAGCATTAACAACAAGTCTCCATCTCACCTCCAGAACGCCCTCAAACCGACAAAACACGTCTCAAAGTTGTGTCAGCTCGTTCCACCATAACTAGCCAACTAGCCTCACTCGGACGGCGTTACGTTGTCACTAGAGGGAGCGTTCCTTTCATGGTTCACTTTGATCGTCTAACGTCCACCAAGACAAACGTAGCTTCAGTTCGCTGGGCTTCCACAGAAGGTGAAGCTGTGTGTTATTAAGCCTCATGTCCATCCCTCTGAGGCCAGGTTACCTGCCAGCCGTCGGTCACGGATGTCTCGTAGTTTTACCGCAAGAGAACCAACCAAGGCTTTGGAATGGTTCTTATTTCACTTCATGGTACAGAGATTCTGCGGGGAGTTCTTCTGTATATTTCAGTACGGTTGCGGCAGAACCCACTCTGTGTTTTGAAAGTGTTTCTTGACAGTTTAGAAAACGGTTCTGAAGTGTTTTGGCATTTGGAAAATGTGCTGAAATATGTGGTGTTCAGCAGGTGGCAGAAAGCCTAAAGACTCTGGGGTTTGGACAATGTGCTCATTGAGTGAAAAGTGAGTCACAGTTTGTTCCTGAGTTCCGCCGACTGTGTGACGCCTTCTGACAATGGCTCTTCTGTTGGGCCCCATGCATGGGAGCAAAAATCACTCTTAAACATTAAGGACAGAAAGACCATAAAATGCATACATGGGTAGCGAGGAAGCAGCCACTCTTCTGTCCTGTAGCTGACTAAGGGGGCCAGATCCAGCTCCACCAGGAGAACCAGCTCCACTAGGAGAACCAGCTCCACCAGGAGAACCAGCTCCACCAGGAGAACCAGCTCCTCAAGGAGAACCAGCTCCACCAGGAGAACCAGCTCCTCAAGGAGAACCAGCTCCTTAAGGAGAACCAGCTCCACAAAGTGAACCTGTCAGCCCTGAGTAGCGGAGACCTGGGGGTCAGTTGGTCCCTCATGACTGAACAAGGACGGCTTTTAGCTGGGCCCCTGGGACCCACTTTACTACAGGCAATATCCTGATGGAGGAGGAGGAGGAGTGGAGGAAGAGAAGGAGGAGAGAGAGGAGGAGAGGAGGAGAGAAGGAGGAGAGAGAGGAGGAGTGGAGGAAGAGAAGGAGGAGAGAGAGGAGGAGAGGAGGCGGAGAGAGAGGAGGAGAGAAGGAGGAGAGAGAGGAGGAGAGGAGGAGAGGAGGAGAGGAGGCAGGAGGAGTAAAGGAAGAGGTGGGAGGGACGATGAGGAGAGAGAGATGTCCGCTTGTTATTTTCTATGTCATCAATTCATGTTTTGATGTCATCCTGAGGAGCAGCAGGAGCTCAGTCTGTTGGGACTTGGCTTGAGAACCAGAAGGTCATCTCTCTCTCCTCTCTCTCTCTCTCTCTTACTCTCTCTCTATCTCTCTCCCTCCCTCTCACCCTCTCTCCCTCTCTCTCTCCCTCTCTATCTTCTCCCTCCCTCCCTATCCCACTCTCTCTCTCTCTCTCTCTCCTCTCTCTCTCTCTCTCTCTCTCTCTCTCTCTCTCTCTCTCTCTCTCTCTCTCTCTCCCTCTCTATCTTCTCCCTCCCTCCCTATCCCACACTCTCTCTCTCTCTCTCTCTCTCTCTCTCTCTCTCTCTCTCTCCTCTCTCTCTCTCTCTCTCTCTCTCTCTCTCTCTCTCTCTCTCCTCTCTCTCTCTCTCTCTCTCTCTCTCCCCTGCTGTGCATGATGAAACGTCAGTGGGAAGATGGAGTCTATGTTCTGTCGCCCAATAGATGAACGTTAGTGGAGGTGATGGAGCAGGGAATCAGACTCTGGTCATCGGGGACCGAGGAGCTCATGAAGCCAGGAACCTCCTCCCTAAACGCCCCAGAAAACCCAGAGGGGGGAACCGAGTCTCATGGGAACCAGACGTGCTGAATCACCAACTCAGTGACTTTGGGGAACCCCTGGGTACGTCTCGGGTCTGCAGGGAAACCCATGTTGGATGTGGGAGCGTGTTTTAAGAACCCAAGTCGTCCATCACCATATTTACGTTTTTCATTTTGAAGAACATGTTGATGGAAACGGACAAAATCGAATCAACTTCCTCTGATTTGCATAAAAGTTGATCCTCTCTTGAGGTGTTTATGACTGATTTTGAATCGAGTTAATTCGCAAAAGCGGAGATATAAACAACTTTGTCACGGGACTTACGGCTTCTTCTCAAGCGTTGACCTATGACCCCAAACATGACTAATGTCTCCGCCCGATGGCCGTCATCGCTGACCTGGTTTGTTCGCTCTAACTAGTTGATGGAAACACAACTCATTAACATTTCTAAAAGTTTGCTTAAAATTAGATTTGACTGTTGGATGGAAACCAGCTTGTGTTTTAGTCGGGTTCAAACATTTCCAAGACGCAAATTAAACTACAATCATAGGGCCTATTTCTGAGGAGCTGGTCTGGTATGAGCGCTGGTTTGTGTGCTTGTCTCAGGGTTTTTCTCTCATAAACGTTTAAGGCTGTTAAGGAGGTTTCTTTGGTTTAACTGCGGAACAAGCGTCCGCTTCTGGGGCTTAAAGCGTCTGGAGGGTAATCACCGCGCTCTGATCAGCAGCCGTCCGCTACAAGAGATGGAGATCGCTCCGCTGAAGGCTTAATGCTCAACACGTGTTCCTCTGGCTCCTCGATCGCCCGCTGCTGGTCTCTCTCTCTCTCTCTCGGAGGTAGAAAGCTCCGGTAACGCGACACTACGTCAATATTTCCCCCACAAAACTGCAGCAGCGATCCAGCAGATTGCTGGGCTAACACTACAGCTATTATCCCCAGGTAACTCTACACCCCTCTCTCTCTCTCTCTCTCTCTCTCTCTCTCTCTCTCTCTCTCTCTCTCTCTCTCTACACCTCTCTCTCTCTCTCTCTCTCTCTCTCTCTCTCTCTACACCCCTCTCTCTCTCTCTCTCTCTCTCTACACCCCTCTCTCTCTCTCTCTCTCTCTCTACACCTCTCTCTCTCTCTCTCTCTCTCTCTCTCTCTCTCTCTCTCTCTACACCCCTCTCTCTCTCTCTAAACCTCTCTCTCTCGCACTCTACATCTCTCTCTCTCTCTCTCTCTCTCTCTCTCTCTCTCTCTCTCTCTCTCTCTCTACACCCCTCTCTCTCTCTCTCTCTCTACACCCCTCTCTCTCTCTCTCTCTCTCTCTACACCTCTCTCTCTCTCTCTCTACACCCCTCTCTCTCTCTCTAAACCTCTCTCTCTCGCACTCTACATCTCTCTCTCTCTCTCTCTCTCTCTCTCTCTCTCTCTCTCTCTCTCTCTCTCCTCTCTCTCTCTCTCTCTCTCTCTCTCTCTCTCTCTCTCTCTCTCTCCCATTATTGATGGCCCAGTAAGTGTAACGGTTTCTAACCAATTACATGAATGTTTGATGAGTTCTACACCAGAAACACGTCGATGGTTATCTGCTTTCGGCCCGCGAGCGCTAAGCTTACTTTCGCTCGCCGCCCGCAGGGATTAGCACTTGGTTGTCCTCAGCCTCCTTAGCCTCTTTAGCCTCCTTAGCCTCCTTAGTCTGCTTAGCCACTATAACATCCTTAGCCCCTTTAGCCTCCTTAGCCTCCTTAGTCTGCTTAGCCACTATAACATCCTTAGCCTCTTTAGCCTCCTTAGCCTCCTTAGTCTGCTTAGCCACCATAGCATCCTTAGCCTCTTTCGCGTCCTTAGCGTCCTTAGCCTCTTTTAGCGTCCTTAGCCACCTTTGCGTCCGGTAAGATGGGGGAGATGATGGGGGAGATGGGGGAGGAGATGGGGGAGGTGATGGGGGAGGAGATGGAGGAGGAGATGGGGATATGGGGGAGGAGATGGGGGATATGGGGGAGGAGATGGGGAGGAGATGGAGGAGGAGATGGGGGATATGGGGAGGAGATGGGGGATATGGGGAGGAGATGGGGAGGAGATGGAGGAGGAGATGGGGGATATGGGGAGGAGATGGGGATATGGGGGAGGAGATGGGGAGGAGATGGAGGAGGAGATGGGGATATGGGGAGGAGATGGGGGATATGGGGAGGAGATGGGGGAGGAGATGGAGGAGGAGATGGGGATATGGGGAGGAGATGGGGGATATGGGGAGGAGATGGGGGAGGAGATGGAGAGGAAATGGGGGATATGGGGAGGAGATGGGGATATGGGGGGAGATGGGGAGGAGATGGGGGAGGAGATGGAGGAGGAGATGGGGAGGTTTAGTTCAAGAGGTAAAGAAGTCAAGGGGTGAGTGGCGTGTCCCTGTGTTGACTCTGGTGACCTGGTAAAGTGATATATAGAGAGAGACATTGGGGAGGGGAGGAGAGAGAGAGAGAGAGAGAGAGAGAGAGAGAGAGAGAGAGAGAGAGAGAGAGAGGAGAGAGAGAGAGAGAGAGAGAGAGAGAGAGAGAGAGAGAGAGTTTCACAGTCAGTTAGTCTACCTACATTTGTGTTTTTACCCACAAATTGAAACCAACTATTATTCATGAGCAGAATATGAATTCAACCCACACATACTGTTCAAACACACACACACACACACACAAACACACACACAAACACACGCACACAAAAACAAACAGATACACATACACACACACACACAGGCACATACACACACACACACACAAAAACACAAACGCACACACACAGTGTTTGACTGACTCGAGGAGCATCCATGTCTTCTTCTCCATTGGAGGATTTCTGATCACTTGGTGGTCTGGTTCACCAGGGACTGGTCCAGTGGGAGTGGAGAGCGGTTCTCCAGGGACTGGTCCAGTGGGAGTGGAGAGCGGTTCACCAGGGACTGGTCCAGTGGGAGTGGAGAGCGGTTCTCCAGGGACTGGTCCAGTGGGAGTGGAGAGCGGTTCTCCAGGGACTGGTCCAGTGGGAGTGGAGAGCGGTTCACCAGGGACTGGTCCAGTGGGAGTGGAGAGCGGTTCTCCAGGGACTGGTCCAGTGGGAGTGGAGAGCGGTTCACCAGGGACTGGTCCAGTGGGAGTGGAGAGCGGTTCACCAGGGACTGGTCCAGTGGGAGTGGAGAGCGGTTCACCAGGGACTGGTCCAGTGGGAGTGGAGAGCGGTTCACAGGACTGTCCAGGGAGTGGAGAGCGGTTCACCAGGGACTGGTCCAGTGGAGTGGAGAGCGGTTCACCAGGGACTGGTCCAGTGGGAGTGGAGAGCGGTTCACCAGGACTGGTCCAGTGGGAGTGGAGAGCGGTTCACCAGGGACTGGTCCAGTGGGAGTGGAGAGCGGTTCACCAGGGACTGGTCCAGTGGGAGTGGAGAGCGGTTCACCAGGGACTGGTCCAGTGTGAGTGGAGAGCGGTTCACCAGGGACTGGTCCAGTGGGAGTGGAGAGCGGTTCACCAGGGACTGGTCCAGTGGGAGTGGAGTCACGGTTGGGTGTGGGTGGGACCCAGAAGCAGAG
>CM051006.1:1509825-1517325 GCA_027704905.1 Muraenolepis orangiensis
AAATTAAATATTGTCCTGGGAAAAAAATACTGAATAAACCAAGTTTGTTCTTTGGGGGGGGGGGGGGGGGGTAGTGTGTGTGTGTGTGTGTGTGTGGTAGAGTGTGTGTGTGTGTGGTGAGTGTGTGTGTGTGTGTGTGTGTGTGTGTGTGTGTGTGTGTGTGTGTGTGTGTGTGGTAGAGTGGTGTGTGTGTGTGTGTGTATGTGTGTGTGTGTGTGTGGTAGTGTTTGTGTGTGTGTGTGTGGTAGTGTGTGTGTGTGTGTGTGTGTGTGTGTGTGTGTGTGTGTGTGTGTGTGTGTGTGTGTGTGTGTGTGTGTGTGTGTGTGTGTGTGTGTGGTAGTGTGTGTGTGTGTGTGTGTGTGTGTGTGTGTGTGTGTGTGTGTGTGTGTGTGTGTGTGTGTGTGTGTGTGTGTGTGTGTGTGGTAGAGTGGTGTGTGTGTGTGTGTGTGTATGTGTGTGTGTGTGTGTGGTAGTGTTTGTGTGTGTGTGTGTGTGGTAGTGTGTGTGTGTGTGTGTGTGTGTGTGTGTGTGTGTGTGTGTGTGTGTGTGTGTGTGTGTGTGTGTGTGTGTGTGTGTGTGTGTGTGTGTGTGGTGTGTGTGTGTGTGTGTGTGTGTGTGTGTGTGTGTGTGTGTGTGTGTGTGTGTGTGTGTGTGTGTGTGTGTGTGTGTGTGTGTGTGTGTGGTGTGTGTGTGTGTGTGTGTGTGTGTGTGTGTGTGTGTGTGTGTGTGTGTGTGTGTGTGTGGTAGCAGCAGGTGATCATATCTGATGGAACTGGAGCTCTTGAGTAGGGTTGCATTAATGGAGCCAATGTGTTGATGGTTAACTGCCCTGAGAACCTGCTCCCAGCAGGCCGGAGGAACCAGGACCAGAGGGACGCCAAACAGGGCTCAGCCTCTCAGCCTCTCAGCCTCTCAGCCTCTCAGCCTCTCAGCCTCTCAGCCTCTCAGCCTCCTCTCAGCCTCCTCTCAGCCTCTCAGCCTCTCAGCCTCTCAGCCTCCTCTCAGCCTCTCATCCTCTCAGCCTCTCAGTGCGGCTTCAGGGACGCTCAATTTGGGAAATTGGCCCTCAAATTGTAAATGATTTAATTGATTTAACCACTACATTATATATTAGCATGAAGTTCACCGTAACATCCGCCCTCTGGTTAGATGACAACACACTGGACCCACCATGGAGGAGGAGCCGCTACTTATATTCACTTATATTAACTTATATATAAGTGATATATCACTTATATATCACTTATTTATAACTATATATCACTATATATCACTTATATATCACTTATATATAACTACATATCACTATATATCACTTATTTATCACTTATATATAACTATATATCACTTATATATAAGTGATATATCACTTCTATATCACTTATATATAAGTTATATATCACTTATATATAAGTGATATATCACTTCTATATCACTTATATATAACTATATATCACTTATATAAAACTGTATATCACTATATATCACTCTCTACCTACTGCCCCCCAAACCCACCACCGTTTATATAAAACACAAATAACCAACTTATTGAAGACATCTTAAACAATCCGCCCCTCGGTCTTTACCGGGGAGCGGGGAGCGGGGAGCGGGGAGCCGCAGCGCCGGGCCGTCGGGAGCCCCCCCGCGGACCCCCATACCTCCTAATGAAGACCAGAGCCGCGGAGCTCAGCCTGTCTCACGTGACCTGATCACCGCTCTCCGGTAGGAGCTCAGCCCCCGGGTCCTTCTTATCGGTTACCCCCCCCCCCCCCCACACACACACACACACACACACACACACACACACACACTCTAGCACACACACACACACACACACACACACACACGTGTCCGTGTCGGAACGGGACGCACCGGTCCGGGATGTTATCGCGTGAGGGCTCGTTAGCCGTCAAGCGGAGCGATCGATCGATCAGCAGAACGATCGATCAAGCGGGAAGTGTGCGCGCGTTTGTAAGTACGTGCGTGCGTGTTGTTGGCCGTTAAAAAGCGAGCGCGGCAAACGGCTGGGAGCGTTACTGTGTGAGTGTTACTGAGACATGAAAACAGACCAAAACACTGGTGTGTGTGTGTGTGTGTGTGTGAGTGTGTGTGTGTGTGTGTGTGGCAGTGTGTGTGTGTGTGTGGTGTGTGTGTGTGTGTGTGTGGTGTGTGTGTGTGTTCCTGAGACATGAAATCAGACCAAAACACGTAGAAGATAAACAGACAGATGAAGCCAGTCTGATCAGCATACACTGTACGTGTGTGCGTGTGTACGTGTGTGCGTGTGTGCGTGTGTGCGTGTGCGTGTGTGCGTGTGTGCGTGTGCGTGTGTGTGTTAGTGTGTTTACATGAATAAAACAGTGTGTCTCATACATCAGACATGATGTATGGTGCAGTACACCTCCCCAGCTGGAAGACACACAGGGTGTGTGTGTGTGTGTGTGTGTGTGTGTAATGGGCCATAAGTGACCTATAGTAATGTACATAGTAATGTACAAAGATACATATATATACACAAATATACACAATATACAAATATTAAAATGAGAATATATTTGTGTGGTGCTGGCCGGTATCCTTCAGGTGGGGATCACAGCGGAACATTGGAGAACAGATGCAGATTGTGGTATGGTTAGATGGGGTAGGGTGGACCAAGACCATGTGGAGAACCTCTAGTCTAGTACCTATCAGTCTGATGGTTAGATGGGGTAGGGTGGACCAAGACCATGTGGAGAACCTCTAGTCTAGTACCTATCAGTCTGGTGATGAGATGGACCATGTAGAGAACCTCTAGTCTAGTACCTATCAGTCTGATGAGATGGAGCATGTAGAGAACCTCTAGTCTAGTACCTATCAGTCTGATGGTTAGATGGGGTAGGGTGGACCAAGACCATGTAGAGAACCTCTAGTCTAGTACCTATCAATCTGATGATGAAATGGACCATGTAGAGAACCTCTAGTCTAGTACCTATCAGTCTGATGATGAGATGGAACATGTGGAGAACCTCTAGTCTAGTACCTATCAGTCTGATGATGAGATGGAACATGTGGAGAACCTCTAGTCTAGTACCTATCAGTCTGATGATGAGATGGAACATGTGGAGAACCTCTAGTCTAGTACCTATCAGTCTGGTGATGTGACCTCTAGTCCTACAGGATTCAAACAAGAGTTATAAAAGGTCGGTTTTCAGTTAAGATTTAAATAGTTCAACAAAGTCTGCTTCGCTGATTACAGGGTTTAAGTTTAATAATGTATAAATTATTATTATTATAATTATAATTATTCATAAATTAGCATGGACATCATCTCTCTTTCTCTCTTAGAGGGGAGAGAGAGAGAGAGGGTGAGAGAGAGAGAGAGAGAGAGAGAGAGAGAGAGAGAGAGAGAGAGAGAGAGAGAGAGAGAGAGAGAGAGAGAGAGAGAGAGGGGGGGGGGTGAGAGAGAGAGGGGAGAGAGAGAGAGGGTGAGAGAGAGAGAGAGAGAGAGAGAGGAGAGAGAGAGAGAGAGAGAGAGAGAGAGAGGAGAGAGAGAGAGAGGAGAGAGAGGAGGAGGGAGAGAGAGAGAGGAGAGAGAGAGAGAGAGGAGAGAGAGAGAGAGAGTAGAGAGAGAGAGAGAGAGAGAGAGAGAGAGAGGGAGAGAGAGAGAGAGAGAGAGAGAGAGAGGGGAGAGAGAGAGAGAGAGGGTGAGAGAGAGAGAGAGAGAGAGAGAGAGAGAGAGAGAGAGGGTGAGAGCTAGACCCAGAGGCAGTTAGACAGAGTTAGATGGTCGTTGCAAACCCACATAGTCATTTCCTCTTCCTCGTCTTCACCACACAGAGCAGGTCTGCCCGCCTGTTGGCCTGCAAGCACGTCTGTCTGACACGTGTGTGTGTGTGTCTGTGTGTGTGTGTATGCGTGTGTGTGTGTGTGTGTGTGTTTGTGTGTGTGTGTGTGTGTATGTGTGTGTGTGTGTCTGTCTGTCTGTGTGTGTGTGTGTGTGTGTGTGTGTGGGTGTGTCCTGGGAGAGATTAAGTTAGACACACAGACAGGAACACATGATGACTCAGTTTGAACTGAACTAACTAAAAGCCTTTCCCTGGTGGAGAGGAGCTCAGACATGCTGCAGTGTGACCAGCGGCCAGCAGCAGGGCCGTGGGGGGGTCGAGGGAGGGCTGAGGGGAGCAGGGCCCCCCTCAGCCCTCCCTTGACCCCCCCTCCCCAGCAGCAGGGCCGTGGGGAGGGTGTTCAAGGGAGGGCTGAGGGGGGCCCTGCTCCCCTCAGCCCTCCCTCGACCCCCCCTCCCCAGCAGCAGGGCCGTGGGGAGGGGGGGTCGAGGGAGGGCTGAGGGGGGCCCTGCTCCCCCGCTCCAGCACGGCCCTTTTATCAATGACAAATCATTTAGCGTTAATTCCGGCCGTCAGCCGTCAAGTCATTCCCCGCCGCTGCTGCTCCCGCTACACAGCTAGGCTAGGTAGCGGGGCTAACGTGTTGTAGCGCTAACAGGAAGTGAGCGGCTAGCAGCTCCTCACAGTAGCAGAGAGGAAGTGTGGCTCCTGACAGAACAACGACCTAATCACAGCCTTGAGACTAATGTCTCTCTCTCTCTCTCTCTCTCTCTCTCTCTCTCTCTCTCTCTCTCTCTCTCTCTCTCTCTCTCTCTCTCTCTCTCTCTCTCTCTCTCTCTCTCTCTCTTTCTCTCTCTGCCTCTCACTCTGAGAGTGAGTTAAAGAGGTGGAGAGAGGGATAGAGTAGGGAAGGTCAATTATATATTTTTGTATTTAAGCTTGGTGATGTTTTTCTCTATATTATCTCTAGTTAGTGAGAGGACACATCCCTTTGATACAGTATCTATATTTATCTATATTTATAGTTCAGTAGTTCACCAATCCACTTCCTCCTCTCTCCTCTCCTAGTGTTCTCTATCCATCCATCGGGTATATCTCACCACCTATATATTATTATTCATTATTAGATATTATTAGATATTATTAGATATTATTACATTAGTTTAGACTCCAGGTGAGTGTCAGTGTCCTTCATCATCCGGTCGGAGGATGACTCCTTGGTGGTAGTGATGCTGATGGTAGAGAGGAGGAGGAGGTGCTGATGGTAGAGAGGAGGAGGAGGTGCTGATGGTAGAGAGGAGGTGATGCTGATGGTAGAGAGGAGGAGGAGGTGCTGATGGTAGAGAGGAGGAGGAGGTGCTGGTGGTAGTGAGGAGGAGGTGCTGATGGTAGTGAGGAGGAGGAGGTGCTGATGGTAGAGAGGAGGAGGAGGTGCTGGTGGTAGTGAGGAGGAGGTGCTGATGGTAGTGAGGAGGAGGTGCTGATGGTAGTGAGGAGGTGGTGCTGATGGTAGTGAGGAGGAGGAGGTGCTGGTGGTAGTGAGGAGGAGGTGCTGATGGTAGTGAGGAGGAGGAGGTGCTGATGGTAGAGAGGAGGAGGAGGTGCTGATGGTAGAGAGGAGGAGGAGGTGCTGATGGTAGTGAGGAGGAGGTGCTGATGGTAGTGAGGAGGAGGTGCTGATGGTAGTGAGGAGGAGGAGGTGCTGATGGTAGAGAGGAGGTGGTGCTGATGGTAGTGAGGAGGAGGAGGTGCTGATGGTAGAGAGGAGGTGGTGCTGATGGTAGTGAGGAGGAGGAGGTGCTGATGGTAGTGAGGAGGAGGAGGTGCTGATGGTAGAGAGGAGGAGGAGGTGCTGATGGTAGTGAGGAGGAGGAGGTGCTGGTGGTAGTGAGGAGGAGGTGCTGATGGTAGAGAGGAGGTGGTGCTGATGGTAGTGAGGAGGAGGTGCTGGTGGTAGTGAGGAGGAGGAGGTGCTGGTGGTAGTGAGGAGGAGGTGCTGATGGTAGAGAGGAGGTGGTGCTGATGGTAGTGAGGAGGAGGTGCTGGTGGTAGTGAGGAGGAGGTGCTGATGGTAGTGAGGAGGTGGTGCTGATGGTAGAGAGGAGGTGGTGCTGGTGGTAGTGAGGAGGAGGTGCTGGTGGTAGTGAGGAGGTGGTGCTGATGGTAGTGAGGAGGAGGAGGTGCTGATGGTAGTGAGGAGGAGGTGCTGATGGTAGTGAGGAGGTGGTGCTGATGGTAGAGAGGAGGTGGTGCTGGTGGTAGTGAGGAGGAGGTGCTGATGGTAGTGAGGAGGAGGTGCTGATGGTAGTGAGGAGGAGGTGCTGATGGTAGAGAGGAGGAGGTGCTGATGGTAGAGAGGAGGTGGTGCTGGTGGTAGAGAGGAGGTGGTGCTGATGATAGTGAGGAGGAGGTGCTGGTGGTAGAGAGGAGGTGGTGCTGATGGTAGTGAGGAGGAGGTGCTGATGGTAGTGAGGAGGAGGTGCTGATGGTAGTGAGGAGGAGGTGCTGATGGTAGAGAGGAGGTGGTGCTGATGGTAGTGAGGAGGAGGAGGTGCTGATGGTAGTGAGGAGGAGGTGCTGATGGTAGTGAGGAGGTGGTGCTGATGGTAGAGAGGAGGTGGTGCTGATGGTAGTGAGGAGGAGGTGCTGATGGTAGAGAGGAGGAGGAGGTGCTGATGGTAGAGAGGAGGAGGAGGTGCTGGTGGTAGTGAGGAGGAGGTGCTGATGGTAGTGAGGAGGAGGTGCTGATGGTAGTGAGGAGGTGGTGCTGATGGTAGTGAGGAGGAGGAGGTGCTGGTGGTAGTGAGGAGGAGGTGCTGATGGTAGTGAGGAGGAGGAGGTGCTGATGGTAGAGAGGAGGAGGAGGTGCTGATGGTAGAGAGGAGGAGGAGGTGCTGATGGTAGTGAGGAGGAGGTGCTGATGGTAGTGAGGAGGAGGTGCTGATGGTAGTGAGGAGGAGGAGGTGCTGATGGTAGAGAGGAGGTGGTGCTGATGGTAGTGAGGAGGAGGAGGTGCTGATGGTAGAGAGGAGGTGGTGCTGATGGTAGTGAGGAGGAGGAGGTGCTGATGGTAGTGAGGAGGAGGAGGTGCTGATGGTAGAGAGGAGGAGGAGGTGCTGATGGTAGTGAGGAGGAGGAGGTGCTGGTGGTAGTGAGGAGGAGGTGCTGATGGTAGAGAGGAGGTGGTGCTGATGGTAGTGAGGAGGAGGTGCTGGTGGTAGTGAGGAGGAGGAGGTGCTGGTGGTAGTGAGGAGGAGGTGCTGATGGTAGAGAGGAGGTGGTGCTGATGGTAGTGAGGAGGAGGTGCTGGTGGTAGTGAGGAGGAGGTGCTGATGGTAGTGAGGAGGTGGTGCTGATGGTAGAGAGGAGGTGGTGCTGGTGGTAGTGAGGAGGAGGTGCTGGTGGTAGTGAGGAGGTGGTGCTGATGGTAGTGAGGAGGAGGAGGTGCTGATGGTAGTGAGGAGGAGGTGCTGATGGTAGTGAGGAGGTGGTGCTGATGGTAGAGAGGAGGTGGTGCTGGTGGTAGTGAGGAGGAGGTGCTGATGGTAGTGAGGAGGAGGTGCTGATGGTAGTGAGGAGGAGGTGCTGATGGTAGAGAGGAGGTGGTGCTGGTGGTAGAGAGGAGGTGGTGCTGATGATAGTGAGGAGGAGGTGCTGGTGGTAGAGAGGAGGTGGT
>CM051006.1:1522325-1537325 GCA_027704905.1 Muraenolepis orangiensis
ATGGGTCTGGATTGGTCTGGATGGGTCTGGATGGGTCTGGATGGAGTCGATCAATAGGAAGCTTTAGAGAGCTGAAAGCTCCTGGAAGCTCTCAGGCTGCTGGGATCATTCTTATACCGGTTTGATCCAGTGTGGTGCGTATATATATATATATATACACTATAATACAGAGTAATATATATATATATCAGTTGTGTAGCGTCAGGGCCTTCAAGGTATTCAGAGAAGACCCTGGAACTCTCAGATTAATAGTATTAATAAAATGTAATACAATTTTATCAAATTTAAATCAAATGAGAATGGTATCTGTGTTGTTATCTGTTATATTACAGTGTTACGTTGATTTGTTTGTCTTTCTCGGTCCATGCACGACGCATTTGAGTGGTTTTGAGTTGGAAAAACAATGCAACCAATCAGATATTTTTCTGGGTTGCTGGGAAGAATATCCTTCAACCAAAGTATTCCCGATGACTTTGGCCCTCAGACTGAATGAGAGCGTATGTTTGGATTGGCAATTTGATCAACCAATCATATAGTGATTTGTAGCCAATGGGCGTATTCTTTCAGATTTCCCCACAGCTCAATAGGGAGCTAGAAGGATCACTGGCTGGAGCGAGAGGGGATTTAGCGTAGGGCTACGTTGTTTACGTCAAAATTGCAACAGGCGATGATGTCGTTGCGGATTTATTGTCGGAACCATTTTCAAACACAAATCGGGAGGATTGAATCCTCTTTATTGGTTACACGTAAACATACATTGAAATGTGTTCCCTGCATTTAACCCATCCTGGAATTAGGAGCAGTGGGCAGCTGTTTATACAGAGGGGAGCAGTTGGGGTTAGGGTGTCTTCCTCAAGGACACCTCCACAGGTTTTGCTAGGAGGAGCCGGGGATCGAACCAGCAACCTTCCGGTTGTGAGGCGACCGCTCTACCTCCTGAGCGAAACTGCCGCCCCAAGACGACCATTCAATGTAAAGATGGACATTATTAAAAAAGGCCGTCCAATGCCTGACAATCTTGAGCTGAATCAAGTTGTTATAGGCTATATGTTCGCCATTTTCAGGCTAGCAACTAGGAAAGATACCCGTGGCTAACGGGTATTTTTCCAGGAGAATGGATTTGGTCTTTAGTGAACATCATTGGTGAGTGAGACTCATTTGTCTTTGCTGGTTTTGTCTCAGTGTTGCGTCTCATTGAGCTGGTTGTTGCATTTTGTTTCCACACACAATTGAGAGTTTTGACTTGATCTTTCTTTGCATCGCTTAACGTGAAAAGACTTAACATAACTAAGAGTTACAAAACCGCGATCAATAATCACCAAGCTTTATGAGAGGAAAACACTTAATGTATCATAACTTCCATAATCGGATTTAGGTTTTGACATTGTGACAGGTGGAAGTGCTAATGACATATGCCAGAGACATGTGGTGATTATTGATCGCTGTTTTGCCTTTTCACGTTAAGCGTGTCAGACCATCCCTTTCATCGATAGCCTGTGTGTGGTGGTCTGTGTTGGGCTGTTACTTCACTACATGGACACTGGATTTATATCTATATATCAGGGTTTCCGTTAGCCGGTATTTACCGGTTTTTAGCGGGTAAAAATTATAAAAAACGGTAATTTAAAAACCTGCCGGTCAAAATGTCCGGTAATAATGCTCATACTAAACTGAGATCCTGGACATTTGAGTTTTGACAGCTTTATTACTGCCCCTCCCCCCCGAAAGGGTGACCGAATGAAGTGACCAATCAGCTGCCGCTCCTCTCATGACGTCAAGCCGCCCGACGAGATGCAGGTCAGTGATGGCCGCTCCACGGCTATGGGGCTTTAATGTTAGCGCTCCACGGCTATGGGGCTTTAATGTTAGAGCTCCACGGCTATGGGGCTTTAATGTTAGCGCTCCACGGCTATGGGGCTTTAATGTTAGCGCTCCACGGCTATGGGGCTTTAATGTTAGCGCTCCACGGCTATGGGGCTTTAATGTTAGCGCTCCACGGCTATGGGGCTTTAATGTTTACGACAGCTTGCCAAGTGCTCATGTCTGAGTTCAGCGAGCTGTACCTGACTGGGCCACACTGGCTAAAGGGCCTGTGTTCTGCCCATGTCAAGCGACCAGCAGAGAGGGGCTTCTCCCTCAGAATGGTTTGAAAACATCACTGCGGAGTCGTCTGGAGGAGGAGAGAGTGATGATCTTATGCGGATTGCAAGCTGCAAAGACACATTAGACACCTTTGATTTCAGCTCGGCTCAGAGGACTTTGCCGCAATGAAATTAAGGAGAAAGCAAAAAGTTGCCTGGTAGCCTACAGGGTCAATGTGATGCCATGTAGCCTATGTTAAAACGGACTACAGATGTTACAGGTGCTTTTTGCGGCTAACGAGGTTTTGCTCAATCGTTCTTGTTTGTTTTGTTGTTCATTAAATAGTCAAATTGATTTGAGGTCTTTGTCATTCTTTCATCAATCTAGATGTACATTATAGTTGCGTTTGTAATATAGACTGTTTTTGAAACATGACCGGTAAGTTTCGAATTTGTCCGGTAAAATAAAATCTGTCCGGACACTTGACTGGCAAGAAAAAATCCTAGCGGAAACCCTGATATATATATATATATATATATATATATATATATATATATATATATATACATATATATATACACACTCTATTGGGAATATCAAGGTGGGTTTGTGTTAATTCAATGAGACATGTTGCAGTATTTAAACCATAGCATGTTGGCGTGTAGCGATGGTCTTGTAGCACTAGGTCTGTTGAAGCGCTAGGTGTTTGGTAGCACTGGGTGTTGTTGTAGCGCTAGGTGTTTGGTAGCGCTGGGTGTTGTTGTAGCGCTAGGTGTTTGGTAGCGCTGGGTGTTGTTGTAGCGCTAGGCGTTTGGTAGCGCTGGGTGTTGTTGTAGCGCTAGGCGTTTGGTAGCGCTGGGTGTTGTTGTCGCGCTAGGCGTTCGGTAGCGCTGGGTGTTGTTGTAGCGCTAGGCGTTCGGTAGCGCTGGGTGTTGTTGTAGCGCTAGGCGTTCGGTAGCGCTGGGTGTTGTTGTAGCGCTAGGCGTTCGGTAGCGCTGGGTGTTGTTGTAGCGCTAGGCGTTCGGTAGCGCTGGGTGTTGTTGTAGCGCTAGGTGTTTGGTAGCGCTGGGTGTTGTTGTAACGCTAGTTGTTTGGTAGCGCTGGGTGTTGTTGTAGCGCTAGGCGTTTGGTAGCGCTGGGTGTTGTTGTAGCGCTAGGCGTTTGGTAGCGCTGGGTGTTGTTGTAGCGCTAGGCGTTTGGTAGCGCTGGGTGTTGTTGTAGCGCTAGGCGTTTGGTAGCGCTGGGTGTTGTTGTAGCGCTAGGCGTTTGGTAGCGCTGGGTGTTGTTGTAGCGCTAGGTGTTTGGTAGCGCTGGGTGTTGTTGTAGCGCTAGGTGTTTGGTAGCGCTGGGTGTTGTTGTAGCGCTAGGTGTTTGGTAGCGCTGGGTGTTGTTGTAGCGCTAGGTGTTTGGTAGCGCTGGGCGGGGGAAGTGTGTTAGTGGCTGAAAGCAGTAAAGAGCGTTTCCTTTCTGAGGGGATGACAGCCTCTGATAAGGTTATGTCAACAGCAGGGCTCACAGAGCACACACACACATGGAGACACACAAACACACACACATACGCACACACACACACACAAGCACACACACAAAAACACACACACACAAGCACACACACAAAAACACACACACACAAGCACACACTCACACACACACACATACACCCACACACACACACACACACACACACATACGCCCACACACACACACACACACACACAGTCATGCGACCACAGCCGTCTCTAGCATTGGTTCTTCATGAGGATGCGGGTTCTGCAGCCGGTTCCAGCTGGTCCCGCTCTGCAGGGCAGGGGAACCAGGTCCCAGGAGGCCCAGGCCCACGGCCGCCGGTCCCTGGTCGGTAGCGCCCGGACTGAACGGAACAAGCGGGATAGTGAGCTGTTACCTCATTATCTTTGGGGTTTATAGTCAGTTGGTTTCTGTGTGGAGTCACTCTCTCTCTCTGGTGAGGAGAAAGATGTACAGGGGGAAGTGGTGTGTGTGTGTGTGTGTGTGTGTGTGTGTGTGTGTGTGTGTGTGTGTGTGGGAGCTCAGATAGAGAAAGAGACAGACAGAAAGAGACAGAGAAGATAATTCCAAGGCTGTTTCATTCTCCTCAGTCATCCTCTCCTCCTCCTCTTCCTCCTCCTCTCCTCCCCCTCCTCTTCCTCCTCCTCCTCCTCCTCCTCCTCTTCCTCCTCCTCTCCTCCCCCTCCTCCTCCTCCTCCTCCTCCTCCTCCTCCTCCTCTCTCAGTGAGGAGTGTTATCTGCTGCTCCTGAGAGACGCCCAGTAAGCCTGAAGAAGGTGACTTCTAGAAGAGAGAATCAACCATGAGGAGGGTGTGTGTGTGTGTGTGTGTGTGTGTGTGTGTGTGTGTGTGTGTGTGTGTGTGTGTGTGTGTGTGTGTGTGTGTGTGTGTGTGTGTAAGGATGTGTGTCTTTGAGTGGGGGGAGGGGGGTTGTGTTTTTTTAGCTTTCCAGGATAGGAAGTGGGAGTCAGGGGGGAGTCAGGGGGGAGTCAGGGGGGAGGGCAAAACAAAAACAAAACACAAACACGCTAAGACAATAACACACTGACACACCCTCCTCCAGCCCCCCCCCCAAACACACACACACACACACACACACACACACACACACACACACACACCCTCTCCTCCATGCATGATGGTCCTCACAGCTAAACTTCCACAAGTAAAACTCCAGAGAGAGAGAGAGAGAGAGAGAGAGAGAGAGAGAGAGAGAGGAGAGAGAGGAGAGAGAGAGAGAGAGAGAGAGAGAGAGAGAGAGAGAGAGAGAGAGAGAGAGAGAGAGAGAGAGGGGGAGAGAGGAAGGAGAGATGGAGAGATGGAGAGAGGGGGAGAGAGATGGAGAGAGATGGAGAGAGGAAGAGGTGGAGAGAGGGGAGAGGGAGGAGAGATGGGGGGGAGGGGGGAGAGAGAGATAGAGAGAGAAGGGGTAAGTTGAGATATGGAGAGAGAGAGTGAGGGATGAAAGAGAAAGAGAGGAAAAGGGGGAGACAGAGGAAGATGAAGAAAAGGCATTGATTGATGGAGACAATAGAGAGTGAGATAAAGGAGAGAGAGAGAGAGAGAGAGAGAGAGAGAGAGAGAGAGAGAGAGAGAGAGAGAGAGAGAGAGAGAGAGGACGGTCAGACCCAACCTCTCTCCTGTCCTCTCCCCAACGAGAGGTAATCTCTCTCCTCCTGATCCAGAGAGCGGGGGAGGGGGGGAGGCAGGGGGGAGGGGGGAGGGGGGAGGGTGTGGGGGGGAGGTTACTTGGAGGTAAGCCTTCAAAGGGACCGGAGCAGAGCCCAGCCTGGTGGAAATGATGAGGTCAGCTCCTTCTCCTCTACCTCCTCAACCTCCTCCACCTCCTCCTCCTCCTCTTCCTCCTCATGCTCCACCTCCTCCTCCTCATGCTCCTCCTCCTCCTCCTCCTCTCCTCCTCCTCCTCCTCCTCCTCCTCCTCCTCCTCCTCTAACTCCACCTCCTCCTCCTCCTCCCCCTCCTCCACCTCCACCTCCTCCACCTCCTCCTCTTCCTCCTCCTCATGCTCCTCTTCCTCCTCCTCCTCCACCTCCTCCTCCTCCTCCTCCTCCTCCTCCTCCTCCTCCTCATGCCTCCTCCTCCTCATCCTCCTCCTCCTCCTCTCCTCCTCCTCCTCCTGCTCCTCCTCCTCCTCCTCCTCCTCCTCCTCCTGCTCCTCCTCCTCCTCCTCCTCCTCCTCATGCTCCACCATAAATATACCGTTAACATAAATATCCAAATAAATGTTGAGACATAAATCCTCTGTAACCATGAGTACGGTAACCAACGGTAACCAACGGTATCCACGGTAGCATGATGGACAGTATGAAGGCCCTCATGGGAGCTGATGAGCAGAGTCTTAAGAGTCTGAAGGCAAGCTGGTGAACGGACGTGATGGGCGGACGAAGACGAGGAGGATGATGATGGTGGTGGTGAAGGTGATGATGCGGTCGGTTGCCATGCCAACCCCCCCCCCCCCCGCGGCTGGACATCAAAAACCTGGGAGCCGTCCTCAGACTCACTTCTTACACCGTGCAGAAGACGCTCCTTAATAATTCAAACGCCAGTAAACAACATATCATTGTTGTTTAGTTTAGGGCTGGATGCCTGTCCGGGCGTGCCGTTGTCTTGGTAACCACCTGAGGAGGGTAGCCACGGCGATGGAGAATCTACCTTAGGCCGTGTCTGTAAATAACATCTGAAAGTGTTACCCCTCAATGTCAGCCAAGCAGAACCAGGAGGAGCAGAACCTCTCTCTCTCTCTCTCTCTCTCTCTCTCTCTCTCTCTCTCTCTCGCTCTCTCTCTCTCTCTCTCTCTCTCTCTCTTGAACCTCCAGCAATTTCTACGAGCCGTCCAGACACTGAGCTGGTTCCATGCGGTGTGTGTGAACAGGGTCTGGACCACTGCTCTGGTTTGTAGTCTGTGGGGGTTGTGAGGGGGAGGTGTCACACGCACATGTTGGAACACATGAGTTTGGCGCCGTGATCCCAGTACAGTGGTTCAAAATAGAGAAGGAGAACCAGACTGTGTATATACCTCCTCCTCCTCCTCCTCCTCCTCCTCCTCCACCTCCACCTCCTCCTCCTCCTCCTTCTCCCCTTGTCACCTGTTATCAATCACACCTCATTTACCAAGCTGTATTTAAGCCTTGTCTTGTGTGTTACTCAGGGCTGTGATTATCACCCTGATTTTCAGAAAGCCTCACGTCTGTATCAAGCTAAGTTTCACGTATTGTGTTCTGTTTATTGATCCACGGTGTTCTGACCATCGTCCGGATAACGACCTTGTTTTGCCGTACGTTTTTGTACTTTTGCCTCAACTCTCGACTACCTGTTAGCGACCTCTGTTTACCTTGACACGTTTTTGGAGTTTGCCCTGTCTGTACCTCTGCCTTTGCTCGCGCTAGTCGGCGTGTGCGCCGATCATTAAAACACCTGTTCTACCTGGCCTCTGTCACTCTGCTTTTGGGTCCCATCTACACCCAGACGTGACAGTCCCATCGTGCTTCAAAGAGGCAACCATTGTGCCGTTACCCATAAAGACCAAGGTAACAAGCCTCCATGATTATGGTCCAGTGGCTTTAACACCCATAGCCATGAAGTGCCTGGAGAAACTTGGAATGTTGCATATTAACTTGTCCATCCCTGAGTCCCTGGACCCACTCCAGCTGCATACAGACCAAACAGGTCTGTAGACGACGCCGTTTCCCTGGCGCTACACACGGCCCTGCAAGTCAAGTCAAGTCAAGTTTATTGTCACTTCACAGTTTACACAAGTATAAAGCAGTGGTGTGAAAATCTTATGTGGAATACCCGACGACAGACAGCAGTTATACAAATACGATAAATATAGAATAAAAATAGAATAAAGCTTAAAAATAAAAATAAAAATGCGATGGCCTGATGGCCTGACTGTGGAAGATATCTCGGAGTCTATTTGTACGGCACGTGATACTGAGGTATGGCCTGGCTGACGGTAACAGTGAGTACAGTTGGTGGCTGGTGGGCAATGTCTTTATGATGCGTTTGGCCTTGGCCACGCACCGCTGGTTGTACAGCACCTAGACAGGAGGGACTCCTACGTCAGACTGCTGTTCATTGACTACAGCTCGGCGTTCAACACCATCGTTCCCTCCAAGCTGGTCCTGAAACTGAGGGACCTAGGTCTGGGCGCCCCCATCTGTAACTGGATTATGGACTTCCTGACGGGCAGGCCTCAAGTGGTGAATATTGGGAACAACATCTCATCCACTCTGGTCCTCAACACCGGAGCACCCCAAGGCTGCTGTTTCCCCCGGCTGTACTCGCTGTACACACATGACTGTACTGCCACGCACAGCAATAATCGGATTATCAAGTTTGCGAACGACACCACAGTCATCAGCCTGATAAGCGAGGGCGATGAGACGGAGTACAGAGATGATATGGTCCAGCTGACGCGATGGTGTGAGGACAACAGCCTCGCACTGAAGGTCAGCAAGACCAAGGAGCTCATCGTGGACTTCAGGAGCCACAGGGGCTCCCACTCCACCATCAGCCTGGACGGGACACCGGTGGAAGTCGTCAGCTGCTTCCGTTTCCTGGGACTACAGATTTCTGATGACCTGGCGAGGACCCGCAACACGGAGGTCTTGCTGAAGAAGGCACATCAGCTAGTGACTAGTGAACTTCTACCCGTAGAGAGCGTCATGACGAGGGGAGTCACTGTCTGGTACAACAACACCACTGAACAGGACAAGAAAGGAGGAGATCTGTAGGACTAGGTGTAAGAAGAAGGCCATGTCCATCACTAATAATAACATTATAATTGTCAATAACATTACACTATATAACACTATCATAACATGTCATTAACATTACACTATAATAACACTATCATAACATGTCATTAACATTACACTATAATAACACTATCATAACATGTCATTAACATTACACTATCATAACACTATCATAACATGTCATTAACATTACACTATCATAACATGTCATTAACATTACACTATAATAACACTATCATAACATGTCATTAACATTACTCTATAATAACACTATCATAACATGTCATTACTCTGTCATACTTTGCTGGACTTTCTGGACTCATTACAGTTACTGGCACTTTCTGGCACAAAAAACGTCCATTCAACACATATCATAACGTACATGTCGTCTATCAGTCACTTTGCTGCTTTTTTTTTTGGTTTCATTTTTATGGTATATAATATATTATTTTTATGGTATTGTTTTGGAGATGTATACTGAGGGAGGGAATGGGGAGTAAGCATTCTAATGTACCTGTTGCAATTGGCCAATACAAATATCTTGGATCTGGTATCTTGTACCTCCTCCTCCTCCTCCTCCTCCTCCTCCTCCTCCTCCTCCTCCTCCTCCTCCTCCTCCTCCTCCTCCTGTTCTTAGGGTGTGTGTGTGTGTGTGTGTGTGTGTGTGTGTGTGTGTGTGTGTGTGTGTGTGTGTGTGTGTGTGTGTGTGTGTGTGTGGGGGGGGGGAGAGTGTGTGTGTGTGTGTGTGTGTGTGTGTGTGTGTGTGTGGTGTGTGTGTGTGTGTCTGTGTGGGGGGGAGAGTGTGTGTGTGTGTGTGTGTGTGTGTGTGTGTGTGTGTGTGTGTGTGTGTGTGTGGTGTGTGTGTGTGTGTGTGTGTGTGTGTGTGTGTGTGTGTGTGTGTGTGTGTGTGTGTGTGTGTGGGGGGGGGGGGAGAGTGTGTGTGTGTGGAGGGATGGTCAGGCTGGATGATCATTCAGTTCTGCTTCCCGTCTGAACTGTAGAGAACGGGATTAGATTCTGGTCCTAAAGTGTGTTTCATTGTTTGGGATCCAAACCGGCAACCCAGAACAAAGGCAGGCTGATGTACACTGGGAGGAGAGAATAGAAGCAGACTGATGCTATTTATTGGATTAAGCTTCAACCGTGGAGGGGGGGGGGGGGTTCTGGGTGAAACGAGAGGGAGAATCCATCAGCACCGAGAGGATGGAGATGTATGGAGGAGGAACCGCTACGTTTCACTGGAGAACATGTTCTCAGTTTTCTTTTCTTTTTCGGATTTCCATGCAAGCATCAAAGCGGTGTGTGTGTGTGTGTGTGTGTGTGTGTGTGTGTGTGTGTGTGTGTGTGTGTGTGTGAATTTCAATAAATATAGAATCTGACATATCCATCCGGTGCTGGAAAGGAGGGTTCTGCCGATAGTCGAACCTCAGATTGAAGAGGAACAATGCGGATTCCTCCCTGGTCATGGAACAACAGACCAGCGTTTCCCTCTCCAAGGATCCTGGAGGGGGCTTGGGGCCCATGGAGAAGGCATATGATCGGGGAATACTGTGAGGGGTGCTGCGGGAGTACGGGGTGCGGGGGTCACTGTTGAGGGCCATCCAATCTCTCTACTCCCAAAGCAAGAGCTGTGTCAGGATCCTCGGTAGTAAGTCAGGCCTGTTCTCAGTGGGTGTTGGCCTCCGCCAGGGCTGCGTCACCCATCCTGTTTGTGATTTTAATAGACAGGATTTCAAGGGGTAGTCATGGAGGGGAGGGGGTTTCAGTAGGGTGGGCTCAGGATTGAATCGCTGCTGTTTGCAGATGATGTGGTCCTGTTTTGCGTTTTGGTTTGCGTCATCAGCATGTGACCTTCAGCACTGGAGTGTGAGTGTGAGCGGCTGGGATGGCTCCAAATCTAAGGCCATGATTCTTAGCAGGAAACCGGTGGATTGTCTACTCCAAGTAGGGAGGGAGTCCTTATCCCAAGTGAAGGAGTTCAAGTATCTCGGGGTCTTGTTCTCGAGTGAGGGGAGGATGGAGCGTGAGATTGACAGGAGAATAGGTGCAGCGGGAGCGGTATTGGGTGCACTTTACCGCACCGTTGTAACCAAAAGAGAGCTGAGCCAGAAGACAAAGCTCTCGATCTACCGATCAGTCTTCGTTCCTACCCTCACCTATGGCCATGAGCAATGGGTAATGACCGAAAGGAAGAGATCGCGAATATAAGCGGCCGAAATTGGTTTCCTCAGGAGGGTGGCTGGTATCTCCCTGAGGGATAGGGTGAGAAGATAATCTCCCTTAGGAAGAGGGTGAGAAGATCATCTCCCTTAGGGAGAGGGTGAGAAGCTCAGTCACTGGTGAGAGAGTAGAGCCGCTGCTCCTTCACGTAGAAAGGAGCCAGTTGAGGTGGTTCGGGCATCTAGTAAGGATGCTTCCTGGTCGCCTCCCGAGGGAGGTTTACCAGGCACATCCAACTGGGAAGAGACCACGGGGCAGACCAAGGTACAGGTGGGAGGAGGAGACACACAGGGCAGACCAAGGTACAGGTGGGAGGAGGAGACACACAGGGCAGACCAAGGTACAGGTGGGAGGAGACCACGGGGCAGACCAAGGTACAGGTGGGAGGAGGAGACCACAGGGCAGACCAAGGTACAGGTGGGGGGAGGAGACCACGGGGCAGACCGAGGTACAGGTGGGGTGATTACATCTCCACGCTGGCCTGGGAACGCCTCGGGATCCACCAGTCAGAGCTAGTCCATGTTGCCAGGGAGAGGGAAGTTTGGAGTCCCCTGCTGAAGCTGCTACCTCCACGACCCGACCACGGAAAAGCGGTAGACGATGGATGGATATCCATCCGTCAGATGAAAAAGGTTCTGGATTCGATCCCTGATGTCCACAGTCCGAGACCATCCTAGTGCAAGATGCCCTTTGACCCCTACCTGATCCTTAATGACCTCTAACCCCTACCTCAAGTCAAGTCAAGTTTATTGTCACTTCACAGTTTACACGTATATAGTATAAAGTATAAAGCAGTGATGTGAAAATCTTATGTACAAAACCCGACGACAGACAGCAGTTATAAAATAAGATAAAAAATAGAATAAAGTAAAAAAATAAAAATAAAAAATAAAAATGCAATTTATAAAATGCAAAATATCGGCACAGAAAAGAGCAATATGTATATATAAATCAATGTAAGAAAATATACATTGTTATATGCTATACGCCCTTGTTCAGCAGCCTGATGGCCGGACTGTGGAAGCTATCTCTAATCCTATTTGTACGGCACTTGATACTGCGGTATCGCCTGCCTGACAGTAACAGTGAGTAAAGTTCGTGGCTGGGGTGGGCAATGTCTTTTATGATGCGTTTGGCCTTGGCCACGCACCGCTGGTTGGATATATCCAGGAGGGAGGGGAACTCACCTCCAACGATATACTGGGCCGTCCGCACCACCCTTTGAAGCGCTCTGCGCGCGAGTGCGGTGCAGTTCCCGTACCGGGCGGTGATACACCCTGTAAGAACACTCTCGATGGTGCCGTTATAGAATGTTCTCAGCATGCGGGGGCCCATGCTGAATTTCTTCAGACGCCTGAGGAAATACAGGCGTTGTTGGGCCCTTTTCACCATGTGTGTGGTGTGCGTGGACCATGTGAGGTCCTCGGGAGAGGAACTTGAAGCTGCTGACCCTTTCTACTACAACGCCGTCGATGGAGATAGGGCTGTGCTGTCCCCTCTGCTTCCTGAAGTCCACGATCAGCTCCTTGGTCTTCTTGACGTTGAGGGCGAGGCTGTTCTCCTGGCACCACTGCTCCAGCGATCCGACCTCCTCCCTGTAGGCTGTCTCGTCGTCGCCGGCGATCAGGCCCATCACTGTCGTGTCGTCAGCAAACTTGACGATGACGTTGGAGCTGTGCATAGCCATGCAGTCGTGGGTGTAGAGGGAGTAGAGGAGAGGGCTCAGCATGCATCCCTGGGGGGCTCCCGTGTTGAGGGTCAGTGGCTCTGATGTGGTGCTGCCCATCCTCACCACCTGGCGGCGGTCCGACAGGAGGTCCAGTATCCAGCTGCACGTGGATGGGGGTACGCCTAGACCTCTAAGCTTGGTGTCGAGCTTGGCAGGAACTATTGTGTTGAATGCTGAGCTGTAGTCCACAAACAGCATTCGCACATAACAGTTCTTTCCATCCAGGTGGGAAAGGGCAGTGTGGAGGGCCATGGCAATTGCGTCGTCCGTGGATCTATTTTGACGATATGCAAATTGCCATGGGTCCAGCGTGGCAGGTAACACGGAGCAAATAAAGTCCTTGACCAACCTCTTGAAGCATTTGCTAACGATCGAGGTGAGGGCTACAGGTCTATAGTCATTCAGGCATGTTACCTTGGGTTGTTTAGGGACAGGCACGATGGTGGACATCTTGACGACTGCGGGGACAACAGCCTGGGACAGGGAGAGGTTGAATATGTCTACTCCTTAATGACCTCTAACCCCTACCTGCTCCTTAATGACCTCTGACCCCTACCTGCTCCTTAATGACCTCTAACCCCTACCTACTCCCTAATGACCTCTGACCCCTACCTGCTCCTTAATGACCTCTAACCCCTACCTGTTCCTTAATGACCTCTGACCCCCACCTGCTCCTTAAAGTAAATATTCATATTTTACTCATTTGCAGAAAGTGATTTTAATAACCCTAAACGTAATCCTAATTGTATTATAAACAATGATAACAATGCAAATATAATTCATTAGATTTATAGATAACTTAAGTCAGTGTTAAAATAAGAGAAGACATTAAAATAAGTAAATAAAATAATATATAAAACATTTTGGATTATATAAAAGAAAAAGGGGATTCAGGGGAATAAGTGTGTTTAAGCCCAGTATTCGAGGAGGAGGACGAGGACGAGGACGAGGAGGAGGAGGGAGAGGAGGAGGAGGAGGAGGAGGAGGAGGAGGAGGAGGAGGAGGAGGAGTAGGAGGAGGAGGAGGAAGAGGAGGACGAGGAGGACACAACAACAACAACACCACAGGAGAAGCAGACCCTTCCTTCAAGGCGTCCCACGTGTACTCAAAGGGGGCCCATGACCACCATGACCCGTCAGCAGCCGTGCACGCTCCCAGACTCCGTGCACGCTCCCAGACTCCGTGCACGCTCCCAGACTCCATGCACGCTCCCAGACTCCGTGCACACTCCCGGACCTCTTGGGGCCGAGCACGCAGCCATCAAGCGTGGAAATCGCTCTTTTCTTCTGCTTCTTTCTTTTCTCCGATAATCTTTTAGAAAATTGAATATTCTCTCTCATCCTTAGCGTGGCGCTACAATCGCTTCAGGCTGGGGGGGGAGAGGGGGGAGAGGGGGGAGAGGCTGCATATCTCTTCCCCGGCTCTGTGAGGAAGTGGATATATTTAGAAATAGGGGACATTAAAGAATAAAGCAGGACCGATACTAAACACATGGAGAGGGGGAGAAATCACTAAAGAGCCAAATCCTACCCTTGATATATCACATTAGGGGGGAGAGGGGGGAGGAGAGGGGGGAAGGGGGGTGGAAAGGGGGAGGAGAGGGGGGAGGGGGAGGAGGAGAGGGGTGAGAAGAGGGGTGGGGGAGAGAGAGAGAGAGAGAGAGAGAGAGAGAGAGAGAGAGAGAGAGAGAGAGAGAGAGAGAGAGAGAGAGAGAGAGAGAGAGAGAGAGAGAGAGAGAGAGAGGGAGGAGAGGAATTCCCTCAGAGTGTGGAGAAAGTGGACCTCAGGCGGTCACACAGAGCTGATCGTTCTGGTCCCAGCGGCTGATAGATTCACAGCATCAGAACGCTTCCAGAAGCTTCTTCAGCCATGAGAGGATTTCTTGAAAAGGTTCCTCATCTCCTCTCCCCCGGTGTGGAGAGGGCTGACACAGAACACGGAACGTACAGAGACAGCGTGGAACGGAGAAGTGGTTCTGATGCACAGAGGAGGGTTCTCCAGTGCTAAACGTTCTCTCTTTCTCTCAGTTCCCCTCGCTTTAGATTTCTAAGATCTTAGATTCACTTCCTGACGCTTTGAGAATTGGTTTTCTCATCATCCTTTAGGCTGTTTTGTATTATATATTATTATTATTATTATTATTATTATATAGTACAAATTAGATTTATATAAATATTAAAAACTACGGTTTTTAATATTTCTCAGTTTGATCATAACATTTAGAACATAAATAAATGGTATTTAATTTTAGTGAATCCATGGTTGAATGTTAACCACCCTTCTAGAATTGTTAGGTAGAGATTATTCACACTTGACTGTAAGTCATAACCTATATACTGTATGACTCATCGTTTATATCCATATATATGTATCTATAGATATATAGATATATATATCGGTTTGTGAATTGGCTGAGATAGAATAAATGCAATCTCCTTTGAAGAGGAACCAGAACCACATGTGAGGGGAGACTCAGAACTGAATGAAACGGATCAAGACGTTCTGAGAGGATTCAGGCATGGAGACAGAGACCCTGATATCTCATAACCGCTTTATACGTTTACCATGTAGCTTAGCATCTTAGCAGACGCTCCTCATCCAAAGACACCCACCCGTCCATGTCCTCAGGGACTACCTTGGATGCCTGCAGGCTGTGGACATT
>CM051006.1:1542325-1549825 GCA_027704905.1 Muraenolepis orangiensis
CCGGGCGAGTTTCAGAGAGGATTGTGAAGCGTCGTGTTGGAGGTGGAACAGAACCTTCTGGGCTCAGAGTATAGAAAACAATGAAGAAAGGTTTCAAAATACTCTCCAATTTAAACACTGAGCAAACGATAGGAGCCTCCGAAAGAACGTCTGAGGGAAGAAATTTTAAAATTTTTAACGTTTTTAAAAGAGCAGAATCAAAAAGGTGTTGACAGACTTTAGCACATGTGGGTTTGTCATCAGCAGCAACAGCCCAGGAATATCCTCAATCCCCTCTCAGTCCTCCTGCTCTATTCTGAGCTGCTATTGTTTCACCTTCTAACCCTGTTTCCTCTCCTTAATGAGCTGCTTTGTGTTCCATCAGACGGGCCCCGCTTCACAACACTGGGGATGACGGTGGTTCTCCTCCCAGCAGGTCCAGCTGACGGTGGTTCTCCTCCCAGCAGGTCCAGCTGACGGAGGTTCTCCCCCCAGCAGGTCCAGCTGACGGTGGTTCTCCCCCCATCATGTCCACCTGACGTAGGTTCTCCCCCCAGCAGGTCCAGCTACCGGAGGTTCTCCCCCCAGCAGGTCCAGCTGACGGAGGTTTTCCTCCCAGCAGGTCCAGCTGACGGTGGTTCTCCCCCCAGCAGGTCCACCTGACGGTGGTTCTCCCCCAGCAGGTTCAGCTGACGGTGGTTCTCCCCCCAGCAGGTCCAGCTGACGGTGGTTCTCCCCCAGCAGGTCCAGCTGACGGAGGTTCTCCCCCCAGCAGGTCCAGCTACCGGAGGTTCTCCCCCCAGCAGGTCCAGCTGACGGAGGTTCTCCTCCCAGCAGGTCCAGCTGACGGTGGTTCTCCCTCCAGCAGGTCCACCTGACGGAGGTTCTCCCCCCAGCAGGTCCAGCTGACGGTGGTTCTCCCCCAGCAGGTCCAGCTGATGGTGGTTCTCCTCCCAGCAGGTACAGCTGACGGTGGTTCTCCCCCCAGCAGGTCCAGCTGACGGTGGATCTCCCCCCAGCAGGTCCAGCTGACGGTGGTTCTTCCCCCAGCAGGTCCAGCTGACGGAGGTTCTCCCCCCAGCAGGTCCAGCTGACGGTGGTTCTCCCCCCATCATGTCCACCTGACGTAGGTTCTCCCCCCAGCAGGTCCAGCTACCGGAGGTTCTCCCCCCAGCAGGTCCAGCTGACGGAGGTTTTCCTCCCAGCAGGTCCAGCTGACGGTGGTTCTCCCCCCAGCAGGTCCACCTAACGGTGGTTCTCCCCCAGCAGGTTCAGCTGACGGTGGTTCTCCCCCCAGCAGGTCCAGCTGACGGTGGTTCTCCCCCAGCAGGTCCAGCTGATGGAGGTTCTCCCCCCAGCAGGTCCAGCTACCGGAGGTTCTCCCCCCAGCAGGTCCAGCTGACGGAGGTTCTCCTCCCAGCAGGTCCAGCTGGCGGTGGTTCTCCCTCCAGCAGGTCCACCTGACGGAGGTTCTCCCCCCAGCAGGTCCAGCTGACGGTGGTTCTCCCCCAGCAGGTCCAGCTGATGGTGGTTCTCCTCCCAGCATGTACAGCTGACGGTGGTTCTCTCCCCAGCAGGTCCAGCTGACGGTGGATCTCCCCCCAGCAGGTCCAGCTGACGGTGGTTCTTCCCCCAGCAGGTCCAGCTGACGGAGGTTCTCCCCCCAGCAGGTCCAGCTGACGGTGGTTCTCCCCCCATCATGTCCACCTGACGTAGGTTCTCCCCCCAGCAGGTCCAGCTACCGGAGGTTCTCCCCCCAGCAGGTCCAGCTGACGGAGGTTTTCCTCCCAGCAGGTCCAGCTGACGGTGGTTCTCCCCCCAGCAGGTCCACCTGACGGTGGTTCTCCCCCAGCAGGTTCAGCTGACGGTGGTTCTCCCCCCAGCAGGTCCAGCTGACGGTGGTTCTCCCCCAGCAGGTCCAGCTGACGGAGGTTCTCCCCCCAGCAGGTCCAGCTACCGGAGGTTCTCCCCCCAGCAGGTCCAGCTGACGGAGGTTCTCCTCCCAGCAGGTCCAGCTGACGGTGGTTCTCCCTCCAGCAGGTCCACCTGACGGAGGTTCTCCCCCCAGCAGGTCCAGCTGACGGTGGTTCTCCCCCAGCAGGTCCAGCTGATGGTGGTTCTCCTCCCAGCAGGTACAGCTGACGGTGGTTCTCCCCCCAGCAGGTCCAGCTGACGGTGGATCTCCCCCCAGCAGGTCCAGCTGACGGTGGTTCTTCCCCCAGCAGGTCCAGCTGACGGAGGTTCTCCCCCCAGCAGGTCCAGCTGACGGTGGTTCTCCCCCCATCATGTCCACCTGACGTAGGTTCTCCCCCCAGCAGGTCCAGCTACCGGAGGTTCTCCCCCCAGCAGGTCCAGCTGACGGAGGTTTTCCTCCCAGCAGGTCCAGCTGACGGTGGTTCTCCCCCCAGCAGGTCCAGCTGACGGTGGTTCTCCCCCAGCAGGTCCAGCTGATGGTGGTTCTCCTCCCAGCATGTACAGCTGACGGTGGTTCTCTCCCCAGCAGGTCCAGCTGACGGTGGATCTCCCCCCAGCAGGTCCAGCTGACGGTGGTTCTTCCCCCAGCAGGTCCAGCTGACGGAGGTTCTCCCCCCAGCAGGTCCAGCTGACGGTGGTTCTCCCCCCATCATGTCCACCTGACGTAGGTTCTCCCCCCAGCAGGTCCAGCTACCGGAGGTTCTCCCCCCAGTAGGTCCAGCTGACGGAGGTTTTCCTCCCAGCAGGTCCAGCTGACGGTGGTTCTCCCCCCAGCAGGTCCACCTGACGGTGGTTCTCCCCCAGCAGGTTCAGCTGACGGTGGTTCTCCCCCCAGCAGGTCCAGCTGACGGTGGTTCTCCCCCAGCAGGTCCAGCTGACGGAGGTTCTCCCCCCAGCAGGTCCAGCTACCGGAGGTTCTCCCCCCAGCAGGTCCAGCTGACGGAGGTTCTCCTCCCAGCAGGTCCAGCTGACGGTGGTTCTCCCTCCAGCAGGTCCACCTGACGGAGGTTCTCCCCCCAGCAGGTCCAGCTGACGGTGGTTCTCCCCCAGCAGGTCCAGCTGATGGTGGTTCTCCTCCCAGCAGGTACAGCTGACGGTGGTTCTCCCCCAGCAGGTCCAGCTGATGGTGGTTCTCCTCCCAGCAGGTACAGCTGACGGTGGTTCTCCCCCCAGCAGGTCCAGCTGACGGTGGATCTCCCCCCAGCAGGTCCAGCTGACGGTGGTTCTCCCCCCAGCAGGTCCAGCTGACGGAGGTTCTCCCCCCAGCAGGTCCAGCTTCCTGCTGGTACTCTGTGTCTCTAGAGTATTCTGTAGTATTGAGGACGGGCCCAACACACACACACATCATAAGAGTACAATTTAGCATGCAGGAATTGTACTCAGTTCAATGTTATGTCTACAATACTTCACTTAAGATGTTGAGTGCTGAAAATAACAGATTTTTATATTCATAATGTATATATATATATATATATATATATATATATATATGAAATATAAATATATATATATATTACATTCAGAACTTTCAGTTGGACTTGACACAGATGACATGTGGCAGTGTGGATGTGTGTGTGTGTGTGTGTGTGTGTGTGTGTGTGTGTGTGTGTGTGTGTGTGTGTGTGTGTGTGTGTGGTGTGTGTGTGTGTGTGTGTGTGTGTGTGTGTGTGTGTGTGTGTGTGTGTGTGTGTGTGTGTGTGTGTGTGTGTGTGAGTGTGTGTGTGTGGAGGACAAATGTTGCCTCTGGGTAGTATAGGCAGACGACAAGCCGGAGATGAAGGCTTGTGTTGTTGTTAGCTCTCTCTCTCTCTCTCTCTCTCTCTCTCTCTCTCTCTCTCTCTCTCTCTCTCTCTCTCTCTCTCTCTCTCTCTCTCTCTGAATAACAACATGTCCTTCTTCTCTCTGGTGATAACTGACATGCTGTGAGTCTCTCGTCTCTCTCGTATCGACTCTCAAGTCTTTGAGATCTGAAACGCTTAAATGTTTGGACTGTTTTTAGAGGTCTTGACAGAAAACAAAGTTTGGATCAGTTACAGTTTGAATCACTTATAAGAAGTCGCCCCGTGGTCTTTTCCCAGTTGGATGTGCCTGGAAAACCTCCCTCGGGAGGCGACCAGGAAGCATCCTTACTAGATGCCCGAACCACCTCAACTGGCTCCTTTCTACGCGAAGGAGCAGTGGCTCTACTCCGAGTCTCTCACGAGTGACTGAGCTTCTCACCCTATCCCTCAGGGAGATACCAGCCACCCTCCTGAGGAAACTCATTTTGCACCCCATACTCCCGCAGCACCCCCCACAGTATTCCCCGGGGGACCCGATCATATGCCTTCTCCAAATCCACTAAACACATAGGCATATCCCAAGCCCCCTCCAGGATCCTTGGAGAGGGAAAAGCTGGTCCGTTGTTCCACGACCAGGGCGGAATCCACATTGTTCCTCTTCAATCTGAGGTTCGACTATCGGCCGAACCCCCCTTTCCAGCACCTTGGAGTAGACTTTCCCAGGGAGGCTGAGTACTGTGATACCCCTGTAATTGGCACACACCCTCTGGTCCCCCTTTTTGAACAGGGGTACCACCACCTCCGTTTGCCACTCCTCAGGCTCTGTCCCAGACTTCCACGCAATGTTGAAAAGATGTGTCATCCAAGACAGCCCCTTAACACGCAGAGCCTTCGGAATTTCTGGACGGATATAATCAACCCTCGGGGTTTTGGCACTATGGAGATGTTTGACTACCGCAGTGACTTCCTCCCGGAAGATTCATGTTTGCCGTCCATCATCCTCCCTCTCTGCCTCTACAGTAGAGGGTCGGTTAGTTGGGTTAAGAAGTTCCTCAAAGTGTTCTTTCCACTGCCCGATCACCTCCTCAGTTGAGGTCAGCAGTGTCCCACCCTTACTGTAAACAGCTTGGATGGATCCACGCTTCCCCCTCCTAAGGAGCTGAGGCTCCAGTTCTGTTGGTGTGTAGATTCCTTGCAACTGAGTCCGGAGTCTGTCGGGTTAACATAGCCCGGAAAGGCCTTCTTCTTCAGCCGGACGACTTCCCTGACCACCTGTGTCCGATGGTTGCCGCCCCTTAAGCCACCAATGACCTTGAGGCCACAGCTATCAGCAGCTTTAGCAATAGAAGCTTTGAACAATGACCTCTCTGGTTCAATTTCCCCTATAGGAGCCCCATGCAGGACTCCATCTAGGGTGTCCCCTATAGGAGCCCCATGCAGGACTCCATCTAGGGTGCCCAAGAAGGCTGGGTACTCTGTCAGAGTTTTCCCCCCCATGACCCTAAGCCTTAGGGAGGCGACCCTCTCTTAGACCGGGGTAAACTCCCACATTGCGGCACGCAGCCGGGGACTTGTGAGTATCCCCACACCCGCCCGGCGCCTCACACCCTGAGCAAATGCAGGAGTGGCTATTTCCAGAGCCAGTGCTGTGCATAGAGGTAAGCCCCACCAGATCTAATTGGTAGCGCTCCACCTCCCGCACAAGCTCAGGCTCCTTCCCCCCCAGAGAGGTGACATTCCACATCCCCAAAGCCAGTCTCTGTTGTCTGGGTTTGGTCCGTCGAGGCCCCCTGCCTTCACTGCCACCTAACTGGCAGTGCACCCGACCCCAGCGTTTTTTCCCGTAGGTGGTGGGTCCGCAAGATGGAGAAGTGTCCACTTTGCTTTTTCGGGCTATGCCCGACCGGGCTCCGTGGCTAACTCAGCCACCAGGCGCTCACTGACGGGCCCTCTTTCCGGGCCCTCTTTCCGGGCCTGCCCGGGGCTTCCTCCGGGCAGGCCCGGAAAGAGGGCCCGGAAAGAGGGCCCTCACTTCTTCTTGTTTGTTTGTCCATTAGGGTCTTTGAACCATTCTTAGTCTGGCCCCTCCCCTGAGACCAATCTGCCATGGGAGACCCTACCAGGAGCACTAGGCTCCAGACAACACAGCTCTCAGGATCACAGGGACACCCAAACCTCTCCACCACGATAAGGTGATGGTTCCAGGAGATGACTTATTACTAACTCATTATAGCTTATTATAATAGTAACTTACCTTATTAAGTTACAATTGCTTTACCGCCCACAAAATTGCACATACAACCTGCAAAACACATATATATATATATATTTATATTTATATGTATATATTTAAATCTATATAAATATATACATTTCTATATATATAAATATATTTTACCATTTCAGGATTAACCTTTTAAACCTGGGCATGTTATATTGTGTAGCTACACTGTACAATCAGTAACGGTGTGCTTAGTTAACTGTAGTTGAAAAAAAATTTGCAGTTTGCAAGTTTGCACACTTTACCGTTCACTTCCTGTCCAGGAAGTAAACTTTGAACAGCTTGGTCACACTGCCTTCCTCTGTTGCCTGTTGCCGGGTAGAGGTGTGAGGGAGCAGGGCCTCTCCCTCTCTCTCTCTATCCCTCTCTCTCTCTCTCTCTCTCTCTCTCTCTCTCTCTCTCTCTCTCTCCTCCCAGCTCTCTCTCTCTCTCTCTCTCTCTCTCTCTCCTCTCTCTCTCTCTCTCTCTCTCTCTCTCTCTCTCTCTCTCTCTCTCTCTCTCTCTCTCTCTCTCTCTCTCTCTATCCCTCTCTCTCTCTCTCTCTCTCTCTCTCCCAGCTCTCTCTCTCTCTCTCTCTCTCTCTCTCTCTCTCTCTCTCTCTCTCTCTCTCTCTCTCTCTCTCTCTCTCTCTCTCTCTCTCTCTCTATCCCTCTCTCTCTCTCTCTCTCTCTCTCTCTCTCTCTCCTCCCAGCTCTCTCTCTCTCTCTCTCTCTCTCTCTCTCTCTCTCTCTCTCCTCTCTCTCTCTCTCTCTCTCTCTCTCTCTCTCTCTCTCTCTCTCTCTCTCTCTCTCTCTCTCTCTCTCTCTCTCTCTCTCTCTCTCTCTCTCTCTCTCTCTCTCTCCCCCCCTGGTCTGGTCTGGTCTGGGGGGTGGGGGGGAGGAGCGGGAGGAAGATGAGGGAGAATGGGGTTTGCGAGCGTCCGAGCCGCTCCCTTGAAGTGGAGACACAGGGAGGAAGTGAGACGATTTATGGTCTGACATGGACATGGATCTGAGAGGAGAGGAGGAGGTGGGGGAGAGGGAGAGGAGGAGGGGGAGGGAGAGGAGGAGGGGGAGGAGGAGGAGGAGCAAAGAAGAGGAGGAGGTGGGGGAGAGGGAGAGGAGGTGGGGAAGAGGGAGAGGAGGAGGGGGAGGTAGAGGAGGAGGGGGAGGGGGAGGGAGAGGAGGAGGTGGGGGAGAGGGAGAGGAGGAAGGGGAGGGGGAGGGAGAGGAGGAGGTGGGGGAGAGGGAGAGGAGGGGGAGGGAGAGGAGGAGAAGAGGAGAGGAGGAGAGGAGGAGGTGGGGGAGAGGGAGAGGAGGAAGGGGAGGGGGAGGGAGAGGAGGAGGTGGGGGAGAGGGAGAGGAGGAAGGGGAGGGGGAGGGAGAGGAGGAGGTGGGGGAGAGGGAGAGGAGGAAGGGGAGGGGGAGGGAGAGGAGGAGGTGGGGGAGAGGGAGAGGAGGAAGGGGAGGGGGAGGGAGAGGAGGAGGTGGGGGAGAGGGAGAGGAG
>CM051006.1:1554825-1564825 GCA_027704905.1 Muraenolepis orangiensis
TGTCTCTGGTAATATTCACCGTGACAGTAGACACCAGGTCTGGACACCAGGTCTGGACACCAGGTCTGGACACCAGGTCTGGACACCAGGTCTGGACGCTTCTACATTCAGAGTGGTCCCCAGGACGCTGTGTGTGTTGGAGGGTGGATCCGCCCTGAGTGAGGTGGACCTTCAGCCTACAGTGTGTTGGTGATCAGGGCTTCAGCTGTTCTCTGTTTCTCTGTTGAGCTGAATCTAAGTGGTCTCTCTCTCACACACACACACACACACACACACACACACCTTCATACACACACACAGAACTTCCTACAGACACACACACACACACACACACCTTCATACACAAACACACACATTTACATGTATACATGCTTAGAGAAGCATACACACACCTCCACCTAGACAACACATATGTATACACACGCACACACACGCATGCACACACACACACACAGACACACACACATGCACGCACACACACGCACACACACACGCACACACACGCATGCACACACACACACAGACACACACACATGCACGCACACACACGCACACACACACACACGCGCACACACACAACCACACATACACACACACACACACACACAACCACACACATACACACACACACACACACACACACACACACACACAACCTTGAATCAGTGGCAGTCACCTTGTTCTCAAGGTACATCTCCCTTTGATCGGGATGTGGGTTGTTAATTATGCATGGCTGGTCACCACGGTAACCACGTAGAGGAACACCGGGGGGTGAGGTGTTCCTCTACGTGGTTATCAAACCCGGGGGATCAAACCCAGTACCTATCCGAAGGGTCTACCCTCTCGCTGGTCTCACAATATGAAGACAAGACGTTTGCATGTTGACTAAATCTGAAGGTTAAGATCGGAACGTTAAGATCGGAACGTTAAGATCAGAACGTTGAGATCAGAACGTTGAGATCAGAACGTTAAGATCAGAACGTTAAGATCGGAACGTTAAGATCGGAACGTTAAGATCGGAACGTTGAGATCGGAACGTTAAGATCGGAACGTTAAGATCGGACGTTAGATCGGAACGTTGAGATCAGAACGTTAAGATCAGAAATTTAAGATCGGAACGTAGGCCAAATCATAGGATTCCGATGTTTTGTTTTTTTTCCGGTTCTGAGCGTTCCGAGGGTTTGGGTTCTGAGCGTTCCGAGGTTCCTCTCTCCCCTGTGTGTGTGTGTGGTGGTTCCGTCACGGCGTGGGTACGGAGGCTGCTAGCTGAGCAGAGGGCTAGCTCAGTGAGCTAATGGAAGGTGAGTTATGTAAATGCTACATGCTACATGCTACATGCTACCTGCTACCTGCTGGAGTCCTTCCTCAGGGGCTCATCACTGGGATGGCATTAAATACATGAGTGTGTGTGTGTGTGTGTGTGTGTGTGTGTGTGTGTGTGTGTGTGTGTGTGTGTGTGTGTGTGTGTGTGTGTGTGTGTGTGTGAGTGTGAGTGTGTGTGTGTGTGTGTGTGTGTGTGTGTGTGTGTGTGTGTGTGTGTGTGTGTGTGTGTGTGTGTGTATGGTGGCGTATGCATATCTCAATCACTGTGGAGATATGGAGGCTGTATTGATTGGATTACTGCAGGCTGTTATTGGTGTGTGTGTGAAGAGAGCAGACCATCACTCACACACTCATCATCATAAATCATAAATCATAAATAGTCCCCTTATACCCCGTGTATTACGTGTGTGTATCACCTTTAATACATGTAGAAACGCACACGGTAGATCAGTTCCTCCATTGACTGTTCTTCTGTTTGCCGTTCGAACCGGATCGATATCCTCCCGGATTGAAGAAGAAGAAGAAGAAGAAGAAGAAGAAGAAGAAGAAGAAGAAGAAGAAGAAGAAGAAGAAGAAGAAGAAGAAGAAGAAGAAGAAGAAGAAGAAGAAGAAGAAGAAGAAGAAGAAGAAGAAGAAGAAGAACTGCGTTTTGAACGGCGGCGCTCGGCGTCCCATTCGTCAACGTCCCGTTAGCGGGAGATCAGTGCTTCAACCTCTCCCCCCCCCCCCCCCCTCTCCTCCTCCCCCCTCCTCCCCCCTTTTCAAACCCGGCGTCGCTGCAAGAGAGCGCGCGCGGGGCGGGAGCCCCCCTGATGGGGCCCCGCGCTGCAGATCCAGTAGTTGGGAGTTTTTGTAGAACGAGAGCGAAAGAGAGAGCGAGAGATAGAGAGACAGCAGGGGAGAGAGAGAGAGAGAGAGAGAGAGAGAGAGAGAGAGAGAGAGAGAGAGAGAGAGAGAGAGAGAGAGAAGAGAGAGAGAGAGAGAGAGAGCGCAGGGGAGAGAGAGCGCAGGGAGAGAGAGAGAGAGAGAGAGAGAGAGTGTGTGTGTGTGTGTGTGTGTGTGTGTGTGTGTGTGTGTGTGTGTGTGTGTGTGTGTGTGTGTGTGTGTGTGTGTGTGTGTGTGTGTGTGTGTGTGTGTGTGTGTGTGTGTGAGAGTGCGAGCGAGAGCGAGAGAGAGAGAGAGAGAGAGAGAGAGAGAGAGAGAGAGAGAGAGAGAGAGAGAGGGGAGAGAGAGAGAGAGAGAGAGAGAGAGAGAGAGAGAGAGAGAGAGAGAGAGAGAGAGAGAGAGAGAGAGAGAGAGAGAGAGAGAGAGAGAGAGAGAGAGAGGAGAACAACAGGCTGAACACTCCGAGTCTCTCTCTTATCTCTCCGGTCACTTTGACGCTGCTTCCGTCGCGCGAGAATCGTCTGGAGAAACCAGAACCAGAACCAGACCCCCGGTCCGAGAGGAGAGTCCCGGTCCGAGAGGAGAGTCCCGGTCCGAGAGGAGAGTCTGAGAGGAGAGTCCCGGTCCGAGAGGAGAGTCTGAGAGGAGAGTCTGAGAGGAGAGTCCCGGTCCGAGAGGAGAGTCCCGAAAAAGTCCATAAGCGGCGGTTCCTTCGGTTATGAGCTGAGCCGTCATGGAGACCAAGCCGTTCCTGTCGTTGGGTGAGTTCTTTATATCCCGTACATCCCCGGGTCGGTCCCCAGGTCGGTCCCCGGGTCGGTTCCCGGGTCGGGTTCCGGGGCGACCTCCAAGGTGATGACATTCGCTCAAGACAAGCGCGACATCCCGGGACAAGCGCTGCGCAATGGGCTGCTTCACACACACACACACACACACACACACACACACACACACACACACACACACACACACACACACACACACACACACACACACACACACACACACACACACACACGCACACGCACACGCACACGCACACGCACACACACACACACACATACGCACACACACGCACACAAACACGCGCACACACACGCAAACACACACGCACGCACAAACACACGCAAACACACACGCACGCACACACAAACACGCACGCACGCACACACGCACGCACAAACACACGCACGCACAAACACACGCACACAGACACACACACACACACACTTCATGAAGCCCATAATAACGCTAATAAGGTTGTATTGTTTGTAACGCATATAAGTAACGTGTGGTAACGTGTAGTAACGTGTGGTAACGTGTGGTAACGTGTGGTAACGTGTCTATAAGTAACGTGTCTATAAGTAACGTGTCTATAAGTAACGTACAGTAACGTGTCTATAGTAACGTATAGTATATAGCGTATAGTAATGTAACTGAGTAACGTATAGTAATGTGTCTATAAGGAACGTGTAGTAACGTGTCTATAAGTAACGTGTAGTAACGTGTCTATAAGTAACGTGTCTATAAGTAACGTATAGTAACGTGTCTATAAGTAACGTGTCTATAAGTAACGTGTCTATAAGTAACGTATAGTAACGTGTCTATAGTAATGCGTAGTAACGTGTCTATAAGTAACGTGTAGTAACGTGTCTATAAGTAACGTGTCTATAAGTAACGTGTAGTAACGTGTCTATAGTAACGCGTAGTAACGTGTCTATAAGTAACGTATAGTAACGTGTCTATAAGTAATGTGTAGTAACGTGTCTATAAGTAACGTATAGTAACGTGTCTATAAGTAACGTGTAGTAACGTGTCTATAAGTAACGTGTAGTAACGTGTCTATAAGTAACGTGTAGTAACGTGTCTATAAGTAACGTATAGTAACGTGTCTATAAGTAACGTGTAGTAACGTGTCTATAAGTAACGTGTAGTAACGTGTCTATAAGTAACGTGTAGTAACGTGTCTATAAGTAACGTATAGTAACGTTTCTATAAGTAACGTGTAGTAACGTGTCTATAAGTAACGTGTAGTAACGTGTCTATAAGTAACGTGTAGTAACGTGTCTATAAGTAACGTGTAGTAACGTGTCTATAAGTAACGTGTAGTAACGTGTCTATAAGTAACGTGTAGTAACGTGTCTATAAGTAACGTATAGTAACGTGTCTATAAGTAACGTATAGTAACGTGTCTATAAGTAACGTGTAGTAACGTGTAGTAACGTGGAGTAACGTGTAGTAACGTGGAGTAACGTGTAGTAAAGTGTCTATAAGTAATGCGTAGTAACGTGTAGTAAGTGTCTATAAGTAACGTGTAGTAACGTGTCTATAAGTAACGTGTCTATAAGTAACGTGTCTATAAGTAACGTGTAGTAACGTGTCTATAAGTAACGTATAGTAACGTGTCTATAAGTAACGTATAGTAACGTGTCTATAAGTAACGTGTCTATAAGTAACGTGTAGTAACGTGTCTATAAGTAACGTGTAGTAACTTGTCTATAAGTAACGTATAGTAACATGTCTATAAGTAACGTGTAGTAACGTGTCTATAAGTAACGTGTAGTAACGTGTCTATAAGTAACGTGTAGTAACGTGTCTATAAGTAACGTATAGTAACGTGTCTATAAGTAACGTGTCTATAAGTAACGTATAGTAACGTGTCTATAAGTAACGTGTAGTAACGTGTCTATAAGTAACGTATAGTAACATGTCTATAAGTAACGTGTAGTAACGTGTCTATAAGTACGTATAGTAACGTGTCTATAAGTAACGTGTCTATAAGTAACGTGTAGTAACGTGTCTATAAGTAACGTGTAGTAACGTGTCTATAAGTAACGTATAGTAACGTGTCTATAAGTAACGTGTCTATAAGTAACGTGTAGTAACGTGTCTATAAGTAACATGTAGTAACGTGTCTATAAGTAACGTGTCTATAAGTAACGTGTAGTAACGTGTCTATAAGTAACGTGTAGTAACGTGTCTATAAGTAACGTGTCTATAAGTAACGTGTCTATAAGTAACGTGTAGTAACGTGTCTATAAGGAATGTGTCTATAAGTAATGTGTAGTACGTGTCTATAAGTAACGTATAGTAACATGTCTATAAGTAACGTGTAGTAACGTGTCTATAAGGAACGTGTCTATAAGTAACGTGTAGTAACGTGTCTATAAGTAACGTATAGTAACATGTCTATAAGTAACGTGTAGTAATGTGTCTATAAGTAACGTATAGTAACATGTCTATAAGTAACATGTAGTAACGTGTCTATAAGTAACGTGTCTATAAGTAACGTGTAGTAACGTGTCTATAAGTAACGTGTAGTAACGTGTCTATAAGTAACGTGTCTATAAGTAACGTGTAGTAACGTGTCTATAAGTAACGTGTCTATAAGTAACGTGTCTATAAGTAACGTGTAGTAACGTGTCTATAAGGAACGTGTCTATAAGTAACGTGTAGTACCGTGTCTATAAGTAACGTATAGTAACATGTCTATAAGTAACGTGTAGTAACGTGTCTATAAGTAACGTATAGTAACATGTCTATAAGTAATGTATAGTAACGTGTCTATAAGTAACGTGTCTATAAGTAACGTGTAGTAACGTGTCTATAAGTAACGTATAGTAACGTGTCTATAAGTAACGTGTAGTAACGTGTCTATAAGTAACGTGTCTATAAGTAACGTATAGTAACGTGTCTATAAGTAACGTGTAGTAACGTGTCTATAAGTAACGTGTCTATAAGTAACGTGTAGTAACGTGTCTATAAGTAACGTGTCTATAAGTAACGTGTAGTAACGTGTCTATAAGTAACGTGTCTATAAGTAACGTATAGTAACGTGTCTATAAGTAACGTATAGTAACGTGTCTATAAGTAACGTATAGTAATGTGTCTATAAGTAACATGTAGTAACGTGTCTATAAGTAACGTGTAGTAACATGTCTATAAGTAACGTGTCTATAAGTAACGTGTAGTAACGTGTCTATAAGTAACGTGTCTATAAGTAACGTATAGTAACGTGTCTATAAGTAACGTATAGTAACGTGTCTATAAGTAACGTATAGTAACGTGTCTATAAGTAACATGTAGTAACGTGTCTATAAGTAACGTGTAGTAACGTGTCTATAAGTAACGTGTAGTAACGTGTCTATAAGTAACGTGTAGTAACGTGTCTATAAGTAACGTGTAGTAACGTGTCTATAAGTAACGTATAGTAACGTGTCTATAAGTAACATGTAGTAACGTGTCTATAAGTAACGTGTAGTAACGTGTCTATAAGTAACGTATAGTAACATGTCTATAAGTAACGTATAGTAACGTGTCTATAAGTAACGTATAGTAACGTGTCTATAAGTAACATGTAGTAACGTGTAGTAACGTGTCTATAAGTAACATGTAGTAACGTGTCTATAAGTAACGTGTAGTAACATGTCTATAAGTAACGTATAGTAACGTGTCTATAAGTAACGTGTAGTAACGTGTCTATAAGTAACGTGTAGTAACGTGTCTATAAGTAACGTGTAGTAACGTGTAGTAACGTGTCTATAAGTAACGTGTAGTAACGTGTCTATAAGTAACGTGTAGTAACGTGTCTATAAGTAACGTGTCTATAAGTAACGTGTAGTAACGTGTCTATAAGTAACGTGTAGTAACGTGTCTACAAGTAACGTGTAGTAACGTGTCTATAAGTAACGTGTCTATAAGTAACGTGTAGTAACGTGTCTATAAGTAACGTGTCTATAAGTAACGTGTCTATAAGTAACGTGTAGTAATGTGTCTATAAGTAACGTGTCTATAAGTAACGTGTCTATAAGTAACGTGTAGTAACGTGTCTATAAGTAACGTGTCTATAAGTAACGTGTCTATAAGTAACGTGTCTATAAGTAACGTGTAGTAACGTGTCTATAAGTAACGTGTAGTAACGTGTCTATAAGTAACGTATAGTAACGTGTCTATAAGTAACGTGTAGTAACGTGTCTATAAGTAAAGTATAGTAACATGTCTATAAGTAACGTGTAGTAACGTGTCTATAAGTAACGTGTCTATAAGTAACGTATAGTAATGTGTCTATAAGTAACGTGTAGTAACGTGTCTATAGGTAACGTGTAGTAACGTGTAGTAATGTGTAGTAACGTGTAGTAACGTGTAGTAACGTGTAGTAATGTGTAGCAATGTGTAGTAACGCGTAGTAACGCGTAGTAACGCGTAGTAACGCGTAGTAACGTGTCTATAAGTAACGCGTAGTAACGTGTCTATAAGTAACGCGTAGTAACGCGTAGTAACGCGTAGTAACGCGTAGTAACGCGTAGTAACGTATAGTAACGTGTAGTAACACGTCTATAAGTAACGCATAGTAACACGTAGTAGCGCATAGTAACGCGTATTAATGCATAGTAACGCATAGTAACGCATAGTAACGCATAGTAACACGTAGTAACGCATAGTAACGCGTAGTAACGCATAGTAAGGCGTAGTAACGTGTAGTAACGTGTAGTAACATGTAGTAACGTGGAGTAACGTGTAGTAACGTGGAGTAACGTGTAGTAACGTGGAGTAACGTGTAGTAACGTGTAGTAACGTGTAGTAACGTGGAGTAACGTGTAGTAACGTTTAGTAACATGTAGTAACGTGTAGTAGCGTGGAGTAACGTGTAGTAACATGTAGTAACGTGTAGTAGCGTGGAGTAACGTGTAGTAACGTGTAGTAACGTGTAGTAGCGTGGAGTAACGTGTAGTAACGTGGAGTAACGTGTAGTAGCGTGGAGTAACGTGTAGTAGCGTGGAGTAACGTGGAGTAACGTGGAGTAATGTGTAGTAACGTGGAGTAACGTGTAGTAACGTGGAGTAACGTGTAGTAGCGTGGAGTAACGTGTAGTAGCGTGGAGTAACGTGGAGTAACGTGGAGTAACGTGGAGTAACGTGTAGTAACGTGTAGTAACGTGGAGTAACGTGGAGTAACGTGGAGTAATGTGTAGTAACGTGTAGTAGCGTGGAGTAACGTGTAGTAACGTGTAGTAGCGTGGAGTAACGTGTAGTAATGTGTAGTAACGTGTAGTAGCGTGGAGTAACGTGGAGTAACGTGTAGTAACATGTAGTAACGTGTAGTAACGTGGAGTAACGTGTAGTAGCGTGGAGTAACGTGTAGTAACGTGTAGTAGCGTGTAGTAACGTGTAGTAACGTGGAGTAACGTGGAGTAACGTGTAGTAACGTGTAGTAGCGTGGAGTAACGTGGAGTAACGTGGAGTAACGTGTAGTAGCGTGGAGTAACGTGTAGTAACGTGGAGTAACGTGTAGTAACGTGTAGTAACGTGTAGTAACGTGTAGTAGCGTGGAGTAACGTGTAGTAACGTGTAGTAACGTGTAGTAGCGTGGAGTAACGTGTAGTAACGTGGAGTAACGTGTAGTAGCGTGGAGTAACGTGGAGTAACGTGTAGTAACGTGGAGTAACGTGTAGTAACGTGTAGTAACGTGTAGTAACGTGTAGTAACGTGTAGTAGCGTGGAGTAACGTGTAACGTGTAGTAACGTGTAGTAGCGTGGAGTAACGTGTAGTAACGTGTAGTAACGTGTAGTAGCGTGGAGTAACGTGGAGTAACGTGTAGTAACGTGTAGTAGCGTGGAGTAACGTGTAGTAACGTGTAGTAACGTGTAGTAGCGTGGAGTAACGTGGAGTAACGTGTAGTAACGTGTAGTAGCGTGGAGTAACGTGTAGTAACGTGGAGTAACGTGTAGTAACGTGTAGTAACGTGTAGTAACGTGGAGTAACGTGTAGTAGCGTGGAGTAACGTGTAGTAACGTGTAGTAACGTGTAGTAACGTGTAGTAACGTGGAGTAACGTGTAGTAACGTGGAGTAACGTGGAGTAACGTGGAGTAACGTGTAGTAACGTGTAGTAGCGTGGAGTAACGTGGAGTAACGTGGAGTAACGTGTAGTAGCGTGTAGTAACGTGTAGTAACGTGTAGTAACGTGTAGTAACGTGTAGTAACGTGGAGTAACGTGGAGTAACGTGGAGTAACGTGTAGTAACGTGTAGTAGCGTGGAGTAACGTGGAGTAACGTGTAGTAGCGTGGAGTAACGTGTAGTAACGTGGAGTAACGTGGAGTAACGTGTAGTAACGTGTAGTAACGTGTAGTAACGTGTAGTAGCGTGGAGTAACGTGTAGTAACGTGTAGTAACGTGTAGTAGCGTGGAGTAACGTGTAGTAACGTGTAGTAACGTGTAGTAGCGTGGAGTAACGTGGAGTAACGTGTAGTAACGTGTAGTAACGTGTAGTAACGTGGAGTAACGTGGAGTAACGTGTAGTAACGTGGAGTAACGTGTAGTAACGTGTAGTAACGTGTAGTAACGTGTAGTAACGTGTAGTAGCGTGGAGTAACGTGTAGTAACGTGTAGTAACGTGTAGTAGCGTGGAGTAACGTGGAGTAACGTGTAGTAACGTGTAGTAGCGTGGAGTAACGTGTAGTAACGTGTAGTAGCGTGGAGTAACGTGTAGGCTGTACACGGCAGCGGTTGACGGGAACAACAGCTTGGCGATAACCGTCTGCTGACGTTGCAGAATGGAGTCTATCCCATAACTCAGTCATCAGCCAGAGACTGGATCCATCCAGACTGGATCCATCCAGACTGGATCCATCCAGACTGGATCCATCCAGTAGTTCAGGGTTTTAGTCGGTTCTGTGATTGGTTTGAGTTCATATTTACATCCCAGCCCACATGGTGAACACAGGGAGGCTGATTCAGGGTTTCTGCTCATTCTGCTGACGGTTCCTTGTTGTTATTCTGCACTAAATGAGCGG